>RJWH01000169.1:600000-1150912 GCA_004363575.1 Solenodon paradoxus
GGCAGAGGAGCCAGTCTCCCCAAAAAAACTGAGGCTCTCTGACTGGGTGGAACAACGATCTCCAAACCTGAGACAAAGCCACTGTGTGCCGTCAGCAAGCACTGTTCCCTGGTGACTAAGCCGCCGTGGGCTGTGGGACATGTGCATCCGTGTTCCTGGGATGGAGACGAGGGCAGGTCGTTGACAGGTGCCTCCTGCTCTGTCTGGCCTGCTGCAGAGGCCACCCACTGCCCTCGAGGCGGCCTCTGAGCTCAATGTTCTGAGCTGTTTTCTGAGCTGATGGCTGTGTCCCATGAGCTCAGGGTTTCTGACCCTGGTCTTTTGCCATGGTTTGTGGGGACAAGTGTCCCTCCACATATCCAAGCATCAGGGTCAGGTGACCAATAGTTGGGGAGGCAAAATGCCAGGAGACAGGGATCCCAACAGCTCCATGTTGGGTGGCCCCTCTGCTGGGTGACGGGGCAGACAGGGTTGGGTAGATTTGAAAAAGATCTCAGCCTCAGTGACCACTACTTGGAACATGTTGGTGTTTGAAGGTCACCTTCAGGTTCCTGGAAAGTCACCCAGAATGAAGCACTCCCTGATCACAAAGGAGGGTCAGTGGAAGAAGAGGTGGCAAGATGCAGCAAAGGGAAAGTGGGGGCCAGGAATTCTAGAACCTTCCACCCTGAGAACTTGAGAATTTGGGAAGCATGCATGTTCAGCCTGTGCATGGCACACAGTAGGTGCTCAGTAAATGGCAGGACTTCCGTTCTTTCTCCTGCCTGGTCCAAATTTCCTGTGAGGACAGCAGGGCCCAGGACAGAAAGGGGTCTGTGCCTGCTGCTGTGTGTGTGATTTTCATGACTCCTGCTGAGCCAGTCACTGTACTGATAAATGATCACTACTGTCTGGGACCAGGCAGGGCCATCTCCATGTGACAACTCCAGGGATTCAACACTTGGACAGCCTCTCTCTCTCCCCCAATCCCCAGAGTCAGCATATCCCCTGTACCCCCATGTCCTTGTCCATGAGCTCCCCAAAAGGGGTAACTTTTCTCTCTCTTCTGTCTGGTGTTGGCCTCCGTAATCCTTCAAAGTCTATGTGGGGGCTTAAAGTGCCTGAGAACCCCTAGAATAGGGAATGATGAGACTTGAAACCCCACCCTGAGGCCAGGAGAGCTGCAGAGCACAAAGAGGGACCCTGAACTGGGAGGGAGGGATGGTTAGTGTGCAGAGAGTCCTGCTGGGTGAGCCCCCCAAGCCAGAAGGGAGGGCAGCCAGAGGGGGACTGAGGCTGGGCATGGCCAGAGAGGGCACTTGGAGCAGGTCCATGACACTGGGCAGCACCTAGGGAATGTGTGTGTGTGTGTGTGTGTGTGTGTGTGTGTGTCTGTCTGTCTGTCTGTCTGTCTGTCTGTCTGTCTGTCTCTCCTGTGTCTGGGTGTCGTTCTCTCTACTCTGTGGGAATGACTGTGACTGTGTCAGTGCCCCTCTCTGAGTAGCCATGGGTCTGTGTGTGTGACCCCACTCCCACCTAAGGGACATGGGGGGGGTGGGATGAGAGGCTGGGTCTGGCCATAGGTGGTCAGAAAGCCCCAAGAACCAAGTCAGGCCTAATGTAGCAGCAGCTGACCCTGCCCAGCAGGTTTTTCTGGCCTGGTGGCAGCAGCAGCAAAGGTGACAGCAGCAGTCCAGGGAGGATAATAAGGCTGGGGTGAGGTCAGCCGTTCAGATCTGCACCACCAGGGTCTCCGGACCCATCTGGGCAGAGGCTTGGATGCTAAGTGCCTGCGGGTGCTCTCCTTTAGACGCATACCCTTCTCGGGCTTCAGTTTCCTGGCTTTGTAAAGGCGTGGGGGTGTGGAATACCTATACTGCAGGAGACAGGAAACAGAATCAAAACACCCTTAGGAGGGGCCAGTGGAAACAGACTACTAAGGCTGGTGGTGGGGAAGATGGTGAAAGAGTAGGTCTGTTAGGGCCCTGAGGGTGGTGGCACCAGCTCTGCTGTGTGAACTTGGGCAAGTTCACTGTACCTCTCTGAGCTTTGGTTTCCTTACCTGCAAACTGGGTCTCTGGGGTCACTTCCTCCCTGCCTATGCACGCCTGGCAGGCCTAAAACGGACACCCCCATCTCTTCCTTCTGTTTTCCCCAAATCCATCATCATCTTCTAAGACAATATAATTTACTCATCACTGATTGTCACCCCAGTAGAATGTGAATGCCTAAAAGGCAGGGAGCTTTGTCCTATTTTGTTCACGACTGAATCCCGAGCAGCTGGGGCACAGCCTGGTGCTCAGTGCCCGGAGGGCAGAACAAACACATGGGCATGACTCCAGGGCACCTCTGGTCTGAAAGGAAGCAAAACGCCTCACCTGGGAACAAATGTCATTTTCAGCGAAGGAGTGCAGGGCAGCCTGGACCAGTGTGGAGCAAAAGGTACACAGTCTGGGCATTTTGCCCCAGCTTGGCTCTGGGCCTGCTGGCCGCCAGCGGAGCTCCTGGAGGTAGGGGGGCAGCCCTCCCTTTTAAAAGCTCGTAAAGGGCAGTTGACCGTGGCCACTATCGTGCCTCAAAGCAGCACAAGGCCTATAAACCCCACCTCTGACAGTTTTATGGGGCTTGGCATGAGCGTATGTGAGATGCCATGCGTTGTGGGGTCAGAGTCCCCAAGAGCCAAGCCAGCAAGGGTGGAAACGCGTTCACACATAAACATGCACAGCTGTCACTTTGCTAGCTGGCCATCAGGTGACTGGACTTCATAACGTCTGGGGTCAGTGTCTTCACATCACAGGTGAGGACATGTGAACCAAGACAGAGCTGGGATCTGCCTGAGGTCACACTGCAGGTCCAAAGCAAAGCCAGGATAAGGACTGGGCTCCCTGCCACCACTGTTTCTGCCCTAATAGCTCTGGGTTCATGAAGCAGGGGCCAAATAGGGGGATCCCTAACCCCTCCTCCCAGAGCCCCATATGATCCTTAGAAAGTTAAATATGATGACAATTACTCTAACTGACATCCACTGAGCACTCACTATGTCCTAGACATTGAACTGCGCACTTTATACAAATGTTCATTTTACACATAAGAAATACATTCAGAGGAAACCTTGCCCAGGGTTCTGTAGCAAGAAGGAGTCAGAGCTGAGATTCATGCTAAAAGCTCACATTCCTAACCACACAGGCCTCTGAGTCTCAGTTCCTTCTCTGATCCCTGCCTGGTGGTCCTCCCAGGGCCATGAGAGATGATGGATGGTGAGTGGAACAGAACGCAGGAGCTTTGATTCAAATGGGAGGAAACTGAGGGTGGAGGGCGCCATCTGGTGGCAGTGCGAACAAGACACAACCCGTGGAGCCCAGGAACCTCCTGCGGTCTGTACCCGGGACTTAACCAGGGTGCCTTGTGGAAGGTGCTGGGTGGGTTATACCAGGATTCTTGGAAGGACACTCCCAGACCAACCCTTTCCCAAGGCAACATTAGTGCTGGCACCTCTGCTCAAGAACTGATCCTTCCTACTGCCCACCTCCCCTCCTGGTCTTTGCACAAGACACCTTGTTATCCAAACCCACCCCTCACTGCCCGCCGCCCACCCCCCCGCCCCGCTTCTAGGTCTTTGCACATTCCTGGCATACTTTCCTCTCCTGGTGCACTGAAGTCCTACTCAGGTTTCCAGGCCTAGCTCTGATGTCACTTCCTTCACCATGTGGAATATATCCACTGTCATTGAATTTCCCTCATCCACTTATCGTGGAAACCCTGGGTTAGGCCAGCTGTACTTCCTCACCACACTCCTTGGGTTTGACTCCTTTTCCGCCCCACCCTGTGGCTTACACACATGCAGTAGGTTGAGATTTGCGGGGGTCTGAACCTGTGCACATGGGTGGGTGGGGTTGCATTTACAGAGAGACGCCAGCAGAGGTCAGGACACCAAGGCACTGAAGGTAGAATTTCAATGTGATTTGTTAGTAGGGACGGGCCTGAGGAGGCGGGGGCAACGCCTCCCTCTCAGCTCACGCTCCAGAATCCCACCTAGTGACTTCCTGACTCACTGTCTTCTGGGTGACCTTTGTTTTGGGGGCTGGTTCCAGGAGCCACTCCAGGAGCGCCTAGCCCGCCTGACGGGCGCCATTCCCAGGAGATGACCAGGCCCCAAATGACCAGCAGTACTTGGAAAACAGACACATCCTGCTTTTTCAGGGAGCCCAGTGGGAAGTGGGGGCTGGACTGTGGAAGTGGGGAGGGAGTCGAGGCAGGGGTTTTCAGATGCCTAAGACCATCCTTGGGAGGGGAATCAGCCGAGAATTTACAGCACCCTGCCCCACCCCCCTCTACACACTCACACTGGTGGTGCTCCCATTTTTAAGCTAGGGGAATAAAGACTCAGAAAAGGCAGAGGCATTCCTGTCTCTTGGGATAACTGGTCCATTCCCATGGGAAAAGGGAAGTAATAAAATTTGATGCTTGTTTACATAGCTCTAGGGGGATGGGGTAGTGGGTGGAGAGCTGTGATCTCTCCCGACATCCTGGCAGAGCCACACAACACTCAGGGACCACACCTCCTGAACCCCCCTTCCCAGGGCAGCTTTGCCACCACCATTCTGCAGGAGTTCCTAGTGACAGTGAAGCCAGCACAGTGAGTGGCTCCTTGTACAGGCTGTGCCCCCAGCACCTCTTAGCCACTGCCTGGATCCAGGACCATCTTTCCTCCCCTCAGCCCCCATGATAGTCCCAGATTATATCACCTCCCACCTGGCCTCTCATTATCCTCTTGCAGCCACATTTAGCCCCCAACCATCCTTCCCAGTCATACTTCTTCCTTCCAGTAGACAGGAGGATTGGCTGAAAATGGAATCCAATCACATCTGCCTTGTCAGGGTCTGTGAGTCAGGCCATCTCTGACCAGAGCCCCCCACTCTGCTCCAGTCCTTCTTCCTACTGTGAGGTCCTACAGCCCCCAGGTGCCTTCCCTCCTGAAAGCCTTTGCATGTGGCGCTCCCTCGGTGGGAGTCTCAGTCCTCATTCCGTGGGAGATGCCACCTCGAAGAAGCCCTCCCTGACCACCTTGGCTCCTGCTGTTACTTTTTTCTTCATTCACCTTCTGTCTGCCCTCTCAGACCTAAACCCACAAGGGCAGCACCTTTGTTTTTCACCATCACTAGAGACAGAGTCTCCAGAATGGCGTGTAGCTCAATAAATAGCCCTCGAATTTGTGCATCTAGATCCCACTGTTCCAGGCATGGGTTGTTGAAAGAAGAGACTAGCCAGGGGCCTGACCCCTTCACCCTCCACCCCTATGTGTCCATTCCGGCGCTAGCTTCTAGCCCAGGTTGAGAAATCAGTTGCCCCATCGTGGCCTTTGGGATTGGGACTGGGGCTCTGCTGCTCAGAGGAGCTGCCCTGTCCACAGTCGATGCTCCCATAGCAGCCACCCTGCTTTGATACTAATTGCTCTTAAACATATTGACTCATTTGTTACTCTCAATAACCCACTTTACATGTGAGGAAACTGGCACAGAGAGGTTAAGTGACTTACCCAAGGTCACACAGCAGGAAATGGCAGAGCCAGAATCAGAGCCCAAGCAGCCTGACCCTAGGGTCCATCTTTCAACTGTATCCCTTTCTAATGGGACCCTGTCCAGAGCACAGCCTGGACAACTTCCCTGGATACTCTCCTGCCCCCAGTGTCTCCAGTCACGTTGACTGCTGACATCCTTCCTCCCCTGACAATGAGCTCTTACTGCTCATAGAATATTGTCTGAACCCTTCAGCATTCACAGCCTTGCACCTAGCCCAAGCCTGCTTTCCAAGCGCACCCTCACATCCTGGCATGAGTGTCATTCCCCCAAACCCTAGTCGATCACCTGCTTTCAGGGGTTCGCTCAGTCTACAGGAATGCCTTCCTCTACCTCACTGCCAGTCTGCCCCTCTGGATGCCATGGCTCATTCAATTTACACTCCCATGCCCACCCGTGGGACAGAACTCACTTCACAGAGACTGAGAACTCCCCTGGGGAACTCTCGCTCTCCCGGATCAGGAAGGCTCCCAGGTGGTTCCTCTTCATCAGAATCTCTTCAGCCAGCTGTCGGGAAATCCTGCCTGAGTACCATCTGCAGAGAGAGGGGCCAGTGAAGGCTGTGTGGAAGCGGGGGGCGGTCCCACCCTGTGCCAGGCACCCAGCACCGCAGTCCCAAGGCAGAGACATGGTTTCACCCATTTTACAGATGTCGATACAGACACAGAGAGGTGGCTCTATAAGTTCAAGCTCACACACTGTGGCAGGCGGGAGCTGGGACCTAACACCAATATTTTAGCCCCTAAACGCAGACCTTTCACAACACTGGGCAAACACATACTTTCATGAAAACAGAAAAGTCAAATCCTAATGAACCTTGACCTAGTCAACTTCAGATGAACTTTTCCATTTTAGATGGTAGTTTTTTTTCTTAAGTCAAAAAATATAAAAACATTAGGAAAAAACAAAAAGCTTCAATCTGGTAAGGAAGGCTCTCGCTCTGTAACCATTTCACAGATGTACAGACTGAGGCCAGCAGGACATTTTCCCCACAGGTAAAGTCGCTTTTCCTGCTGATATAACAGAACTGGGTATACAAAAGGTGACTGGTAAAAGCTGAGACTCGCCAAGACCCCGTTGCCTAGGAGTGAGAGGTTGGGGCAAAACTTGTTCTTCCAGTGTGCTATGGTCTCTTTGGGCGGCCTTGCCCCCGTCAGAGAGGCCAGGTGGTCTCTGAATGGTTTCCCGGCCTCAGTGTCATCCTCTTTATTGTCCAGACAGGGAAACTGAGGCCCAGAGTCTCATGGTGAAACCACAGCTGGCTGAGGTGGAAAATCCCTTCCCACCTTCAATGGGGTTTCCTGAGGCTGAGCTTGGCACTGGGGGCGGATGTGAGGTGGGACTTTCCTGTTGTCTCAGGATGTTGACGAGTCCTCGAAGCCAAGGTGCAGCGGCAGACTCTAGTGTGTCCTGCCCAGTCCCCCACTTGCACTCCTCCCAATGCCACCTGCCTCACACAAACATAAGGACTCTCTTCTGGCGACTAAGAGACTTGGCCTGTGTGCAGGATAGGCTAAAGCTCTGGAACATTCTTAAGAATGTTCTGAGGAGAGCAGATGGATCGATGCCCAGCTCCCTGTACCCCGCCCCCAAGATGGGAGCACTCTGGGGTACCTGCTCCATCTCCCTGACTGGCCCAGGCAGATAGAGCTCCAGCCACCACCACATCAACAACACCCCTTATTGGCCCCTTTCCTGACCTATTCCCACTCCAAAACAAAGTCCCAATCCTCACAGCATATCTCAGGCATGCTCCCGGGGAGCTCACACCCCCAGAAGTGAAGTTTAAGCCTGCTGATGCTCCCAAACAGGTGGAGGATCCTGGGTCCCTCTCACAGTGAGTCTCCGGGAAGGGAGGAGGTGCAGGTGACCGCTGAGTGTGGGGGCTCAAGGCAACCATTTAGCAAGCTCGGCCTGAAGACTGGGGATCCTGGAGAGGGGTCCAGCTAGAGGCTGAATTTGCCATGGTGGTGGAGGTGGTGCAGGAAGGGAGCTCCTCCCCCCAGAAGTCCCCAACAAGACACAAGTGAAGGAGCAGGGGCCCGACGGGGCCCCAAGTGGGCGTTTCCTGAGGCCCAGGTGTCTCTAAAGAACCCACAAAACCCCATAGGAGGCGTCAGCATGTGGGCGGCTATCGCCCTCAAAGGGAGTCACAACTGCACCTTTGAGAGACCAACCCTGCCCCCAGCAGGGAAAAGCAGGACTGGGTGTCGGCACCTGGAGGACAAGGTGCTGGAGAAGCCAACATTTCCCAGTGCCTGAGAGCGCAATTCTCCACCATGCCAGCCTCAGGGCCACTTCCCATGGCCCCCCCCGCCACCTTACTGATGTGCCCAGAGAGGGACAGAGATCTCCAGAGGGTGCATGGCAGGTTCCTGGCTTCAGGCTCTACCTAGCTCCATGGCTGCTCTTACAGAGTCCCCAACCACCCCTCCTGCAGAGCATAGCCCAGTGCCACTCTGCCTCTTGCCAGCTCTGTGAGTCTAGACAAGTCACCCAACTTCTCTGTGCCACTGTCTTCTTGTCCAGAGATGGTGACCATGGGGCCCGGTTAAGGCCCTAGGGAGAAATGCCCAGACTGCTGCCACGCAGGCCTTTGCTTTTGCTACGGCGATGGCATGGTTCATGCCCCTCCTTCCGCACAGCGCTCAGGCCTGCCTTCTGCCCTTATTGGCAAACTACCCTACTCTGGGCCTGGCCATCATAACTTCCTTCTGAACCCATTCTGGTCACCTGGCTGGGTGAGGTGGCCCCTGCCTGTGAGGCTTGCTCTCAAGGGTCTATATCATGCCTCCCTGGGGGCCCCCGAACAGGTGGGGCTGAGTTGGTGCTAAGGGAAGGAGTGGGCCTGGTGTAGGCATGAGGCCTTCTGGGACCCCGGCTCTCCTCACTTCCCCATACTGGGGAATTGATGGGCTGAGTCAGAGGCAGAGCTGGAGTTTTCCCACCGCTATTTCGGGGTCAGGGCAGGTGCTGAGGTTAGTCAAGAATACACTTGGGCCTGGCCTCAGGCAGGTTGTTAGAGGCCTGACTCTCATTGCTTCTCTGTCGCAGACACAAGAGGCCAGAGACACAAGAGGCCAGAGCTGACCCCAAGGACCCAGGGGCATCGGAGGCTGAAACCTTTCATGGTTCTGGGCTGCCCTGGTGGAGTCTTGCTTCAACCACAGCGTTGCCTGACCCAGCACTGCCATCTTTGTCAGCTTTCACCCCTCCTGCATGAATGGAAGTCTCTTCTTGGCATTGGTTCCCTTCCAGATTTCTGGGCCCTCCCTGAATGGCCAGCCCATGGTGGTTCCAATACCCCTGTCTGCTGGGCCTATCTGGATGTGCCGTTGACTTTTCGATACCGGGGGCATGGGTTCTCCCCAGCTCTTGCCTCATGCTCCTCCTTTACTGACAGAAACACTGTAAGGCCAGAGGGACAGTGTAGGGCCTCAATCCAGCCTCAGGTGAGCGAGGCTGCGGGTAACTGGAGCCCAGGCAGAGTGACTGGGAACCTGAATGGGACAGGACCTTACCCAGAACAGGAAGCCAGAGGTGGCGACAGCTTTGGAAAAAAACTCGAAAACAGATAAAGAGGAAACACCCTCCAGGCTCCACCCTGACCCTATTTCTCCCTCCCCTTCCAGGCCACAGCCACACAATCATCATGGCTCCCAGTCTGCCCCATCCAGTCCACCTGGCCAGGTCGCCTGCTCCACATCTCACAGTGTCCCTCCCCTGCTCAAACACTTCCATGGCTCTCTATCTCTCTGGGCCTGGCATTTGAGGCTTTCTTGCTTGTCCTGCTGCCATAGGGTCTCCCTTTGGTCATCTTGTCCCTGCTCCCAGGAACACCTTTCTATTTTTCACTTAGCTAACTCCTACACATCCTTCAAAACCTCATTCATTGCCACTTCTTCTGAGAAGCCCTCCCCAGTTAGTTATCACAGTATTTCCCATGTGGTCCTTTCTTTATATCCTGTTTCTCCCATAAGAAGGGAATGCTCTGATCCCAGCATCACCCAGGCTGGACACCTTGAGGCCATGGTCAGTGTTGTCAAATGACTAAAGAAGCAGGTATATCTTGGGGCTGGCCCTGCTGAGAACCTGTGGGAGCCTCACCGGGCCCCACACATGGTTCCCACTCCTCCTGTCCTAGACACTGCTTTGCCAGTGTCCAGCTATCTCCCAACCTGCAAAGACAGGGCCCATAGGTAGCTATCTGCCTACCCCACCCCCCATCATTGTCCCACTCATTATCCCCACACAGGGTTGAGCCCACCTCTGAGAGAGAGCTCTGGGATCTTTTTCAGAGTAGAACCTTGTATTACACATAGCAAAACTAAGGAACAGAAAGGGCAGAGCCCTGCTTGAAGCCACACAGCAGTCAGACTCTGGGGCCAATCAGCTAAGAGCCAGGCCCTGAACATTCCCTGGCATTCTCAGTTCTCATTGTCACAGTCTGGGCTCACCCTAGCTCTGCCACCATACTGAGCAAGTCTTCACATCTCTAGATTCTGTCCCTGCACAGGGAAGTGACTAGGGGTTCCAGACAGATACTGGAAGTGAAATGTCCCTGTGCCCAAGGGAGGTACCATGCCCCAGGGCTCACAGAGCACTCAGCTCGGCCAGGCCAGGTGGGAACATTTGACTCTGGGGGCCAAGGGTGCCTTGAGGATTCAGGGCTGGGGTGATGGCCACTCACGGGTGGGGCTTGACACGGATGTAGTTCTTGGGAACAAATCCCTCGGCACCCCGGAGCTCAGCCTTGTACCAGTTCTGGTCATCTTCCATGTTCAGGATCTGCAGGCAGGAGACACATGACTACTCAGTCACCAACGGGGGACAGCTGTCACCTGCAGAGGGCCCACTCATCAAGGCCTTCAGGTGGGCTTCACCCACACCAGCCCCAAGGTCCATTTCACAGAGGAGGGCTGGGCACCCACAGGTGGCACCTGCATTAGGTCACCAGGGTCTGATCCCACAGTCCTACCTGGCCCCAGGAATGCCTGCCCCCAAGAGGGTCACAACCTGTTGAATAGCACAGATGAGGTTTTGGTGGCTGGATTAAGCTTTGGAGGGGGCTGGAACTGGACTCTCAGGCTCTGCCAGCAGACCCCGCAGCAGACCATGGGCTCTCAGGGGTCAGATCTGGACCTTGGCTCCTGAGTAATGCCCCCAAGCATGGGGGTTCCACAGTATTTGTACACCATGTAATGAGCCATGGGGTGAAGGTCTGAGGTCTCCAGGAAAGGCCCAGCTTGAACTGCACTCATCGTCCCTTGCAACAGTCTCTGCAGCCTGAGCTCAGGGGAGACAATAGGGGATGTGGGGGGAGGTCAGCTCATGCACCAGGGAGCAAATAAAGGAGCCTCTGGGCTAGAACGAGGCTGAGGCCTGGCCTGCACAGGTCAAGGAACTCTTCTTCCATGGCCTGAAACCCCTGCTCCCCACAGGTGGGCCAAGAGGAACTAGAACAGCCAGAGTGGAGCCCCTGCTGGGAGCAACCAAGCAGAGTGGTCACAGCAGAGGAGTGGGCACAGCATTGAGCCTGGGGCTCCCTCCTCCATTCCTTGGGCAAGCTCTCCCTGTGTCACCCTGATTCTCATACAGCCCTCCAAGGACTACATCACCAAAGGCTGTGTCACAGTGGAGGAGGCTGAGGCCCAGAGAGAGAAGAGAGCAAAGCACACAGCAGGGAAGAAGCTGAGTCTGCAGACGAATCAGACTCTGGGGCCCAGGGCTTGGGCTCACCTGGTCTCCAGGGACCCTGACCTACCAGTTCTCACCCCACCCCACTTTGTCTCTGGACCCAAGTCCAGGGGCATCTCTTTCCTTTCAGTCCCAACATCAGCTCAATCCTAGTGGGGACATTTGTGGAGAGGCGGAAAATGCATCCGGAACAGCATCCCAAATAGAGGGCACTGCAAGAGCATGGGCTGGGCCGGCCAAGGGAGGGTATCAGATGGCTGGATGGTACCAAGAGGAGCTGGAACTAGCTCGCTAAGGACCTGAGGCCCCACCCTTGGAGACACCTCCTATCTATCCCACTGAGCCTCTTCCTTCCTGCTCCTGCAGCCTAGACAAGGCCAGCTGTCTCAGGGGCAGACGGAAGCAGCTGGCTGACTCAAGAAGAATTTTGCTGAAAACAAGCAAAAATATTTTTTAATTCCCATAATGAGAAACCAGGGCCTGTGGGTCACCCTTCACAGCTACAGATTTAATGAAGATGCCCTGACCTCTCAGGCTCTAGACTATTCTGTCTGCCTCTGGCTCTCCCCACATAGCCCTGACCTCAGTTTTCACATTTGTGAAATGGACACAATTGTGGCCTACACTGATGTGGTAGTGTCTTGTGAACTATAAAGTCCTCTGTAGACACGTGAATGCAATCTATCTCATCTCATCCTGCTCTGCTTTGCTTTCTTGTCAGCAGCACTCTGAGGACCCAGAAAAGTTCTCCTTGTTACATACATGGAATCCTTATTGTGAACATTATTCCGAAGCCCCAGATCCTCTGAGACAGGGGAATTCTCACGAAGCAGAGACCAGTTCCTGCCTGAAGATATCCACATCCCGGTCTGCCACCTGTCCCCTGAGATCTAGCCCTCCCAGTGCCCGTTACCCAGGATGCTGTCCCACTCCTCTGTTTCCTGACGAATGCATTCACTCATCAGCCACTTAGTGAGGACGAGCCGTGGCCACACACTGTGCAAACCCAGCAGCGCACAGGAACTCACATTCTAGCGTGAGGAGGCAGACCATAAACAAGGAAGGAAACAAGAAAATAAGATCATTAATGTAGTGGTAAGTGCTCTGAAAAATATACATCAGGATGACACAGAGGGAGGACGTCTGGGTGGATCGAGGGGTGATCCAGAAACGCCTCTCTGGGGAGATGAGATGTGAATTGAGACCTGAATGACAGAAGGAACCAGACATGAGGAGACGTGGGGAGTGGTGTCCAAGGAGGGAGTCACCAGTGCAAAGACCCGGGGCGGGGTGGGGGGGGGGTAGAGAAAATTCCGCCCCAGGAACAGAAAGGAGGCCAGGATGTCTGGAATTGAGGTGGGAGGGGCAGCATTAGGGGATGACCAGGGAGAGACAACAGCATGAGGGTCCTTGTAGGTCACAAAGCTGTTTAGACTTTCTTTCCTTAAAGGAAATGTACAGGTAGGAAAGAAGGCGAATAGGCAGGCAGGGGGAGAGAGGAGGAAGAAGCACTTTTATTTAGTTTTCATTTAGTTGTCCACATTGATTGCTCCCCCCGGCCCCTGGTCTTGAACCCGGGACCTGGGAATGTATGTGGGACTGCTTCCAGGGTGTACTAAACCACTAGACCACCAGGGCACACCCTTACTTTTTAAGGAAAGGTGAAGGTAGGAATGAAGGCGAGTAGGCAGGCAGGCAGGAAAAGAGAGGAGGAAGAAGCATTTATTTATTTAATTTAGTTTAGTTGTTCATCCTGGCTGTTCCCCTGGCCCTGGGATGCAAACCCTGATCCTTGGGATGTATGTGGACTGTGCTGGGCTAGAGGCTGCAAACTTATCTGCTAAGACACCAGGGATGCCTAGATTTTATTTTAAAATCCAAGAGGAAACACTGGAGGGCTGTCAGGGGAGGCTGGGCTCTGAGGGCTGGCTGCTGAGTGGAGCCTGGCTCGGGCAGGGTAGGGGGGCGCTCTCACACCAAGCAGGTGATCATGATGCAGCCCTGGATGGTGGGTGCAGTGGTGGGGGGCTCTGAGACGTGGTCAGATTCTCTGGGCAGGTTTTGACAGGACTCAACCACAGGCTGTGTAGGAGATGGGCAGGGACAGTAGAGACCGCTCAGAGGTTTGGGGCCTGTGGGGAGCGGGCTGGGGGAGATCAGGGTTAGCTGTATTGGGTGTGTTTTTCTAGGCAAATATCCAGCACATGAATGGCAGTTTTTCCTCCATAATTAAAATCTGTTGATTTTCTATGTATATAACTATATACACAGAGTTGACTCAGTGTATATAAATCTACATTCTGCCTTTTACCACTTAGCATTGCACTGCGAGCGTTGACGTGGCATGAAACACTCTCTGCAAACAGCATTGTTAGGGCCCATATTAGATTGTGTACCATTCTAAACATGCAAACGCTCACGAGTTTTCCCCTCCCACACCTGCTTCATCTTTCTCCTTCCAACAAACTAATTTATCTGGTCTGTCGCCCATGTCTGCCACCAGAATGTCAGCTGCCTGAGCTGTCATTGTGTCTGTGTTCTTCCCTGCTGATTTATAGTGCCTACACCAGGATGGGGACACAGCCTGTCCCCCGCATTCTTATTCAGGAAGAATGTACCTACATCTCTAATTATGGTTCCGTTTCCTAGAAGCAGAAGTTTTGGGTCATGGGACATGAATATTTTATGTCTCCCAAATACCCTTCAGAATGATTGTGTCATGTTATCTGTCCACCACCGACATAACAAAGTATATATTTTCCTCACACCCTGAACTACCTTGGAAATTCTTTTTAAATAAAATGGTATAGACCTGGCAAATGGAAAATAATTACTTTCATTGACATGTCTTTTGTTACTGTTGAAACTGGCCACTTACTTACTTACTTACTTTGCTTCTTTGGCAATTTTTCTGCTCATATCTTTTGGTCATTTTTCTATTGCACTGCTCGTGATTTTCTTGTTGATATTTAAGAATTCTTTACATAAAAAGGATACTAATCATGTTTCATTTTCGTCATGCTTACCTTCTGATTTTAAGCCACCTTCATCTCTCACTTAGGAAACTACAACAGTTCCTCTTTGCTTGAATTCCTGCCCTCAATGTTATCTTTTCGAAATTGAATTTTCCCTGAAGAAAACTTTTCAGTATGTGCACCTGACACCTAGAACAAAATTCAAATCCTTCACAGGCCCTGACCTCTGCCTGTTTTCCAACCCCATCCTTATCTGCTTGTTCTCACTGCTCTTCTTTCACCTTTTAAATATCTGACTGCTGTCCTGCCTCAGGGCTTTTGCAGCAGCTGACTGCCCAGCCCAGTGCTCACTTCCCCCCACCACCCGGTTCTTCGCACGACTGGGTCCAGCTCATCCTTCAAGTTTCAACTCAGGTGTCACTTCTTTTGATAAACTGCCTTGACCATTGCATCTGAAGTTGCCCCACTGCCCCTCTCAATCTCCTCAGTCTGCACTCCATCCCCCATGTTGATTTCTCCTCCATTTATCACTTCCAAATATCATTTACCTCCTGGAATGTCAGCTCTAGAAGGGCAGGGATGTTACTTTGCCTTACCATGTGTTCAGCACTTAAAGCGACCCCTAGCACACAGTAGGTGCTCAGCAGTTCAACTGAAAACCAAACTGATGGTTGCCAGAGGCAGTGGGTGGGGGTGATAGAAATGGGGAAAAAAATCAAAAGGGACGAACTTCCAGTAATAAGACACATATGCCCTGGAGATGTCACATGCAGCATGGTGAGTATAGGTCATTGTCCTGTGCTAGAGATTTGAACATTGCTAAGAGAGTATATCTTAAAGTTCTCAAGAAGAAGAAAAAAAAAGAACTCTGTATGGTGATGGATGTTAACAAAACTTATTTGTGATCATTTCCAATATACACATATATTAATCATTATGTTGTATGTACTTGAACTGAATACAATGTCCTGTGTCAATTACATCTCAATAAAATGGGGAAAAACAGCTCCACACATGTCTGTTGAATGGATGAAGGAAAGGCAGTTCTTCTACTACTTGTCATTCTTCCATCATTCTTTAAGCTTAAAAGTCCCCCTCCTCAGTCTCCATGGATATCAGGTCATGTCCCACTAGGAGGATGCCCTGTTTTTAGCTGACATTTTAATCCTTCCTTCTTTCTTTGGAAACTCCCCATGTCTCATTGACAGCTTACTATGCACCCACCACTCTTTTCTGGGCCCTCCATGTGGCCCCTGCCCTCGTGGGCTCGCAGCCAGCACCTATGTTAGAAGCAGACAGAGTCAGCTAATGCTTTAACAGGGCTCGTGGGAAAGCCGACTGATCTTAGGTTGGGAGTCTGGGAGGAAAGTGGGATTGTCCTGGTCCTTTCAACAATTACCTTGGGGGACCTCTAACCTATCCGCCCCATTCACCACTGACCCATCACTCTGAGCCTCAATTAGAGCTCACTGCTTACGCCAGCCATTTCTATTTCCACTCCTGCCCAAGCCCAGAGCTGAGTTTAGAGACCCCAGGTGGGTGAAGGAGGCCTCTGAACTTGACCTGGATCTCACAGCGTCTCAAGCCCAGGTTAGATAATCCTGGTGCTAAACCTGACCCTGTTCCCAACTGGCCATAGGTCGCAGGGTCCCCAGTCAGCAGTTTGGGTGCCTGTATCCCAGCATAGAGAAGGGGCAGTTCCTCAAGGGGGCATGTTTCTTCTTGGGGAGTTTCAGACTCCCCAAGGCCCAGCCCGGCCTGCTGAGTCTCACTGGGGACAGACCACAGGTTCCAGAGTCAAAGGACATAGGATTAAGTTTGACCTCACACTGAACAAGTCCTGTTCCTTCCTCAGTTTAGTCACGTGCAAAATGGGGGTACTTATACACCCCCCCGCCCCCAGCAGCTCAAGTGCGACATTGGTATGCTTTGATGAGTTTAGGATCTGGATATGATAAGGTGTCAGTAAATGGCAGTCCTCTCCCTGGCCCAGAGCTCAGAAAGGAGGGTCATTCAATCTAAGGCCCACTGCTCCAGTGTGGAGATTGAGGCCGAGGGTGGCGTTAGTTGGATTACTGGCAGCTCCAGTGCCAAAGTCCTGGCATGGCCGCTCCTAGTCTCTAGCTCCTGTACTCCGCTTTCTGATGCAAACTGGTACGCAAGGACGCTTCCAGAGAGATCCCACACACCCTGGACAGCCTTGGAAGGCTGTGACATTCATCACAAAAAGGTTGAGATGGGGAGAAATGAGCTATAGTATGACTATTTTCCCTTTTCTTCATACCACTGGGAAGCTCATTCTCGACACTTAAATTACAGTTATTTTAGTCCTGATAGGCTAGAAGTTTAGAGCGTGTACTTGCTTCTTTCCTAAGACATATCCTCTCTCTCTCTCTCTCTCTCTCTCTCTCTCTCTCTCTCTCTCTCTCTCTCTCTCTCCCCCTCTCTCTCTCCCTCCCTCCCTCCCTGGATGGGGCGGATTACTGGGGAGTCTCCCACCAAGGTAATTGTTGAAAAGACTCAGACGTTCCCACTTTCCTCCCAGACTCCTGTGTTCACCACACCCTGATATCAGTCAGCTTTCCCATGAGCCCTTGCAAAAGCATGAGCTGACTGCTTCTAACATAGGTGCTGGCTGCGAGCACATGAGGGCAGGAGCCACACGGAGGCCCCAGAATGTAAGAGTGGTGGACACATAATACGCACTCAATGATTAGGTCCAGTTACCTTCAGATTCTTTCCTGGAAAACTGGAAACTGTTGAACCAAGCCCTGTCAGGCACTATGCTAATGTCTCAGTGGATTCTCACAATGGTCCCCAAAGTGGGGATCACTAATTTTCTCCCCATTTCCTAGATGGGGAAACTGAGGCTTAAGGGAGCAGGTGGCTTATCCAGAATCACATAGCTGATCTTTAGAGAAGCAGGTGTAGTCTCCAGAGACTCCACCTTGTTTGGGGGGACTGTCCTCGACCCCTGGTTCTTAAATTCCACCCCCCATCCCATTCAGGGCCAACTCAGCCCAGCTCGAGCCGCCCTACCTTGAGTGTGTCCCCCTTGTTGAAGGCAAGCTCATCACTCTCTGTTGCCTGGAAGCTGTACAGGGCCACAGACTCCATGCCGCTGTCCCCAGGCCTGGCAGCTGGGCTCCGAGCAGTGCTGGCAGCTTCCTGCTTCCCGTGCAGTCAAGGACTAGCTTCCTTTGTTTTGAGAACTTGTTTGTTCTTTTGAAGCTGAGACTGAAACTGCCCGACAGGGGAGAAACAGGAAGCAGAGATATGTCACAGAACAGGGAGGTGTGTGAGTTGCCCCGCCGCCCCCTCAGACCTCAGGGAGTCCCCTTCCTTGTACCCGTGTTACAGATGATAACACTGAGATTTCCAGAGGAGAAATACCGCAATGCCGTCTTACCAACTCAAGATGGGTCTTGTCCCCACCACCCTCACCTAAACTATCCTGTTTCCTAAATTCCGATCCCTCCCAGGACTCCCCAGCACCTGCTATATCAATGCCATGCTGCTTGCCTAACATTTAAGACCCTTCCACGCCACTACCCACACCGACCACCACACACCTCTCCAGAGTCATCCTTTAAGATTCCCTTCCCTCTAAACAAGGGCTGGGTTTCAACCACAGCAGGGGGACACACCACACTTTTAGTCCAGCCTTTTGCACATTCATGCCCTCTGCCTGCTGCTCTCTTCTCCTTTCTCCTTCCAGGAACTCCTGTCTACCAGCTGAGACAGTGTTGCTTTTGGCCTAAACACTGGGCTCCTCCTGTAGGACATAGAGCTTCAAACTGAAAAGAACTACAAGGAAATCTTGGTCTTTCCCTGGTAAATTTGTTATGGGCTGTGGAATTATGTAGTAATTCTGAAACGGTTGTGTGAGTATTGTAGGAAATAAATAAGTAAGTAAATAAAGTCAGGTTGTTTGGAACCAGGGTTCTCTCCTGGAAAGAAAGAAGAAGAAAACTAGGGAGAGGAAGCAAGAAAGAACCTGTGATGTTGGATGGGAACTGGACTGATCAGTGCGAATGAAGTCAGATTGTTTTTTGCTTTTTTTTTTCTGGGAAAAAAAAGTCTTCTCTAGATTTATGTTAATATGATTATATCCTGGGTTCATACTGGACTATAATTATTACTCCCAGTATTTGTTTACTTATTTATTTTTCTTATTTAGTTTTCATCTCATTTGTTTCCCCGAGACACCAGGATGAGAGCCCAGGTCCCTGGGATGTATGCGGGCTACATCTGGTGGACTTAACCATTAAACTATCAGGGGCACACTCCCACTATTTAATTTTGATGCTCACATTGCTGCTTAGACCTCAACCCCTTGTGGCAGCAGGATCCTCTCCAAGCTACCTCTTTGTCCTTTTGACACACCTCCATCACGCCACTGGCGCTTCTTATCTTTCTGGTTGACAATATAGACAGGCCTCTTACCTAGGACTCTTCCTGCCCCAGTTCTGGAACCAGTCATCTCTCCAGGGAGATGGAGAATGACACTTTTAGTAGAGGATGGCATTTGGAAATCAAGACTGAAGTGTGCCCCAGTGGCTTAGGTGCTAAGTTGGCAGTATGTAAAGCCCAGGGACCCAGGTTAACGACGTGGGGCCAGGGGGAACAATGATAAAATGGACAAATAAATAAAAAATGGCTCTTCTTCCTGTTTGCCTCCCTGCTTACTCTGTGAAAGAAAGAAAGGAAGAAAGAAAGAAAGAAAGAAAGAAAGAAAGAAAGAAAGAAAGAAAGAAAGAAAGAAAGAAAGAGAAAGAAACCAGGATTGAGCTGGTATGAGGTATGATATTTACTACAGAGATATCATTGGTTCTAGAACCTCCCTATCAGCAGGCAGAGCTGGGGATATATATATATATATATATATATATATATATATAATCTCTCTAAACTATTTATATATGAAAACACGTATCTCTATATAAGCTCGTTATAGATATAAAAATAATAAGAGTTTTTAGAAACATGTTTCCTAGAAGACAAATATATTCATACATCTATAGTTATTTCTATATCTGTCTAAATAGTATGGATAATAGATTAAAAGCCATGAACTCAACCAAATATGAATTGCTGAGTACAGATGAAGGGACTATGGCTGTCAATGTACCATTCCTGTAATTTTTCGGAAGGTTTGAAATCTTTCTATATAAAAAGTTGAGATGACATATATAAATCTATAGTTCTATCAAATGAAAAGTTTAATTAAAAAAAAGGACAAGAAGAGTATGATGGATGGATGTTGCCTTCACTGGCCAGGAGCCCGAAGTCGGCCAGGCAGCCTCCTCCCATCCCAGGGCCCCTCGTGGTCTCTCCTCCCCAACCCTCCCTGTCTTCCGCCTGTCTCAGACCCCAGGGTGACAGGATGTCATAAGGCACCTCTTTCTGGCTCAGTTTCAGCTGAGGTTTCAAAGCCTCAAAACAGCACAGTCGGGGGTGGGGGGTTGCCTGGAAAATAATTCTGAGCTGCCCAGAGCCAAGTGTGGGGAGGGTTCCCTTAGGGAGGCAAGCATGTGTCCCCTGGGGTTTGTGAGCTAGGTGGCTAGTTTCTTTTATGTTCTTTAAAGTAGTAATTCTGTGCCAAGTCATGGGTGAAGAGTGGGTAATTCTCCAAAGGCCCTCAGCTAGTAAAATACAGGATTGGAGTTCAAACCCAAGAAGACCTGAGTCTGGACCCACAAAATCTGTGTCCTGTGGCCTCTGCTGCGAGTCTGGACTGCTGCCTGCCTCTCATAAGTCAAGAGGGCCTTGCGGGGAGCAAGCAGCAAATCTCCATTTGACAGCAGATGTGCCCAATTCCCAGAAGCCAGACAGGGTCCCCCCAAATAGAACTTGATGAGAAGACCCCTTTGAGGGGATGCAGGCACTCCAACTCAGGTTGGATGCCAGAGTCCAGAATGAGGGGCCGTCAGAGCTGGCAGCTGGGAGAGCATCAAGCCCCAGCAGCAGAGTGACAGCCAGGGCCCCCAGAAAAGGGCCCTCAAAAGCTGCCCACAGGAGGAAAAGTCAGCTTTGGCCACTGGCCAAGCCAGGCCAAAGCAGAACCAGCCACATAAGACTGTTAGTCCTTACACCTTAATTTTGTGTGGCAGGCTGACTAATGACCCAAAGACATCTGGGCCCTGACCCCTGAACCTCTGAACACCCCCTGCTCTGACAAAGGCTCTTTGCAGAGGCGATCAAGTGCAGGAACTTGAGAGGAGGAAATGATCCTGGGTTATCCAGGCAGGTCCTACATGTTGTCTCAAGCCCTCAGGAGAGGGAGGCAGAGTGGGACTGACAGAAGAGGCAGCAACGTGACTGCAGCAGATGTGTCTGAGAGGGAGGAGGGGGCCAGGAGCCAAGGGCCACCAGGGGCGCAGCTGGAGGAGCAGCAAGAGGCAGGGAATGGACCCACTGCTGGAGACGCTGGCCTGCAGACACCTTGACTTTAGCCCGTGAAACTGAATTTGGCCTCCAGAACTGTAGAGAATCATCTTCAGTTCTTCTAAACCACTGAAGATTGTGATGACTTGTTACAGCAGCCACAGAAAAGAAACACACCTTCTCTGCCTGGGCACTGATCCTGAGTGGGTCAGAGTTAGAAATGGCTACTTGAAACCAGGAAATGGGAGGAGGAGGGCGAAGAGGTTATTGAACACAACTTCCCATTCCAGGCCCAGCGCTGGGGCTAGTGGGAGGTGCTGGGGGAGCTGTAATTTCAATGGAGATTGGAGTTCTGTAATTATTAGACTAGACAAGACTTGAACATTCCAAAAGGAGGGTGGAAATTTTTATCATCAGAGAGTGATTGAAACATCTGAAGACCATCCCCCCAAGTTTTATCCTGGGGCATAGAAGGAAGCATTTGTCAGGGAAAGTTTAACAAGAGAGTGAAAAGAATCAAGTTGCTGTCCTGATGCTCACTCTTCAAGAACGAGTTCTTGAGCCTCTAGTCTGTGTCTGGCTCAATGTAAGGTTTTGTGCATTTAACACGGAGAAGAAAAATTAAAAAACCAAAACTTCAGCCCTCTGTCCCAGACCAAGGACACAAGGCCCCTGCACCCAGACCAGGAACATAGTTCCCCCCAACAAGAACACAGGGCTCCCCCAAACAAAAACACAGCCCCTTCCTGGCCAGGACAAGAAAACAGGCCCCCTACCCCAGACAAGAACACAGGGCTCCTGTCTTCCAAGCTTCCTGAGAGGTGCAGGAAGTCAGCATTTCTCATGCTGTCCCAGCATTTCAAAGTAAGGTTTTTGAAAGATTGATTGAAATAAATTGTCTCAGCCTAAACATTTACTCATCACTTTTTTCAATTACTTTTCAACATTTTAAAAACTTTCAGTTATGTAAAATACATTTAACTTTGCCAATAATTTTAGATAATACTGGATTCTTCCCAAAAGACTTTCATAAAACTATGTTTCCAAACGTCAAAAAGAAAATTAATCCAATAGGACATTAAATACATTATGTAACCTATGATTGCGTGTTTCAAATCCTTAAAGTTATACGTGTGGAGAATTTGAAAAGGTTCAGGACCAGGGTCTACTCCAAGGCAGTTGAACTCAACAACTTACCTTTCTATGTTTCATTAAATCATAGGAACAAAATTGTAAAAACGTAGGGCTCCCAGGAAGATACAAAAAATATCTTTTATTTCTCCAATAAAGCCCTCCAGAATTGACTCTTTCATTGTGCAAGGCCCACATTTTCTCCCAGGATCAAATTCACAGCCTTTGGCATTGCCTAATTTACTTGACCTAGAAAAAAAAACCATAAACCATAGCCCTGTGCTGACCCTCCCATGTCCGGGGAGCAAGGAATGCAGAGAGGAGGACTCTCACGGGGGATACCTGGGAGCTGCTGGAAACACCAGCAGTAACGGAAAAACAGCTTCGATGGGGGCTCAGAAAGTAACTCCAAGATAAATGGGACACAGCGAGTCACCACTTCACACTCTTCAGCCCTCGGCTTTCCCCTCCTCTGCTCAGGGTAGCAAACCAAGAGTTTGTTTTCCAAGAAGCCCTGCTGGTCCAGAGGTCTGGGGGCTGCGGGTCTGGCCTCTGTAGCATCCTGAACACTTGCTTGCTGCCAACGGCAGGCTGCCAGTCGAGGGCATCCGTGGTGTGGAGCCGGCCCGTGCCACACTCTCCGCCTCTCCACACTGCCTTTCCTGACTCCTGCACCTGCCCCTTCCTGCCAGAACTGGAGCTAAGACACCCACCGGTGTTGTGACTGAAGCATAAAGCAGTAATGAAAGATACCTGCTCAGGAGCCTGTTGCCCACTTCCTCTAGCTCTTCCCCCACCTCTAAGAAGTCCAGTCAATGCCAGAGACAAGATGCCTAGAGCTAAAATGTGCAGAGTTTCTAAAAGGAATAGAAATGTCACATAGAAAGTAGTACAAAAAAGGATTAACAGTGTCAGCTGTCCGAACACTATTAAGACTAGAGGGGTTATACAGCGGCAATGCAGTCAAGCCTGCCTGTCCAAACAGCACGCGTAACTAGGCCAGACCTCCCCATCGCACTGCTCAGGCGGTGGCCAAGGAGCGCACCGAGGCTCCAGGAGATCTGCTGCTTCTCAAGTCTCCTCTCTGCAGCAGCAGCCGCATCCTTCGCAGCGGCGGCTCACAGGGTCAGAGGTCGTGCCGTCGCGGGGAGGCAGCTCTCTGAGACTGGGTCATCTTCAGAACTTTTGTTCCGGAAGCGCTTCGGAGCCGGCTGCAGGAGGTGGTCCTTCGCAGGACCAGCATGCTCGGCCTCCTGTCGGCGGACTTGGAGAAGCGGCTCCCGCGGTCTCAGTCTTCCCCTTTCTGGGCTCCGCTGCCAACTCGCGGAAGTCCAGCTCCTCGTCCAGCTGAGGGCTGAGCTCCAGGGGCACACGCTCAGTCTCAGCTAAAGTTTCTCCCTCTTCCCCGTCACCGTTTGGCCTTTCCACAGGACTGTTCAATGACGGTCTAATGCTGTGGCACCCACCGCTGGGTGGGAAAAGGTACCTGAACCCATCCTACTAAAACGTGGTAATTTCAGCCGAGCGCGTGAGCTGCACATTCTGCAGCACTAGGTGGATGGGCCCTGGGGGAACATTTCTTGAATCTGATGAGCCGTGGCGTTAACCTGGGAGTTGCTGGCGTGAATCATGCCCAGAATATTGGTGGTATGCATCACTTCCATCGAAAAACTGGGCAGCCAACTTGCAATCCCGGAGCCATCAAAGTGGAAGAAGTGATTGTGTTGTTTAAGTGAGGTCTGCCTTTGGCTGCTGCTACAGGAAACAAAAGCTCATCCAGGTTCTCTCCTGCTGGTCTTCCCTGACACTACTGCTGTCAGCAATATTAAGAGACATTCTGCAGTGTCTTGTTCTAGCCAGGATCGCAGACAGGAGTTGTGGAAAAGATGTCCACAGGGCAGTTCCTGGCAGCCGGCATGGAGTCCCAGCAGATTGCACGATCATCATTATCAATGGCAGCTCCTCTGCAGTTGCAAACAACAAACCTGGTTTCCATGTTCCAACCAGGCTCAGGTTGTTCTTGTGCCGCCGGATTCGGCGCTGTACCTCATGAAACAAGTACCGCAGCTTCACGAAGATAACCAGGCTGGCCGCAGATAACCAAATGTTGCCAAATAACGGCATGTGAAGATGGTGCATGAGGTCCCGGTACAAGAGAACGAGCTCCATGACAAAATCCGTGTAGTAGACGTTCGTTCCCTTTCCTTCCCACGTCCCTTCGTGGTGGAGATCTCAGAGGTGAATGACATATTGTAAAATCACATGAGCAGTCCTCACTGTCACAAGAAGAGACTCCACAGCCATGAAAGCCAGCGTGTGCGTGCAGCCTGTGACACAGTAGACCATCAACAGCCCACAGCGGGACAGCAGCATGGCGACCAGCAGAGACAGGACTCGATGGATGAGTCATCCGAGCGGTGGGAGAGAAGGAAAGATATTCATATCGGTCCTTGCAGAGCTGAATCATCAAATGCAGAAAGACAAGTCCAGCAAACCAGAGGTACCACATGACCACTTCTTCCATTAGCTGGACATCCAGCACACCAAAAATGACAGTGAACTTGTAGAAAATAAAATCCCCAAATTTGTCTTTTGCTCACTGGAAGAGGGCCAGACACAATACACTGGATTAGCTTGACCACCAACATCAGAACACAGCAAGCAGTATTTACTAGAACCCAGACAAATGGGCTGTCCGAGAGCAGGTATGACCAACTGTGCCTGCACCAGGCTGTTATGGGCTCGTCAGGCCCGACTGGGCCTCCAGCTGGATGAGGGCACAGTAGGCACTGAGGATGGTGCTGATCAGGGCCAGGCACACAGAAGAACCTCGGCAGGCTCAGGTGGGCTGCCGCTGCCCCTCCCCACCCTCCACTTTTAAATAAAAGACTTTTTTTTTTTTAAAGATTAGAGCAGAAATTAATAAAATTTAAAACAGGACATTGAGAGAAAAAAATCATCAAAATCAAAAGCTGGTTCTTTCAAAAGATCAATAACTAAGAAAAAAGGAGAAAAGATACAAATAACTAATTAGAAGTGAAAGATGGCCATTACTATTTATCTTATTCATATGAAAAAATAATAAATAGTGCTATGAAAAATTCTATGCCCACAATAATCTAGATGAAATGACCCAGCTCCTTGAAAGACACAATCTACCAAAACACTCACAAAGAGAGATAGTCATCTGAATAGGTCTGTTCTATTAAAGAATTAATCAATAAGTAATAACCTTCCCAAACAGAAAGCACCAGCCCCCAACGGATTCACATAGGCCAGTTAAGTACCAGTTCTCTGCAATATCTACAATCTCTCTCAAAAGATAAACAAGAGGGAATACTTTCTAACTCATTCTATTAATTTGATACAAAAAGACATTACGAGAAAAGAAAACTACAGATCACCATCTTATGAAAGTGCAAAAGTTCTCAATGAAATATTAGCAAATTAAATCCAACAATGTATAAAAAAGAATTATATGCCATGACCAAGTAAAATTCATCCCAGATATGTAAGGCTAATTCAACATTTGAAAATTAATGTAATTCATCTTCTCAACAAACTAAAGAAAAGAACCATATGATCACATCACATCAATAGAGGTAGAAAAAGCATTAGACAAAATCTAACACCTATTCGTGATTGAAAACATTCTCAGTAGCAAATTCATAATAGAGGAGAAGTTCCTCAAGTTGATGAAAAACATTTATGAAAAGCTTATAACTAATGCCAAACTTAAGGATGAGAAACTAGATGTTTCCTGTTAAGATCATGAAGAACACAAGGATGTCGTCTTTGACCACTCCTATTCAACTTTTTAATGGAAGTCCTAGCTATTGCAATAAGAGAAGAAAATAAAATAAAAGGTATACAAGTGCACTCCTGTGGCTCATTGGCTAAGGTGCAGGCCATGTAAAGTCCAGGTACTGGAGTTCCAGGGCCAGGGCCAGGGGAAAGAAGAATTTTAAAAAGGTATACAGATTGTGAAAGAAGAAATAAAACTATCTGTTCACAGGTGACATGATTGTCTATACAGAAAATTCTAAAGAATCAACGATAACGACATCTAGAACAGGTAAGTATGTAAAGATGCAGGGTAACAGGTTAACATACAAAAGTCGATTGCTTTCTTACATAACAGCAATGAAAAAATTGAAATGTGAAATTAGAGCATAATACTATTTATATTAACACCAAAAAAGATACTTAGGTTTAAATTTGAAAACATACTTATAAGAAATATATATATAAAACTGCAAAGCTAATGAAAGAAATTTAAGGATAGTCCATGATCACGGAAAGGTTGACTCGATCCTGGCAAGAAATCAGTTTTTCCTAACTTGCTCTACAGATTCAGTACAGCCCTAATAAAAATCACAGTGAGTTATTTTGCAGAAATAAAAGAATTATTCTAAAATTTATATGGAGAGGCAAAAGACCCAAATAGCCAACACACTATTAAAAGGGAGTAACAAAGTCAGAAGACTGACATTACCTGACTCCAAGACTCATCATAAACCTAAAGTAATCAAGACAGTATGGTACTGGCAAAAGAATAGACAAATAGATGAAAAGGACAGAAGAGAGTGCCCAGAGACCCACATTAATATAGTCCACTGATCTTTGGCAAAGGAGCTAAAGTAATTCAAAGGAGATAGAATATCCACAGGCAAACACACACAGTCTCACACACACACACACACACACACACACACACACACACACACACACACACCATAGACTATACACCTTTCTCAAAATACATTATAGATATAAATGTAAAATACAAAACTATAAAACACCTAGAAGATAACATAGAAGAAAACCTAGATGACTGTATAGTTTCAAGTATATAACATTCTGGAAAGGCAAAGATATGGAGACCGAAAAAAGATCTATGGTGCCAAAGGTTCAGAGAGAGGGAGGGGCGAATAGGTAGGAAAAAGTGGGTTTTTAGGACAGTGAAACTATTCATGTGATACTAAAATGGTGGCTCCATGTCACTGTACACATTTTTCAGAATCCACATAACATACAACACAAAGAGTGAATTCTAATGTCAACTATGGCCTTTACTTAATGATTATGCATCAGTGTTGACTCATCAGTTGTAACAAATGCGCCACACTATATAATGTGGTATGTTAATAACAGGGAACAGGCGTATGGGTGTGAGTGTGAAGGGAATATCAGAATTCTCTGTACTTCCTGCTCAATTATTCTGTAACCCTACAGCTGCCCCTAAAACTCTATTAATTTAAAAAGAAGTTTACAAAATAGATACTAATCAATGCGTCTGCGCGCACACACACACACACACACACACACACACACACACAAGTTACTAGCTACACACTGAAAAGAAAAACAGTATGTCTCATAAGCCCCGTCTTAATAGTTATATCTGCTCATCTATCCATTCATCCTGTGGCAATAGAATGAGGTTGTTTAGAGGAAATTCTATAATGATATTCATGAAATATAAAATGCTGCTTGTGATAATGGGTTATTGCTTTTTTTCTTTGTACTTTCTAAATCATTTTTATTTTTCCAATTGAATATGTATTTATTCTATAAAAAATAGCAGTCATTGTTTAAGTAAAAAAATTTAAGGCAGCCATCTTGGACATTATACACCCAAAAAGGGGTTAATATCATATATATCTCTATCTGTCTATTTATCTACCTATCTATCTATCTATCTATCTGTCATATACAACTGAATAAAAAGAAAATAAACAACTCAGTCAAAAAGTGGGTAAAAAGATCTGAATAAAAACTTCTCCGAAAACACAGATGGCCAATAGACACATTAAAAAATGCTCATAATACTTACTACTAGAGAAATGTGAATCAAAACCACACCTATCAGTGTGCCCTGGTGGAGCAGACAACAGATCAGTCACCTCTAAAGGAGCAAGCTACATGGCCTTAGACTGGAGTCCTGGTTCCAGGATGAGGAGGTTGGGAGGTGAGGGGTGGAGGAAGCAACCGATGTGAGCGATTACATAAAAATTAAAAATAAAGATGCTTCTTTCTCCTCTATCTTCCTGCCTACCTACCTACTTGCAATTATTCCTGCCTATTCCTTGTTTTCCTTAAAAACAAAAACAAAAATGGCCTGTATCAAAAAGACTAGAAACAAAAGGTGGGAAGGGGTTAGCACTATAAATTATTAAAGCCACCTGGAAACAGTACAGAGGTCCCTATTGTATGATTTAGTAATTCCACTTCTAAATATCTATCCAAATAAGGTGAAAAGAGTAATTAGAAAAGATAGGCATGCTTATGTCCATTGCAGCACTATTATAGTCAAGAAATGGAAATAATTCACATGCCCACTGACAGATCACTGGATAAAGAAGATGTGGTATACATGTATATGAATATATGAGTATATATTTGCACACACACATACATATACACATATACACAAAATAGAATACAGCTATAAAAATATTAAATCTTTCCATTTGAGACAGCATGGATGGAACGCAAGGAGACTTATGCTAAGTGAAATAGGTCAGAAGGAGAAAGACAAATACCAAATAATTTCGCTCATATGTAGACTATAAAGAAGACAGACAGACAAAACAAAACAAACACTAAAATCTTGGACGATGATGACACAACTTTTACCAGAGGGGAAGGGGTTGTGTCCAGTGGACAGTGGTGGAGGAGTACTAGATCCTTGGTGGTAATTGCGTTACATTTGAAAAAGAGTGAACCTACACTCACAGTGTATTCATTGATGTAAACCTACGTTACTTCAATTTAAAATAGATATTTCTAAAAAGAAAAAAAAAGTGCAATAAAATAAGGTGACATCTTGCACCCTTGAGTTTGTAGGCAAATATTCACATAGTTATTTTTGTATGTATATATTTGTAGGGAAAAAAAAAAAAAAAGACTGAAAAACTTTGTCAAAACTCACCATGGTTGTTTGAGGAATTGGATTATAGGTAGTTTTTTTAAGGTTCCTTTCTTCCCTTCTCAGTTCATGTCATTACTCTGCTCACAAGCTTTCAGTATCACACCCCCCCACCCCCGCCCCCCTAAACAGAAATTCCTGAAATTCTTCTAGTTCATTAAATGGTTCCAGCACCTGTGGGAGGTTCACAGCTCTGATCTGAGTGGAAGCTGAGGGAAATGGATTCATTAATTAGGTGCATGTTACATTTACATTATTTAATCTCACAGCAACCGGTTTTACTGGGATCTGAGAGATAGCTCAGGGAGCGTGGCTGCGGCACCTGGACGCCAGCTTCTTCCCAGGTGGTTTCTCCGTCCCGGTCCCTATCGCCTAGACAGCCGTTGGACGCCTCTGCCCTCTTGCGGCACTTATCGGAACTGCAGGGTGCCTTCCCGTCAGAGAAGCAGCCAGGGCTGCATTACCAAGCAGCGACTCCTCACCGCCCAGGCCACTCAGACACAGAACCCAAGAGAAAGACCCCACCCACAAACCCCTTCCTACAATGCTGAGATCAAGGCAGAGGGAAAAAGGGAACCGGTTCCCACAAGGCCTAAGCCACAGCGATTAGGGGACTGGAGGGGAGCTAGCCTTCCCAGTTTCACTCTCCTGCCATTCGCAGTTTCACCACACCTCCCTGAACTATTATTACATAATAAAACTTAAAAATATTTTACCAACAGAGGCTCCCCCCTCCCCACCTTTTTTTAAGGAAAGGAGCAGGGATGAAGGCCAGCAGAGGCAGTCAGGACCAGAGAGGAAGAAGCAGCATTTTCACCTAAGGTTTTTTTAAATAGTTTACATTCCAACCAAGAGACCCATACAAAGATAAAACACAAATTTCACAAAATAACACCCTTACTTTTCGGATATTTTCTATTCTATTTTATTTCATTTATTTTATTTATGTATTTAATATTCAAAGACAGATCAAAAATATAAAAAATATTGACTACAGCCTGGTGGCTCAGGAGCTAAGCCAGCAGATGGGGTGTGAACCACGTAAAGCCCAAGGCCCCAGCTTTGAGACTCAGGACCCAAGGGAACAATAAAAAAAATAAACGAATAAAAAAAAGTGCTTCTCCTTCTTAAAAATATAAACAAAAAACACTTTAAAAATAGTTGGTAGGGATTGAAAGCTGATGGTACCATAGAGCTCATACTTTCTACTTTTGTGCATTTTGGGAAATTGTAAATTTTAAAGCTTGTTGGTTTTTTTTGTGTGTGTGTGTTTTCATTTTAGCAGTTTTTAATGAAAGTTGTATGGATTACTTCTGTCCTGCATCTTCTCAATAGTTTCTGCCTTACATTTGCCCTTTCCCTTCTCTGCTTGGCCGAGATTTGGCCTAGTGTACAATGGTCTCTGCACCTTTGTCTAGTTTTAGTCTGGCCACCTAGCCAGGTGAATGCCCAGGTGGGCCTGTGTCATCTGCCGTCTCCTGGTGCTCTCATTCAGTGGAGAGGACACTTCTTCCTGTAAACCTGCACCACTTTACCAACTTGCTGACCTTGCACAGCCTCAACTTCATCATCCTTTTAGATGATCTGGGACAAAACACCTTACTTTTGTCTCAGCTTTTTGAAAGAGGGGTAACATAATCTCCCTGCAAATGTGGAGAGGTGCATTGAAATGCCTTTCATAGTTCTGTTCTGGTCAGAAGTCACAAAGGGATTGAACTTCATTTTGGCCACCTCAGCAGTAGCTGCAAAAGAGAAATGATCCACACACTACTTAAAGTGCTTTTTTTAAAGTGTTGGTATGGATTCAATACATTTATTTTACAGTGAAGGGGTCGCAACCCATAATCAGAAAAAAACATGTATTTTAGAAAGAGTTAAAATTGCTCTGACACCATGCAGAGAGTTTGCCTAGACATAATGAAGAGGCTGAAAGAGAATTAAGGGCACACCCTGGTAGAGTAACAGTCAGGTTAATTGCCTGCATAGGAGTGCCAGTCACATAACCCGGATTCAAGTCCCGGGTCCAGGAAGAAACAACCAGTGTGAACAACTAAATGAAAATAAAATGCTGCTTCCTCTTCTCTCTTCCTGTCTGCCTGTCTACTTGTTTTGTTCCTGCCTGCAACTTTCCTTAAAAAGAGAGAGAGAGAAACTGTGAAAGAGAAACAGAGAGAGAATTAAGTTCATAAGGGAACTAATTGTCTTCCCACTCTGTCAATCTTCTCCCAAAGGGGCCCCCCAAATCCTCTCTTGCTTGTATACATGGGCTATTTCCTCACCAAGAATTGGAGCCTGTCTCCTCGCCCCTTGATTCTGGGTTGTTTCATCAATAGAATACACCAGAAGTCATATTCTGGGACTCCTGGGTCAATATCTCAAGAGGACTACAAACTTCCATTTCCTAACTCTTGGAATGATCCTGCTTGGAATGAGCCACCATGTTGTAAGGAAGCCAAGAAGCAATGTGGAGAGATCCATGTGGAGGAAAACTGAGGCTAGTATCTAATGGTCCCAGCTGAGCCTCCAACTGTCGGCCATGTACTTCCTGTACATGCTTATGGCTTCCTACCTTAAAAAGTACCAGATAAAGCACAGGAAACTGGTACATTTGATTTTCAGGTACCCAGTGAGTACACTTAATAACGTGGATGCATTCTGAGAGATTTATCATTAGGTGACTTTGTCATTGTGCAAACATCTTTGAGTATAATTACACGGATCTAGATGCTATTGTCTACCACAGGTGTAAGCTATGAAGCACTGCCTAACAGGACCTCCATGGTAAATGCAATATGTCCTTAACCAAAATGTTCTTGATCAGTTCAGCCCACGTGAAAGGTACAGGAGCAAAATTCAACTGATGAGGACAAATGCCACCTTCCCCAGACCTCAACAGGACAACTCTGAAGTGTGCTCTACCAGCCTTTTGGAGGTCTCAGTGGCATGGAGCAGCAGTGCCTACAGCAAGGACCCGCTGCTTCTTTGATTTCTTCCTGTCCCATATCCCTTCCCCATGTACCTGAGGGTGTGCCCAGAGTTTAGCACCCAGAGAAATGCCTTGCACTCAAATTCTTATCTCAGGGTCTCTTTTAGGAAATCTGAATGGAGACACTAAGTGTTCAATAAAGGTTAACTACTATAATAAGAGTTGTATTATACATCCACATTTTCCCTCAGAGGAAAGTAAACTTGAACGTAGCAATCACCACTAACACACATTAAACACGTAGTGGACACATATCCCAGATGTATTTTCTCACCAACATTCCCCCTGAGATACTGTTAACTCAGTTTTACAGATGAGAAAACTGAGACATGGAAGACTTAAGTGATTCACTCAAAGTCTCACTGCTAGTATCCAAGCAAGAGTCACACTGAGGCTCTGTGTTAACCACTAGGTGGCAATGCTTCCCTCTCCAAGGCCCAAAATGAACTCCACTCCCCTTAGGCTGCTTTCTACCCATCTCATTCCTGCATTCTCTTCTCCAGGTCCTGAACCACTTGAAGAACCTGGATGCTGTGGGCCTTCTCTTTGCTGTTCCTCCTGCCTTGAACACTTTTCCTCCTCCTCACTGTTACTTTTCAAGTCTCAGATGTGTGTGCTGCCACCTTCAAGAAGCCTCTCCTGCACCCAGTCCAGGACTGGCTGACTCCTCTGGGCTCCAGGTTTCCTAGGGAGCCCCCCTCTAATCACAGGGGTTGTGCATTCCCAGATGGGGCCCCTGTCTGCTGAGTTCCAGCACTGTCTGGCCTGGGGCTGGCATGAGACTGGGCACACAGCAGGGATACAGCAAACATCCAGAGGGGTAGATAGATGCGTAGCTGAGTGAGAGGCCCCATCCTGCCTGGGCCTGGCCTAGGACCAACTCAGAAATCTAGAAACCAGCATTTATTGGTTACAGCACTGCTCAAGTGAAGGAAACAAATGTCCTGTCCTGTGAGGGGCTGTTATAAATAGTGCCTGAACATTCGAGAACACGTCTTCTGGTTCACATACCTGCACATTTCTGTGGGGCGTTGACATGACACAGTGGAACCGCTGGCTCTGGGGTAGGCATGCACTCTGCTTGAATGGCTTTTCCAAAGTGGCCAGACCAGACAAGCAAGTATTTTAATGACAATTAGTTAAGCCCTTTCTCTCTCTTCCACTCCCTCTTCCTTTCTGACTGTCCCTCTGTCTCAGAATGCCTCTGTTTGTGTTTGTAAGGTTCTATTCTTTTTCTTGAAGTGAGCCTCCTAAATTACAGAAGACTCTGGTCTCACAAAACCTGCCTCTCCTCCTGAAGGGGAGGCTTGGAACCACCATGTTAGACTCTGGGATGGCCCTGAGCAGAGGGGGAGCCAAATCTGATTTAGGTGTGGGACAGGGCCCAGAGGCACAGGCAGAAGAAAGGAAGCAGGCGGCAGAGGCACTGCACTCGTCCGGGGCTCCTGGGGAAGGGGTCAGATTCCAGGAATGAGGAAGCAACCGACAGAATTTTCTGGTGGATCATTCGTGCTCATAAGAGCAATTTCTCGCTCTGAACAACCAGCAGGATGGAGTTACAGGAAGATGGAGGAGAGAGTGGGAGGACAGGTCTGAAGTAAAGATGAGGAGCTTGTTTTCAGGTGTGGGGATGTTGGATGTACGGGCCTGGTGTTGAGGGGGGAGGACAGGGTGACATTTTAGGACTCATCAGGGCATAGCTGATGTTTACAGCGTCTAGACTGAGGCCACCTCAGAATTCCGTGTAGACAGAGGAGACTTGCAGGATGCACCCAGAGGCACCTGACACAGTTAGAGCAGGAACCAGCCAGGGAACCTGAGAGCTGGGAGAAGAGCTGGGAGAAGTGAGGGACAGCGCTGCATACCCACGCTGTCCCCACCACAGCCTGTTGGAGGGACACTGATGCCTACCAGACCACCCCACAGCAGTCCACCAGAAGGCTCCTCCACACTCTGCCCCCTCCTGGTTGATTTCTCTATAGCACCCACTACTCCAGTGTCTCCCCACTGGCGCTATTACATAACTGCCATTTGCTTTGTATTTATTTGCTGATTGCTGGCCCCTCGTGTCCACTTCCTGAAGCAGAGACTTTGTTCATCCTTGTCACTGCTGGATTCCCAGTGCCCAGTTCAGTACCTAACACACAGGAGATACGGAGGAATTAGTATCAGGGAGATACAACGTGCCAGAAGGGAAACAGCCTCAGAGAAGGAAGGTCACATGGAGAAGTCAGGACAGGGATGTGGGTAGTGTGTGGGGCCAAGGCCGAGATCCTTCTGACGCACTTCCCTGGCTTCTGGTGTCTCCGGGACCTGCGAGCCCGGGCGGAGTCACAGGGCAAAGGCAGGGTCCCACGCAGGAAGGCACAGACTAGACCGCGATACTGCGAGTAACCCGCAGAAGGCGCTGGCGGCGCGTGTCGGTGCGCTGGGAGGAGAGGCAGGCCAGGACGAGCGTTTGAGGGCAAGGGAGGAGCAGGTAGTGGCCCGCGGGTTGGGACGGGTAGCGAAGACGGAGGCCAAAGGGAGGCGGCCCCCGTGCCCGCAGGAAGGCCTTTAAAAGCCGGACGGGAAACATGATGCGAGAAGGTTTCCCAGGAGATATTTTTAAACTGTACCCTAAAAAATGTGCGGGAGATGGAGTCTCAGAAGGGGAAGGGCTTTCTGGCGGAGGAAACTGACATCCCAGAGCAGGTCTCCAGGACAGTTTAAGAATAAGTGCTATGTGGGGCATTGATCTGGTCAGACATGAATGGCCCCCCCCAGAGCTATACACCGAGCAGCTTTGATGAGTTCAGGCCCTGGTAGAGGAAGTAACTTGGGTAAAGGGCTGGGCAGGCTCCAGCAGCCCTGTCCATCAGTGGACAGGGGCAGTACTTCCTGGGAGCATCAGTGTTTAGACTTTCTTTCCCAGTGTTGACACCTGAGATCTGAGTGTGGGGGTGGTTGGTGCCTCCCACAGTGAAGCCTACCTGCTGACACACAACCCTCTATCATCGTGTGCCAGCACCTCATGCCCTGCTCTGAGGGCATCTGAGCAGAGAGTCTGGACAATGAAGTCCATCCTCTGCCAGGAGGTTTCACCAAGGCTTACAGAAAGCACTCTCCCCTGGACCACATGGAGGGGTGAGATGGCAGAACCCTGCTCTGTCACAGACTGGGCTCTGGGAAATTATTTTTCTTTATGATCAAAAGGACAAATAATTTCAGTTAAGTCAAAACTTAATCATTCCTTTTTCTTCCAGTCTTAAGTGTGAATGCAGATGCAATGTCAGGAGCAGTAGCAGTCATCTTGCAAACAAGAGGGAAAAAAAAAAAACCCAAGAGAATTGCAGAGTCACCAACCCTTATATCATTAGGCTGGTGAAACAATGCCAGCCATAGCTAATCTCCAGACTGACTGTGACAGAGGAAAATAATAAAACTATGTGTCTAAGCCACTGATTTGTCTAAACACTGAATGTGTTTAATCAAACACATTCTTATGAAGATGGGTCTTTGAAAGAACTCAGATAGGAGAGGCTGGGCATTAGTCAGTGGAAGGATAAAGGTCAAGGGGAGAGACTTTGTTAGAAGGTGCAGGAGGCCTGTGCATGTTTCTGTTATAATAGTCCACATTTATTGAGAATATATTATGTGCTCAACTCACTTCTTATCACAGTCTTCGGAGCCAGGCCTAGCTCTATCCCCATCATACAGAGTAGGGAACATTAACCCAGAGAAGCAAAGCAATTTATCCAAAGATCTGTCAGTTCTAGGCAGTTCAGACAGGATCTGAGCTGGGGCAGAGGGAGTCCAGCCGAAGATGGACTCTGACTCCTCAGTCACTGGAGGAGTGAGTGAATAAGTATGTGAATCAAAAAGTGTCCCTGTCCCTCTTTGGATCTCAGTTTCCCACATGTGAAATGGAGCTGAATGCCTCATCTCTGATGGGACACCAAGAGCTTTCCTTTCTGTGGCGCCATCCTTGTGAGGGCGGAGGCGAGAGGGGCCCATCGCCCTGCAGAGGGAGGAAGGCTGAGATGTTCTCGCACTACAGGCTGGCACCTGCTAGCCTAGCAGGCCAGAGGCAGCCTGGTAGCCTGGATCAGCCAAGCCACCCCCTCCCCCCACTTCTGGCTCTGTCTTTAACCCTCAGCCCTGCCAGGAACCCTACCAGGAAAAGGAGTCAGTCTTTGGAGGTAAGGGGTGGGGGGGTTGAGTGACACAGCCCTCGTTGAAGTCGGGGCCTGGAATGAGCAGCCTGGTCCTGGAGTGAGGATCAGCTGAAATGATGGAGCCACCATGACCCCGCTGGCCCTCTCTGTGCCTCAGTTTCCTCCTCTATAAAATGGGGATTGAACGGCATCTCAGTATCCCGTTAAGAAGGCTACACAGATGACCACAAAGTGGGTGTGTGCTGTGTAGGACCCACAGTATACCCCAGAGCACAAGTGGGGAGGAATGTGCAACCTTGGTGGGAGAGAGGGCCAGGTGGTATATGGCTTCCTCCCAGGTCGATCCCACCGACTCCTGTCCCTGGCCTGGGTGCGCCCTACTTCCCTAGTTCTGGCTTCAAGCATTTCCCAACAGACTGACCTCAGGAAATACCAGACAGTCACCCCACACAGTCCTTGTGGACCACACGTCACCCCGGCCGTCACCCGGCCCAGCGAGCTGCAATCCACTCCCACCGCCCCTCCTCCACCTCTTTCCGGCTGACAGGCCTTTGCTCACATTGCTGCCAAAGTTGAGCGCTGCTCTCTAGGGCTGGGTCTTCTAGACAAACTTGTGGCCACTCGGAGCCTTCTATACTGCCAGCCAGCGCCTCCTTCTCCTTCTTCCATTCCCTCGCAGGTGGGGAAGCGGATGGTGGTGGTGGTGTAAGCAGGTTGAGGGGGTGGCATGGGGGTGGGGCAGGGGGCAAGTAACTTGACTGCTACACCCAGGTGACAAGATGGTGTGAGGACAGAGAAGAGGTGAGGAGACTCTGGAAGCCCAGAAGCGGAATCAGGAAAGCAATCAGGGAGGTCTGCCTGAAGGATGACATTTAAGCCTGGACAGGAAGATTTATTTCAACAAGCATTTATTGGGCACCTACTGTGTACTAGTTCCTGTCTTAGGCCCTGGGGTTTGGGCAGGAAACACGAAAAGTTTGTGTTCTCATTTTGCAATGAAGAAAATGGAGGAGGCAAAGGAGTAAAAACCATCTCACAAACTAGGCTCAGAGTTACTGTGCTAATCTCAGGGAGGTGGTCAGTAAGGGCTTCTGTTCTTTGAGGAAGAGAACACTGGAACAACTGCTGAAACCTGAATAGAAGTGACTTAAGCAAAGAGGGCAGGATGGAAAGGAGCTCCAGAGGGAGGGAACAGCAAGTACAAAAGCCAGGAGTTAAGAGAACGCAGGAAGGCTCTGCTGTGGAACTGAGGCCACAATGGACCATTGGCTCCATTTGATGAGAACAGTGAGCATCAGGATAGTGAAAAGACTCCCCGAAGGTGCTAAGTGGTGGGCTGGGATTTGAGCCCAGATGCCAGAACATGAGTTCATGCCCACAGGAGTTTTGGCATCTTTAAGCACACCCACCATAGCACTCTCTCCAGGAACAGCTCACAAACACCCCTGCAGCAGCCATCATTAGGCCACTGGGCCACCCAGGAGCAGGTGCCAACCCAAGAAGACAGCCAACTGTTGGTGCGAGACACGGCCCTGGAAGAGGCAGCAGCGGAAATCACTGTGGGATGATGGAGACTGTGGTGGCCGTGATGTGGTTTCTCCGGGGTCCCTGTGGTAACAGCCTGGGCATTGTGCCTGCCTCCTGTGGCTTCTTCACCCACAGAGAACCCTCACAGGGTCCTATCCTGGGGCCAGGGTTGGGAGCCCAGTTGGGGCCCTTCTCACTCCCTGCAGACCTCCTACTCCCTTTGCGGGGGCTGCAGCTGGCGTCCCTCTTACAAAAGAGGAAGCCCAGGTTCAGAGAGGGACAGTGGCTGGGCCAGAATCAGCAGAAGGACTGCATCAGGGGCCCACAGTGGTAATGACCAATCACATACCCTTTACTGCATCTCCTCTTTTCTGTCCCACTTTCCTGAAGGTGATTGTAGGATCATATACAAACAACATGCACCTGAATCCTTGTTACAGGGGCCAAATGAAGACACTCAGTCTTCACATGTGATTGTGCTCCTACCCCAAACACAGGCCCTATCCTGGTAGGATGGACTTTGAGGGTGTTATTTAGAGCCCCCATTTGTGGAGAGAGCCAGTCAGAGTGCAGGTACTACTAGATGTCACTTTACCTTCCAGGGCCTGTTTCATTGTCAGTGAAGTGGTACTCAGCAGTACCTTCCTCAGTGGATTGGTGGGGAAGTTAAATGAGATCTGGAGAGAAGTGCTTTGGAGAAGGACCACCACCTGGGCTCTGGGTGGGCATCACTGTGATTACGGGGCACCTATAACATGCCAACCCTGCACAGAGGACTAGACTCTGAGACAAGCCCAATCCTGGTGGCCACTGCACACAGCTTCACAGATGCCAGACAGAGGCTCAGCAGGCTTGGAGGTTGCCCTGGGTCTCATAGCTGGTAAGGGGTGGTGTCAGGACGGGAATGTGGGCCAGGCTGACTCAGACATCCCTGGGACGCCACTGCAGCAGTGCGTCTGTGACTCAAGTTTGCAGGAAGAGGAGGAGGAGGGTGGGGTAAGCGGGCACCAGGGGAACCCACGATCTCTGTTCTCTTAGACGTGGAGATAGGTTTAGGACGTCTGCATGCAGTGCTGCGGGGACTGGCTGTGCTGAGAAAGTGGCTGGTGACACTTGACACAGGCCTCTTGACAGGGCGGTGGGAGATGCACGGCCTCTGTCTGCAGTGGCAGCGGGATTTCAATAGAGGCCTCTGATGCCTTGGCCTGGCCACAGCTGCCACATGGGTCCCAGCCCCAACAGTGTAGAGAGGCCCCTCCTGCTTAGCCCCAACCTGCTATGTGACTTCAGGCCCAGGTATGACCTTTTGGGTTCTGGCATGGGAGGAGAGGCAAGTGTCTGGAAGCAGTAGGTCCCCCAGCCCACCCTGCCTGGAGATCTGAGAGTTGGTTGATTCAGAATTTGGAGGGATCCAGGGTGAAGCCACAGTCTGGACTGATGAGGACCTGGACCATCCCCACCTCCCAGGCTGGTATCTGGTGAGCAGGACACCCTCTAGCTGGCCACAAGCCCAGACAAGACAAGCCACCCACCACATACTCAGGAGCTGGTAATTCAGTCATCTCTCACCCCTGAACGCCTCGAGCAGTAAAGATGGCCCTTTGGCCCATCTGCCCTGTGGGCGAACGCTTTCCAACCCTGGGCTCTGGACTCCCCCACCAGCAGGAAGCTGGACTCTTCAGTGGTGCAGTCTGGATGGGAAATCATAGGGCACAGTCTTGAGTGTGTCTCTGTACCATTCATCTCGCCAGTGATTCACCAGATCTTCGCTAGACACACTTCATTGTGTGCCAGACCCCAGTCTAGGTCCTGGGGATTCCTCCATAAACAAACCAGACAGAAACCCCTGCTCCACAGAAGAGGGAGTCAAGAGGCCAAGAAATTAATGTACAATGGAACATGCAGTAATGATGGATGCTGCAAAGTCCCAGCGAACAGGAGGGGCTGGAGGATGGTGGGGAGGGCAGCTTCTTAGCTCTCAGAGAAGACTGCTCCAGTGGAAGCAGAGAGTGGAGGAAGCTGGATGTCTGGGCAGGGCATTCCAGGTAGGGGAGGGGCAGAGCTGACAGGGGAGTGGTGGTGGGGTTGGTTCTTCTAGGGAGGGATTGGGGATTTGATTCTAAGTGTGATGAAAAATTCTTGGAGGGTTTGAGACAGGGTGACATTAAGTCTTTTGGTTTTCCCAGCAACCCTATGCCAGTGAGGGACAACTCTTCCATCCAAAGTGCAGAGGAAGCCAAGGCGCTGAACCAGGCTCCAAATCCGCTCTGCGTGCTTGCACCTATGGTAACCTCGGACTCACCAAGCCATTTCCACCAGGGCTGTCTTGTCTCCTATCCTCTTCACAGCAAACATACTCAAGCGTTCCACTCAGGACCTCGCAAGGGTTAAGACATCAATAAGTAGGAGCCGGCCACCACCATCCCTCAAGAAGCCGCAAGACCATGGGTGACAGAACCTAAACCGTCCCCATCCAGGAGGCAAGGAAGCTGATCAAAGTACCAAACATAACCCTTGGCCATCAAAGAAAGCTCCTAGGACAGGATGCCCACTGAATTCGAAAACTTATTAACACTCTGTCAGGCCAACTCCTATAAGGGGCCTGCAGAGTGGACAAGAAGCTCCTGGCAGAGGGACTAGCACACAGGAGCTCAGAGGTGAGCACACTCAGGTTGCCTAAGGGGCCCCCAGATGATTGGCTGGTCTGCCAATCAAGATGGAGGCGGAGCAGCACCAACAGAAGTGTCTGAGATCACACTTCTTCCCTAATGCGGAAAACAGCTGTTTTCTGATCTAGTCAATGGGTAATTACAAAAGAGCTGACATCAGGCTGGAAAGGGGCCCTAGGAAGGCCTTGGGCTGGTTGAGCAGGTCCAGGCTGGCTGACTTGTCTCTCCTGCCTTTATCTGAATGAGTGGGTGGCTCACACCCAGCGGTCCAGATGAAGAGAAAGGAGATGCCATTTTGTTCTTATCTTTCTACTCTGTGCCGTGCCATTCAACACGTTTATAAAAATTAATAATGGCATTTACTTTATGCCCTCAACTTATGTTTCCTTTGAATTAAAGACATAGAGGAAGGGACACCACTGGGGAGTAGTGGTTAGGCCCAGTCCACATACACTGCAAGGTCCCAGACCTGGTGGGAACCACCGAGATGAAGAACTAAACTGAAAGATTAAAGTGCTTCTTCCTCCTGCCTACCTACTCACTTTCATTCCTGCCTATACCTTCACCAAAGAGAGAGAGAGAGAGAGAGAGAGAGAGAGAGAGAGAGAGAGAGAGAGAGAGAGAGAGAGAGAAAAGATACAGAAGGGAGAAATAGAAGAAAGGAAAATATTAGGGAAATTTTTTTTCCTTTTTCTGAGCTAAAGTGGTCCCACCTTAGCACTCTCTCACCCTTAGAGCCCATAGCTTCCTGCCCTCTTTCACCCCTCATACCCCCCACACACGTTTTGGTCTTTTAATTTGCTGTGCCTGTACCAGCCTTTGCCACAACCTGGTGGCCCTAAGGACAGTCCTCCTTCAGTCCAGTCCAGCATCACACGTTGGGGTTCAGAAAACTACAGCTGCATGGCTGATGAGAGGCGAGTGGGAGGGGAAGGTGCCAGGGAAAACCAGTCTGAAGACCTGCTCCGAGGTCTGTGGATTGGCTGGTAGATCCTGACACTCCACTCCATCAGCATTGGACTTGGGCCCCTGCCAGCACCAAGGTCAGCCCTCTTGGCATTCTTCCAGCCGCACAGAGCCATGAATTTATGAGAGCTTACTCTGTACTAGGTGCTGGCCTAAGTGCTTTCCATCAGCTCAGTATCTGGAAGCAGGTTTGACTGGCCCCACTTTACAGGTAAAAAACCAAGAGGAGCAGTAACTTGTACAAGGTAACCTAGATGAGAGGAGTCTGGCTTCAAACTCTGGGTTCCCTCTCTCCAGACCTATACTTTCAACCACTGACAATCAAGGGTATGTCTATGCAAAGAGAGCACATTCAAATGGCAAAGCTGGAGACTTTCAGCAATTTGCCCTGCATATCAGAAAATCCCCTTCCCCTTCCCCTTCTAAACAGTCTGGATTCTCTTAGGACTTCAGTGTTTTCATTTGTGAAATGGGCTTCGCCCTATCTTGTGTGAGAACACTTGGGACGGGGAGTGATGGGTGCTCTTGATTCTCTGGAAGTCCGCCAGATGTAGGAGTCCCACAAACTGCTCTGTACCACCCTGTGTGTGCACACACTCCTAGTTATTTTGCATATTTTGGGTAATCTGGAGAAGTAAACAAAGAGGATACATCACTATCTTCTTTATTTTATAGTTGGGAAAACTGAAGATCAGAAAGGCAGAGTGATGTGCTTGAGGTCACACAGCCACCAACTGTTGACCTGCATTCTGGCAGCTCTGAACTCAGCATTCCAAATCTGTGTGGCACCCAGCATCCCACACTCTCATGTCAGCTCTGTTTCAGTCTCTTTAGTCCTTCGAGACTCTGAACTCTCCTAGAATCCTCCAGACTGCAGGTTTTCAACTTAAACCCACTGTTTTTTCTTCAGGGGAAAAGGGATGGAAATAAGGACTCCGGAAACAAAGGAAAATAAGGGGTAGAAAAATGAAAAAATAAAACAAAAAAAAAGGGCACACCCTGGTGGCCTAGTGGATAAGTCCACTGTGGTGTAGTCCACATACATCCCAAGGACCAGACGTTGAGACCCAGGGTGTGTGGGGGAGGTTGGGGGGTGGGGGGACAACTAAATACAATCAAGTGCTTCCTCCTCCCTTCCTGCCTACCTGCCTACTTGCCTTCATTCTGCCTGTACATATCCTTTAAAAAAAAAAATGAGGGGCAGCGTCACAGGGGGCCTGAGCACCTTCCCCCAGTGCCCTCCAAGATTCCGTCTGGCAGGAGTCTTGTGGGTGCAGTGTTGGGGTTATAAACCCCATATGACTGAAACTACTTCATGAGTGGAGAATTTAGGATTTGTGCTCTGGCTGTTTGACCACCAATTTCATGCCCTGGCCATAGGAAAGGACAACACACCTAAAGAATTGACTGTCATCTTGGTCTTAATTTAGATTTTTTTCTGCAAAATGATGGGCCAATGGTGACAGAGGTGTGTGATGCGGGTCATAGTGATCAGGGTGAAGGGTGATCCTCTGCATGGTGACAAGTCTTCTACTTCTGCTTCTTCATATCAAAAACCACAGCATTTTTGGAATAAGCAGAAAGTGGTTTGCTATTACAGGTAAATATGGCCAGGAAGTCACTGAGTGCATGCAGCTAAGAGATCAGCATGACTTCAAGTATTTATTCAGAGTTGAGTCAAGGAATGGAGAAGTACTCAGAATGGGGAGGGGACGACCAGAGCTATGAATCTCCTTACATTCCCTTACTTGACTTGAATGAAGACAGCTGTTTATTGATCTCGTGCATGACTTGAAATAAGGACAATGACAGTACCAAGTAGGGTTCTTTGGGTGTGAGCAACAGAAATGGATTCTGGTTAACTGAAAAAAAAAAAGTGAAAGTAAATTTAAATTTAGTGGAAGGAGATGGAGTAGCTCAGAAAATCAAAGTTGGTGCGCCCTCGTGGACAAGGGGTTGGACACTGTCTACATATATCCCGAGGTCCCTGGCTGGTGTCTCATGGTCAGTAGGAATAGCCAAGATGAACAACTAAATAATATAACTAAAAAAGGTTCTTTCTTCTCTATCTTCCTTCCTGACTGCCTCTGCTCACCTTCATTCCTACCCTCACCTTTCCAAGAAACAAAGAAAGAATAAAAGAAAAATCAAAGGCAAGTCTTGGAAAGGTGACCCACCAGGCAGCTTCAGGATCTCAAAAGTGAAAACTGAGACTAGAAGCCAGGAGACGATCCAATGGAGGACTCTTCCAGGTGACTGGGATGTTCACTGAAAAACATCCACATCCTCAGAGATCTCACCTGAGGCTAGGAGGTGGGACTCCACTGAACAAGGAATAATTTTATCAAGATAAACTTCAAATTCCACCTTTGGATCCAAGAGTCTAATGTAGGCTAGGGACACTGGCCTTGCAGTAACCTATAGACCAGGCTCTGGGATTGCTCTTCTAAAGCCTCTGTAAGGAACCTGCAGAGTAAACTTGCACAGGAGTGCAAAGACATATATGATCAAGGATACAAATCATATTAAAATTTTCTCTAGAAACAAAATGCAGGGTATAATGTATGCTGTCATTGGGGACTTGTTGAATATACTAATCATCAAGAATGAGACAGCTCTCTCTTTACTGATGGGGCAGAATGTCCAAGAGAAACGCTATTAAGTGAAAAGGAGATACAGATGCAGATACAATGCATAGAGGGAGTTGCTATCTGTGTGTGTGTGTGGTGGGGGGGTGCGTAGAAGGATGTAAAACTGTAAGAGATTCCTCTGGGAAGGGGGACCACAGGTCTGGAGGGACATCAGGAGAGAAACTTGTTTTTCACCGTATGTCCTGATGTACTCTGAACTTTTTTCCATGCATGAATTTTAAGAATACTTTCATGTTGGAGTGCCTTAGTGGAGTAGCTGCTAGGTCAGCTGCCTCTGGAGGAGTGCAGTCCATGTATATATCCCAAGGACCAGGGTTCATGTCCTAGGTCCAGGGGGAACAATCAATGTGAACAACTAAATAAAAATAAAATAAAGTACTTTTTTCTTTGCCAGCTTGCCTACTTGCCTTCATTCCTGCTTGTACTTTTCCTGGTGCACCTTTGGTGCACCCTCGTGGAGTAGCAGTTAGCTCAATCGCCTCTGAAGGAACACAGGCCACACACACCTGGTTTTGAGTCCTGGGTCCAGGGAGAAACAACCAGTGCAAACAAGTAAATAAAAATAAAGTAGGATGCTTTTTCCTCCTCTCTTCCTGCCTGCCTGCCTGCCTGTTTGCTTTCATTACTGCCTGATTGAATCTTTCCATTTTTGTGAAAAAAAAAAAAAAAAAAAAAAAAAAAAGCACTTCTACTTTGGAATGAGTTTAAGTTTACATAAAAATTGCAAAACAGCAAAGAGAGTTCCTTATATCCTTCACTTAGCTTTCCCTCATTATTATTGTCCATTTGTCAAAAGTAAGAAATTAACATGTGCAAAATATTATTAACTAAGCCACAGAAATTATTCAAATGTCACCAATTTCCCTAACACCCTCCCTTTTCTATACTAGAATTCCACACTGCATTTCCTGTCTTGTCTTCTTTGTCTCCTCTTGTCATGACAGTTTCTTAGTGTTTCTTGCATCCTTTACAGTTTTGAAGAACTGGGCAAGTATTTGTAGGATGCATTCTTTTTTTAGGATTATCTTAAAAATATTTACTAAATACAAAAGTAAAGAAAGAAGAGAGAAACAATGAGAAAAAGAAAGGAAGGAAAAAGAGAGAGAATTTTTTTTAAAAAAAGCAAAAGGTGAGAAAAAGAAAAGAAAAACTTTGGAATTTCTCTTAGTAGAGAATTTTCCCTGGGGCAACAGTGAATATGAGGTTCAGGAAAGTTATGATGACAGCAGCCTGAATCCATAGCCCTGGCCACCTGATCCCAAGCTGGTTTAAATTGGTGGCATTAAGAATTGTCTCTGTGTGGTGATGGAGGCCACCAGCAGCTCCAGAATTTCAAGGTCCTTGGATGCCCACAGTCTCAGAAGCAGAGGGCCATTTCCAGATGGTTTTAGCTAAAATGCTGGGGAAAGCTCTTATTGGCTGTGTTTGGGTGACATACCCACCTGGGAACCAATCATATGACCAGGAAGATGCAGTAGTCTCATTGAGCAGCCGTCGATATGCTCCTGGTCTGACAGCAATGAGGGTTCTTCTTCACTACAGACAGACATAAACATATGTGTTCCTGGAACCTTCCGGTCATTCTCTCCTAATCACCTGCTGCTTCTCTCTCTTATGCATCCTTCCATGAAACTGCACCAGTAGCCCATGATTTCCCTCCTCCTGGTCTCTGCTCAGCCTGTTCCTCTACCACCCTTACCTTTCTCTCTCTACAGAGCCAATGATTAGCTATCCTTAACGACCCAGTTAAAATGCTACTTTGGGCAGACTTCTTTGTGTTAAATTGTTGAGCGATTACGTTTCAACTCTCAACCCAAGCCGAAATCTTTATTAAGGTGCAGAGTGTCTAGCCTGTCCGTACATCTTCTAAAGAAGCAAGCATAGCACCTTTCTGGAACCAGAGAGGTGCTATGATCTCTTCACGACACGCCGCAAGTCTCTGGCAGAAAGGTGCTGTGCCATTTCCAAGGAAGGGGTGCTTTGAGGGAAGACACAGCAGAGCACCTAGGGGAGTGCCAGTCTCTGACTCCCATGGACTTGGTGAAAATTTCTGTCCTGCTGCTCATCAGTTGGGCCACTATGGATTGCCCCTTTCTGTACCTCACTTTGCTCATCTATAAAATGGTGATAAATGTAACTAGCTCACTGGGTAGTAATGACTTTTTTTGAAATGATGCATATAGGATGTTTATTTCATGTAGATTCAATAAATAACTAAAAAAATGGCCTGTCTTGTTTGGAATCATCATTATAGAAGGACAAAAAGACTGAAGAGCAAGTCAATAAGGAGCAAAAATGTGTCTTATGACTAGAAACTATATTTAAGTGAATGTCATGCTTTTATAATTAAGCATAATGTCCTAGGAAGAAAAACTGATGAGAGTTATTGAAACTTGTTTAGGAAGTATGAGGAGAACTTTGGAAGAAAGGCATTAGCTGAACCCCAAATAGAATTATCAGCTTATTGATTGATTTAGTAAATACCAAGAGTATAAAAGCCTGGAGTTGTAAATATAGTAACTAAAGACTGTTTGGAAGTGCCATTAATGGTCATTATTGCTAGGAATCTAGGTATAGAGTGACAAAAACCCAAGTCAACTGGCTGAGGGAGAAAAGGGAGTTCATTAGAGTGATGGGCATTGCTACACATCTCTCCAGCGTTTGTTCCTTCCCATAACTCTGCCCTAAAATCCAGGAGCCCTAGGTTGGAGCCTTAATTGGACCAAAGCAATCACCCTCATCTCCCACATCAAACTCCCCACAGTTGACTCAGAGATGGGCAGGCAATCCAAATTCTTCCAACCTGAGCAAGTTTGGTTGTTAGTTTACAGAAGGAGACACTGTCTCCTGGATGGTATAGCTACAGATGTGGGGCATGGATCTGGAAGTCAATTTACAGTCAAGACACCAGCCAAGGAAAACAATGACATGCCTTCGGGGTATATGTCAAAGAAATGGAGCCAGAACCTTGATCATACCTGAAACCCCAGCTCTGGAGATTTAGTCAAATGAGTGAATTGATTCTAATGATCATTTAAACCAATTTGAATTGGATTTTCTATCGGAATCACTCCAACTAAATGCATTGGTTTATGCTAAAAGGTCCCGGGTGAATGCCTCAGGTACGAATGGTTCCAGGTGCTCAAACAATGTCAGCAGAAATTTATTTTGTCTCTCACCTCTGTCCCTTTCTATTCTGGCTGCATTCTTAGTCTGGCTCTTTCAGTGTGAGGCTGCTCCAAGCTACCATGCCACTAGCTCTGCAACCTGGTGGGAAGAGAAGCTTCTCTTTTCTGATGATTTCTACAGAAAGTCCTGGGCTGGAGTCTCATCAGCTTAGCTAGTGTCATGTACCCATTACTAAAACAATCCATGCTTGGGAGAGGTGCTCTGCTTGTCTGGGTCTTGGTTATCCGCTCCTGGAGCTGGAACGGAGATGGTAACTCTCTTCTTAGCCTATTCAAGTTCCTCTCAAGAGTTTGATTTTGGAATCAGGGCCAGGTTTGCCAGCATTGTCACTTTTTAGCTGTGTGATCGTGGGCAAATAGTTGAATCTCTCTGAATCTCATCTGTAAATTAAAGACAGTCTTAAACTCATGGTTATTAATAAAGAGGCACTGACTTAATCCATGCAAAGTGTTTGCAAAGTGTTCACTCCTTGGTTAATATTGTTTCTTAGTTCTAGTAACTCCACTTCCAAGAAGACTGTCCTAATCACTCCTTCTCATGAGCTAGAAGGAAACTTCTTCCTGTGAGCACTCACAGACCTTTCTATGATGATCTTCTAGGTGGTGTTTCAGCTTCTGCTTGTGTTTATGATTCTTCTGCCCTTTTAACTTTCCTGTGCCTAGAGGGGCCAGGATAGTTTCATCTCTGTCTTTTTTTTGTTGTTGTTGAGAAGGGAGAGGAGGAAGAAGCATCTTTATTTTTTATTTAGTTGTTGGCACTGATTACTTCCCCTGGGGCCCAGGACTAGAACCCAGGGGTATGTGTCCATCTCTATATTTTAATAAGAACCATTATTAATACCCCTTTAGGGCTTTATACTTTCCAAAGCATATCCTCCTTTGTTTTTTCATCTGAGCTGAACTGCAATCCCATGAGGCAGGAGGGCTTATCATTCCCACTTCACAGAAGGAGACACTGAGTCCTGAGGGGAACAGTGACATGGCTAAACTTAAACAGCAAATCAGTGGACAGGAAGTGAGGTATTTCTGAATTTCCAGCACAGGGCTCTCTTTGCTGGTTTTGAATACAGATTTCAAACCTTCTGTGAAGATCCTCGGGACCTCCTGCATCTTTACTGGGTGAGTTCACTTAGCACATGGTCTCTCCTTGGCTGCTGTGCTTGCTCCCGTAAATCCCTCCATCCCTAACCTCAGAGACATCCTTGACCTCTAGAGCGATCTCTTTCTACTTCTGAAATACATTACTCTGACCAACTTGGATCACTAACATCATTATGCATCTGGAATCAACCTCAAATCCTAGGAAGGGCAGGTGAGGCTGTCTACTCTAGCCTTGTGTCCTGGAACCAGTCTGGGCTTGAACAAGCATCTGACTTATCCTGTACTCTTTTTGGCAAGACTGGTGAAATGCTCTGAACTCTGCAGAGACCAGGTTTGAATCTCAGCACTGCTGAATATAGTCTTAGTTTCTCATCAGTGAAATGGGAATAAAGCTGTGAACCTCCAGGGCTTATCATGAGGATAAACTGAGACAGAATTATATGCCTCAAAGGGGGCTCAGGAAGGAGAAATTACTTTGAAGAATGCAGGAATGTCCCCTTTGACCTTCCATGTGGGCTCAATCTCCAGATCTCCAACTCACTTCCTGAGTTACGATTTAACTCCTCATCTCTTTACCTGTATCCAGCTCTCTTTCCAAAGCTTGTATCTTATTCTAGTGGCTTAGACTCACTAGCTGGATATGGAAGGGAATGGTCGTGCAGTCTGAAAAACTGGTCTGGGTGATCAAACCTCTCCAGACCTCAGTATCTTGTCTATAAAATGTAGACAGTAAGAACACTTACCTTGCGGGACTGTAGTGAGGTTTCCAGCTGTTCTGTGTGGCAGCATTTAACCATATGTGACCATTTAAATTAAAGTTAAATAAGATCTTAAAGATTTACTAGTTGCATTGGCCATGTTTCAAGTGCTTATACCTGGGCAACACAACTAGAGGACATTTTCATCATTGCAGGAAGTTCTATCAGGCATTGCTCATTTAGAGCATCTTTGTAAAGCACTCTAGCCTGCGCTGGGGTGTATGTGTTGGCACAATTCATCTGAAGTTGCAGACTCTTTGCAGGCAGAGGCCATGATTTCATGTACAGTTTTGCTCTCCTGGAAGCCCTCCCATGAAGAGCTGCCGCTCTCAGCTTGGTTGAGGGCCAAGTTCAAAGTGGGAATCTGGTTCCTCTGCCTCTAGGCAGGCATGCGAGGCTAAATTCAGTTTCCTGGTGAAGAAGGGATACTAAGCAGTGGGAGGCGGGGAAGCGAGTTGTCGGGAGGGGTTTCTAGTGTTGGAGTTGTCAAGATGGTGTGGGTTTGCAATGCCCTGATCTTTCTCCCGGTCCACCCTCCTTCACTGCCCCTCCTTCCCATCTCTTGTATTTTTGCCAGAGAAGGGAACTTTAAATTCCAGTTTGTGAGAACAAAAGGGATGCTTTCATCCTCCTGGTTTCTTCACAAGAAGGAGGATCCAAAGCTCTGAGAAGCCCAGTGACTGCTTTAGGGTCCCTCAGTGAGTAGGAGCAGAATAGGACTTCTGGGCACAGCGTCCCTAAAACCAGAACTTGGGAGTAGGATTCAGGTCACCCAGGCTTGACACAGGCAACAGGTATGGTGCTGTCTGCCCACCTAGTAAGCCCTGATCTTCCCCCCAGACCCTACTATGAGGGGTCTTTGCTATCCCTCACCCTGACTGGAGTAGTTTAGTGGGTGATGAGGCCTGGAGAATCTCTCTATTGGCTTTGTTCTTGTCCCCTTCTGTTCTAAGCACCATGCCTAGCACACAGGTGCTTTCTGGGTACCCATGGAACGAAAGGGAAGAGGTAGTTCTGGGTGCTTTGTTGAAACTGCGAGACTAGGTGAAGGGGTGAGCCTGAGAGTGGGCGTCTACAAACCCCTCATGTTAAGGTGACCCTGAGCCAAGGGGCTCCTCCGTTTTAGTGTCATGACCCATTTGGTATCTAGAAGAACCACGCACCCCTTCTCAGCATAATTTTCGGCTATGTCTTATTGAAGAATAAAACACATAAGACAGCACGCACACATCTAAAGTGTATACCAGAGGCTTTTCATGAAGTGAACACATTTGCGACTCTAGAACCACGCTCAAGAAACAGAAGGTGACCAGCGAGCGTCCCAGCAGCCCCCTTGCCTCTTCTAGGGCCTACCTCCCAAGAGAAGCTTCTATCTGCATGTTTTCAGGGGCAAGAACAAGAGTTTGAGCCTAGGATGGGGTGGGGGGAGAGTCTGTGAGAGAGCCTCGTGAGGTATGTGTGCTGCTGTGGTATGTGTATGGGTGAGGGATTTTTATGAGGGTCTGAGTGAAGGTTGTCCATCTGTTCAGGAATGAATTTGTCAAGGTTTATAAATTACATGGCAGTTGGGGGTCGTCGCGGCGCGTGTGTGGGATTTGGAGGGTGGTTTAGGGAGTTGGTGGTGGGCGCTGTGGGAGAGCTGGGCGGTCCGCGCCGGGCCGGGGGTGCTGGAGTGGAGGCCCTGGCGGCGGAGGCGGGACTTCGGTGGGGTCTAAGGGGCGGGTCCGAAGGGGTCTGGGGGCCCGGGCCGGCGGGCTCGGGGGCGGGGCCTAGGTAGGGTGGAGAGGCGGGGCCGGCGGGCGCGCGCACGCAGCCGGCGCGCCCCCTCCCGGCCGCCATGTTGGCTGATGTGTAGGTGTCAAACGGAGCTAGACGCTGCGGCTGCTCAGCAGGCTTCGGTCGCTCTCGCCTCCTTATCGCTACCGGCAGCCACAGCAGTGCATCCAGGCCGGTCCGGAGGAGCGGAGGTGAGCCGGGGCCAACGGGGCTCGGGACCGGACCGAGGCCCCAGGGCGCGGACCCTCCCCTTCCCCAGGGCGCGGACGCCCCCTCGGAGCACAGCCCGGCCCCCTCCCCCTCTCAGCGAACCCGGGAGCGTGCACCTCCGCTGCCCCAACTTGGTAGGTGCCCACCTCTGGCGGGACCCGGTCTTTCTAACCAGGCTCCGCCCCGCCGTCTGGAGCTTGGCTTGGAATCCCTCTTTCCGCTGCAGAGTCACCCTCCGCCCCACTATTTCCCTATTAGGGATGTTTTCCTTTTATATTCATGGAGTTTGGGCTCCCCTTAATTCGACCTCAGATTCAGGAGCCCCCTCTAGGCCCTCACCCTCTACTTTTCAGCTTGGAACAACCCCGCCTCTCCTCCCCAGAGTACTTTCCTCCCCTTCTCGGGTCAGGCGCCCCTTTCCTCCACTGCCGAGCCTGATCTCTCTCCCGCCCCTCTGAAGAGCCCAGCCCCCGTTCCCTGTAGGAATTCGCGGGGGGGTGGGGTGGGGGGTCCGCTCTGTCCTGGATCGCGACGGGGACTTCTGATTGAAGCGGGGCCCCTTTCTCCCCCTTCCTCCCCCACCCAGGGACCAGGTTCTCTTTCCTCACCCCCTATCCCCACAGCACAGCGGGGACGGGGGCGGCAGAGCCAGGCTCCAGCTGCCTTTTGTTCCGCGTGGGATGGCAGGGACCCCGCCCGGCAGTCTTGCTTGGCTAATCTGGGTGGGTGAATGGGTGCTTTGGGGCTGACCTGTTCCAGGAGACCCTCTCTTCTCTCGGTGGGGTGTCTCCCAAGGAGGCTTGTGCGTTGGGAGAGGCTGGCCCTTTCTAGAGGAGTCGGTGCCAACAGGTTTTTGTTAGCAACCTGAAGTTGGCCCAGTGGCTTTATGCGCGCGTGTATGTGTGCGCGCGCGCGAGTGAGCTCCCGCGCGCGCCCGCGCAGCCTGTTATCCGCCGAACCCCTACCTGGGGCTTTAGAAAGCCAATTCTTTCACCCAGGGGGCTCCCTCTCGACCATGTCACTGTTCTGCTCTTGGTATGCGTACGAAGTCTTTGCTTTCAGAGAGGATTGGGCTTAGCCATCATTAAGATGTTTTAGATGGGGGAAACTGAGGCTTGGAAATACAGGTATGTGCTCAAGGTCACCCATCGATGTCTTGTCAGGTGGTAGAATTAGAAGCTCAGTCTCTGGGGCTCTCCACCTTATTTTGAATTTTTTTTTTTTTATTGAGAAAGATGTTCAGATCCGGTCCCCCCCTCCCGCCCCCCGTTTCTTTTATTACAATAGGCAAGAAAATATGAGTATGAATTTCTCCTGTCTACTCCAGAAAATGCTCTGAAAAAGAAGAGATTGAAGCATGTGGTTAAAGTGATCTGGAAAAGGTGAATTTTAATTATCCCCCACCCCTCCCCCCAATTGCATAAGATGAAGATTTGGCAGAAAACGTGCATCTTGTAGCTTTAGATACTGAATGATGGATGCTGACAAAATCATACACTGAATCCTTCACAGCAGTGATTGAGTTTGCTCTGGTAATTAAGTTTTCTTCTGTATTTAAATGAATATCAAAAGGGACTGTGGTTTTGTTTCCGAATGGTACTTTTTCTACTGATTGTGTTTGGAGAAGCCACTGAGATCTTCTCAACTTTTATCTCTTTTTATTTTCACTTTTTAAAGCTAGTTTTTTAGTCATTCATAGCAGTTCACTGGGCTATTATTTGCAAGCATTGAATGAGATACTTGCTTTAAAAGAGTTTGGGAAATTACAAATTACTGTAAGGCATGGTTCAGGACTGCATAAGCCCCTGAACTGGAGCAAGTTTGGATTGTCCTGTGGGATGTACCAATCTCTCCAGTTTCACACAGATACTTTGCCTCCTTGAACCTTGAGTTTGTAGATCAGGATCTGTGGAGAGCTTTCTCTCAGCCTGATGTGTTGTGCCATGCACATGTGTGAGGTCTGAAGAAAACTTTCAAGTGATAATACATAGTTTATGCAGCCTTGGAAATGCAATTCCCATCTTTTCCAGAAATTCTCTGTAGAACTATAGTTAACCTCATTGTGTAACATTTGTCCATAATACGGTGTGGATTTCCCATCAGTAAGGATTCTGAAAAGAGTCTAGCAAAAAGTAGACTTTTTTTTTTCCTTTAGATTTTATCAGCAGGAGTGGCAGTATTCAGTTCTTTGTAGACTAAAGTGCTAAGAGACTTCCATGCTTGGGATTGTCACTGTCATCCTCTTGGGAGGCATATTAAAGTTTTTGAAGCTTTTTTGGCACTTCTGTTGCCCAGGACCTTCCTGTTGGATTGGTGGGGCACTACCTATAATTGTGGTTGTCATTTCATGGCTTGAATACCTGGTGGCCCCGAGCCTTAGAGAAATCAAAGGGCTAGGATTTGGGGAATTTGACATTGGTGAGGATATGATGAATTATTTAGTCTTGCTTCCCCATTTATCTGTTGAACCTTCTGCTTATGTGTTCAAGTCTTTGCCAGTCAGTTTCATGAGTGTCTGGGCCCCTCTGATTCTGCTATCCAAGCTTCTTCATCCTCAATCTACTTACTTCTTAATGCATTTCTGTGTGTCTGGGACTCTTCTGACACTGTGGCATCTTGGGAGGACAGTGATCACCATGTCTGTCTTTGCTTCTCTAGCACCCAGCCCAGTCTCTGACACATGGAGGTGCTCAGTAGGTGTTCAGTACAGTTCTGTGTATAAGTAGTCTTGGGGGCAAGGGAACAAATTTATTGATCCGTATTACTGACTTCACTGTTCTGCCTTGCTCTAATAGACTGCTGGATTATTGGTCTGGCAGGCACATATCAATCATATGAGTAGTATCATCTTCCTACTGATGAGGAAACTAGGACCCAGGGTTTAAGTCATGTGCCCAATCTCACAATCAGTAGGTGATGGGGCTGCAATTCAGACTGGTCTTTGGATTCCAGAATCTTATACCTGTTACCTCATTTTGAGAAACCACTTCTTGCAGGAATGAAGAGATTTGCTTAAAGCCTTACTAAAAATTGACAATGGACTGAGTACCAAGGGATGATTAGCATTAAGATTGTTGAGGAGGGGAGAGAGCACATTTTATTTCTGTCAAATGCAATGCGAAATGACTGTTTATATCCATCTGTTGATTTTTTGAAAATTGACAAGCTTCCTGATAAAGTCATCAATAGAATCTTCTTTGGTCTTAACTGACTCGTTTTAGATATATAAAAGCAGAATGTTAGGAAAACAGATGCAGTGAAATAAGTGTCCAAGTAACTAAGTCAATGTATTCACTAATATCCATTTATGGACTTATTTGACTCTACCTATTTTCCGGGTTGAGTTTTTGAAGTCTTGAAATTCAGATTTGTTTCAACAGACTTTTTTGTTTAAATATAATTTCATTTTCTTTTCATATCGACATATAACATAAGGATTACTACCCATTTGAGAGTGGAAAAACTGGAGCCCAGAGTGGTTAAGTAATGGACATATAGCCAACAGTCTGTGATTCCCAAACCTGGTTCTTCCTTCTCCAGTAGGACTGATAGAAAGTCCCACAACATGATGGGTACTTATTGAATTTATAGTATAAACTTGTGATTTGAAGATTGTCAGTTCTATTTAGAAGGCTAGAAGTTGTGAAAAAATGGAGATTTCTGTCTTTTTCCTAATCTTAAATCTGTGAAAGCACTATACTTCGAATATCAAATATTTAATGGACCACATGAACTGTTGGAGGCTAGGATTTTTTATTTCAGTCCTGCTTCCTTTGAGCCAGATCTTCAGCATTGTTAAAATGCTCCAAATAAATGCATTGGATTCTTTCTGGTGACTCATTGTCAGCATAGTCAGGTACTGGAGCCTGCCTTGTTCCAGGGTACAAAAAGCTTCATGTGTCTTCTGGTCTAGGCAGAGTGTGCTGTACTTTCAAGCCCTCTGGAGGCAGAACAGGTAACTAACTTACCTCCATTCAGAATAGTACTAGGAATTGGGTACACAGAGGGCTGTAAATGAAAGGACTCTCCATGTTCTCTTCATAGTAACTGACTGATAAATGGAGCCAAGGAAAGCTGGCTCATCCTGAGGGATGGCTAGCCATCTAGGCTGATGCATCATGTGGATTTAAAAGCATCTATAATTAATCACTTCTGAGTGCAGGCTTTATCCCTCCTTGCACTCCCATCCCTTGGAGGGTAATGACAGTGTGACATCCCCAAAGCTCAGTAGCTGAGAGCACCACACGATACAGATGATTTGGCTACAAAGGCTGTGTGGAATCAGATGTAGGTACAAATTGGCCCTCCCTACTTGGGTGGCTTTAGCAGCTTTTAATCACTGAAATTTGACTTCCTCATCTCTAAAATGGGGCTAATAATCACTGCAGAACAGATTAGCAGTGCTTCTCAGATTCCAGTGCATGTCAGCATCACCTAGTGGGCCTGTTAGACACATTACCTGCTCCACTCCCAGCATTCCTGATTCTTTAGGTCTGGGTGAGGCCTGAGAATGTGCATTTTCAGCCAGTTTTCAGGTGATACTGATATTGGTCCAGGAACAGATTTCAGAATCCTGACCCAGGGACTGAATGAGAAGGCAAGAAAGGTGTCAGTACTGAGTGACTGTCCAGTGGAAATTCAAAAGCAGCAGTTCCTTTCTGCCCTGAAATGCCTCTGAATATTACTCAGAAGATGATGGCATGAATTTGATTTCTCAAAGAGGTTTTCACTTTGTTCTTAGGTGATTGAAATTTGGACCGTGGTCACAAGCATAACTATGTGGGTTAGCTGGGATGCTTTCCTTAATGAAGGAAATGTGAGATGTTAGCACGCGTCAAAGAGGCAGTAAATCTAGAATTCTGTTTGAAAAGCTGGTTCATCATTCCCACACATCAAGCAAAATGTTCACTGCCAAGGCTTTTTAGAAATGCAGCTGAGAAAGGCTTGGGGAGTGGTGTTGGGCTCTGAGCAGACTCCCACAGGGCCATTAGGAATGGCCACTGGTGTTAATGGAAGGCACTCCTCCCTCCAACAATTCAGATTGGTTTAATATTTAGTGTTTAGAGGTTGGGGAAATAATTATTTTCTTCCAGTAGTAATTATCAGCTTGTCTGTCAAACCAAACACATGGTGTGTGTGAGCCAGGATGGTTTTTGAATGTCTCCTGTGTGTCAGGTCCTACTCCTTTTATGCGTAATATTTGTTTTTATTTTCATCATGATCTTGCAAGGCCTGTCCCTGTTTCTCTTTTTGCATATGCAAAAACTAAGGTTCAGAGGGATTTAGCAACCTGCTCCAGATCACACAGTCAGCTGATACTTGGTGCCACCTGTGTCAGATTCAAACCACATTATTTCCACTACCTCACTCTGCAGCAGTGCCACGTGCTCTCGTTGCCTCTCTGTGCCTCACAACAACCCTGGGGTTAGACGTTTCATGGATGAGCAAGCAGAGGCTTGGAGGGGTCACGCTTGTTCACATGTACCCACTCAGTGACTGGCAGAGCGTGAATTCAGTCCCACACCTAAATAATTTGAATCCTGAAGCCATTTCTCTGACCACATTTCACCTCTCTATTCAGGGCCACAGAAGTGAATTCTAAGACCTAAGGCCGCCTGGATATATATACAACAGGGACCTGGGGGAACCCTAACTGGCTTGACTGAGAGATTGTGTGGGCTGGTAGAGATATTTATTGTGTTTGTAAATAATTGCCTCAGTTGCTCTTTGAGGGAAAGGGCCATCTCTTTTTACTCTGAAATCCTGAAGCTCTGCACAGTGGTTCAGTAAACATGACACATGGGAATGAAGGATCAAAAAAATTCTCTGGTAATGCTGTTGTTAAAACATTCTGGTGAAAGAATTTAGTAGACTTAAAATGTTACATATAAATAATAAAAAAAGTATCTCCTTCCTCTGTGGGCAATTAATATAGGACTTCTAGGGTCATTTTCCTGGTCTTACAGTGAAGAAGGCTGGGGTGTGATCACTTTCCCAAGGTTTGAAAATTGCCTGCAGCTCTCAAGCCAGGCTTGGTAAACAGCTATGTGTCAGTACCTGCCCTGTACTCTTGGGAGGCCCTGGAGGTTTAGACTGAAATTTGTTGTTTTGTAAACTCTTTAAGACTCTGAGGTGAATGAAACTCCAGAGTTAAAAGTTGCTATTTCAAGTATGAGGGATCCACACCCCCTCCCCCACCCCCCATCATAGCAAAAAAAGATTACTGGCAGGCTAAACACTCAAATTTTTACATGAAAGCATGTCCTCTCTGAGTTCCTGTTTGATACCCAGAGCTGTCCTGGTATATAATGACTATACTTTGGGTCAAACATTTTGGGAAACAGATGATTAGGGAAATAATTTTGCTGCTTTATGAGAGACAGTCCCATTGATGTAGAAATATGGGTATTGTGCCCTGGTAGAGTGGTGGTTAGGTCAGTCACCTCTGGAGGAGCACAGGTCACATTCCCCTGTGTTCAAGTCAAGTCCCAGGTCCAAGGGAGAAACAACCATTGTGAACAACTACATAAATAAAGTGCTTCTTCCTTCTTTCTCTGCCTACCTGCCTGCCTGACCTCACTTTCCTTTAAAAAAAAAAAGGTATAGGCATCAAATCAAGGACCGTTTCATGACAATAGGGCAGAATGTTTGGGGTCAGAGTCAGCCTGGAAAATATTCAGTGCTCGAGTCAGAATAATGCGTGTAAATGAAATGCTGTATGTCTTGCCCTGAAGAACTAGTTTGGTTGAGAAGACAAAATTAACATTTGTGAGGCAACTAGAAGCTAGCAGTTGTTGGTCTGTGATTTTGTTTCTTTGTCACATCAAGAATGGACAAAAGTCTAGGAGAGCCAGGAGAAGCTAGGATTTGAGTTGAACCTCACAGTGTCTGGGAATGGAAGGCAGAATAGAAGGCATTTCAGATTGAGGGGATAGCAAAAGGTCAAGCTTAGGGTAGGCTTGTGTGCCTGCTTGCATGTTTGTGGGGTGTGTATGTGCGCAAGCTGCAGAAACAGCTCTGCCAGGCAAATACTTGCTGGAAGCAGTGAAGACTAAGGTTCCAGGAGGCTGCTGTCTCTGAGGAGGCTGTGGCCTTAGGATCTGGTGTTGTTGAAAGTAGGAAGCTGGATGACTCTTGAGAAGCATGTGAGGGCCTGGCCAGACTGACTTCATGAGACTGACTGGTTCACAGTTCCAGAGACAGCCTATGGGTGTCTGTCAGAGTGAAGGGAGTTCACCAGAGTCCAGATCTATTTGGGGAGAGGGGAGAACCTTGGGGACCTCATGCTCATGCTGGCAGGGCAATGTAACTCTTATCCCTTGCTACACCTGCAAATCACTTGGCTTAGAAAACTAGTTAAAAGTGTCAGTGATAGGGCCCCACATCAGATCAGGAAGGGGGATCCAGTGATTTTTACAAGTGTCCCAGATGATTCTCATGGTTTGTGTGGGCCGAGAAGCTGAACTGTGTGCTCAGGGGAGCCTCTGGGAGTGTGAGGGTTTAGAAGGTGAGAGAAAATTGGAACCAGAGAGAATAAGAATGAGTAATGACATACAGGGTGCTGGGGCCCTGAGCCTTTTTGTAGAGTGTGAACGCTCAAGAAAAGGGGTGGGGGGCACAGACAAAGTAGAATCATGGCCGTGGCCAGAGAGAGACAGGCAGAGGTGGCCATGAGGGCGAAGTTTGCCTGAGTCACCCTTGAAAAGGGGGACTATTTTGCAAAGAGTATATAAGCAAGCTGGCAGAAGAGATTCAGTTTAATTTTTAGCTAGTTCTGTGGAGCAGGAGCAACAGGGTTTTTTATCTGTTCATTCAAACCTGTGAGCAGGGTTCAGTTCCTTCCCGAACTCCTAATTGTAATGTGGTAATTGTAAAATTTTAAACTACATTTTAAAAAGTAATTAAAGATCATTGTAATTTAAAGTTCTTCATTTAGTCACTACTAGTGAATAATTGGAAGTGAGGTTTTACCTGGTGCATTTAATGCATATCACAATATAACTTACAGTCTTTCCAGAAAAAATAGTTTATAGTCTAGTTCCTCCACTCCACTTAATGTTTATTGAACACATAGGCATTATGTGCTATAGGCTAGGAATAGATAAGATGTGAATTCCTGCTCTCAAGTATGGTATGGTCTGCAGAATATGACAAGTAATACCAGCCCAGGAGAGAGAGAAGTTGAGAATGAAGCAGTGTCAGAGAAAGCTTTAGAGGTATATGAGTCCTGAAGGGAAAGTGGAAGTTCTGGGCTGAGAGAATAGGACTATATGCCAGGGCCTGGAGGGTAAAGTGTCAAGCTCTGGTTGAGGTAGGAGGGCTGCACATGTGGCAGAAGCCCAGCTACAGGCTGACCAGGCAGGACAGGTCAACAGTTCAGATTGAATTTGGGCAGTTTTCTGCACAATCACTTCTTTGGTTCTGATTGGCAGGACCCTGGGTCCCACCACTCTGCCTCTAATCATTAGAGCAGCTTTGCTCTGCTTTGCAGTGGGGAACAAAAAAGAGGTCTTTTGAAAAAGTTCCTCTGCCATTTACAAAAAACCAAAGGAATCTTTGTCATGGATTCTGGGGTGCCTCTGTAAGCAGAAGAGTGCCCCATGAGTGGCTGGGAGGGAAGGACCAGAGGCTTCCCCAGGGACCTGGAAAGTCTTTGCTTCTTTCTGTTTTCATGAGAAGGTGGCATTGACCCTTTTATCCTTTACTCAAGTCAGTGTCTCAGGTCTCAAGGTAGTGCGTAGGCAGGGTGCTGAGGCTGTGGTTAACAGGTCCCTTGGGAGTAGAAAGCCTTAGAAGTTCTGTTTTCTAGAAATTCTTAGGGATTTGTAAAGGTATTGACCTAGTAGTTTATTTGGGCTACTTGTCAGAGAGCTTCTGTGTGCCAGGCTCTATGCTGACTGCCAAGGAGATGGCCCTAGCCCACTACTCTCCTCAGTGTGGACAGGGCAAAGTGGACCAAAGGCCCAATCCAGGCCGTAGATACCTTTTGTTTGGCTCTACTCTGACTCCTTTTAAAAATTAAAGTTGGTTACTCTCTCAGTTTCCTATGAGTTTATTGTAATAAACTGCCAAAAATGCAGTGACAAAACAACACAGTTGTAAAGATTAGAAATCTAACATGGGTTTCAGTTGGCTAAAATGGTGTAGGCAGGGCTGTGTTCCTTCTGGAGGCTCTAGAGAAGACTGTTTTCTTGCCTTTTCCAGGTTCTAGGCGCTGCCTGCATCCCTTGATTCATGACCTTTTCCTTTATTTTGAGAACTAGCACTGCCCATTATGCTTCTCACACTGCATCACTCTGACAGTGTTCTGCCTCCCCTTTCTGCTTTTAAGGACCCTTGTGATCACATTGAGCCCAATGGATAATCCAGGATCCTCCCCCTATTTGAAAGTCAGCTGCTTAGAGACTTTAATTTCAGCTGCTACCCTAATTCCCCTTGTCACGTAACTGGGATTAGGATGTGGATGTCTTTGGGAGGCCATTATTCTGTCTATCACAGTAGCCAACATGAAAATCAGAAGATTTTACATAGCAACCAGTCTTGTAGCTTCATTGACAAATCAGAAAACTTGGCAGCCAGGGCCTGTACTGTTGCTTGGTAACAATGGGTCAGTGCCAGTGTCGGCGCCATCTCTGGATGAGGTTGTGTGTACTAGTTCTCCACAGTCTGTACCCCTCCTGTGGTGCCCACTCATTTCCCTTCATTGACTGGGCCTTGCTTCAGGGATCAGGTCTTTAGAAAGAGTTCAATAATGGCCACGTATTGTGTTTAGACTGGTGAAGCTTGCCTACCTGTTCTGTGCCCTCCTCTTTGTCCCCTGTGCACCACTCTGCTGACCCCCCAGACCCTGTCCGGAACTCCTCTGCTTGGTACACACCCATTCCTCTTCTCCCTGTCCCCCTCTCCTCAGCCTGGGGCCCCACATTCCAGAGCATCTCTTGATGCTATTTTAGGTCATGTTATTTGTACCATAGCTCTGTGTCTCCTTTCCCCCCCTTTTCTGGCACCCAACACTAGTACAATCTGGTGCTTTCCATTTTATGTTCTGCATTGGCATTTATAAAAATCAAATCTTTAAAATGCACTGTTAGGGCAATTTCCAAAAATTATTTATTTATTCTAATTATTCCGAAAATCAGTATCTGTGCCTCACACTTTGCTGGGCTCTGAGAATACAATAGGGAATGAGCTAGAGATACTGCTTTACCTATCCCTGCAGATCTAGTCCTAGATGAGGGAGAAAGAAAAACAAGTGAATAGGCATTTGCAATATTAAACTTCTTACTGCAGCTAGGGATGGTTTGGCAGTATCCAGCAAGGTGACAGAGGCCACCTCTGTCTGCAGTAGAGGGGAGCTCTGGAGCTCTGTTAAAGGCATTTCAGTGAAAGATCCCCTCATTTCCAGATGTCATTTAGACCCCAGCTGATAGCTGAATTGAGCAGGCATCTCTGAGGTCCATGTAGTATCTTTTATTTTATTTTTAAAAATACTTATTGAGGTAACTTTGATTTACAAAATCATAATAAATAAACCTATATGTGCAGGTTCACTGTTCATCAGATATTTGACAACACATTACGCCTACCACGTTACCGAAAGCCCTTCCCTACTGTCCATCAGTCCCCTACCACCACTTTCTCCTTCCCTGCACCCTCTTCCCCAGTGGTAACCTCAGATCTATTGTCAATATCCAAGTATTGTTTATTGTTTTGTCCATTTGTTTGCTTTGTTTCTTTATATTCCACATAGGGATGAGGTCGTCTTGCATTTGTCTTTCTCCTTCTGACTTGTTTCAGTTGCATCTATGTTGTAGCAAATAATAAGATTTTATTTTTTTTTAGGGCACTGTAGTATTCTGTGGTGTGTGTGTATGTATTACAGTATGTAGCACATTTTTATCCATTTATCTGACAAAAGAGCTCTTAGTTTCAAATTTTTGGCTATATAATATAAACTAACTTTGCAATAAACATGGGGGTGCATATAGCTCTTTAGTGTTTTTGGGTGAAATGACTAGATCATATGGAATTTGGATTCTCTTTTTTTTTTTTCTTTTTTAAGGAAAGGTGCAGACAGGAATGCAGGTGAGCAGAGTCATGCAGACAGGAAGAGAGAGGCGAAAGAAACACTTCATTTTATTTAATTCATTTTGGTTGTACCCCTGGCCATGGGATGCAAACCTTGGTCCTTGACATGTATATGGAATGTTCTGGCTGAAGACGGCTGACCAAACCACTACTCCACCAGGGCGTGCCCCATCCTCAATTTTTTGAGGAATCTCTATACTGCATGAATTTATACCCCCACCAACAATGTAAGAGTGTTCCCTTTTCTCTGCATCCTCACCAACATTTGTTGTTTCCAATCTTTTGGATATTAACCATTCTTATAGGTGTGAGGTGCTTTCTAATTGTTTTGGTTTGCATTTCCCTAATAACAGGTGAGAAGGAACATTTTTTCTTGTGCCTGTTGGCCATCTGTATATCGTCTTTGAAGAAATGTCTATTCACTTTTGCCTATTTTTTGATTGAGTTGTTTGTTTTTCTCTTGTTGAGTTTAATCTGTCTGTTCTTTATATATTTTGAATATTAAGCCCTTGTCACATGTTTGGTGTGCAAATATCTTCTTCCAGTCAGTAAGTTGTCTTTTTGTTTTGGTGATAGTTTCGCTGTGCAGAAGCTTTCTAATTCGATGTAGTCCCATCTCTTTTTGTTGTTTCCCTTGACACTGGAGTTGAGTCCCCGAAGACTTCTCTAAGCCTGATGTAATGGAACATATTGTTTATATTTTCTTCCAAGTATTTTATGCTTTCTGGAGCCTTTTCTCCACTGCTGTAAGCTGTGTGTCCCCTTTTGGAGGGCATGAGATACTTGTTCATTTGAGGTCCCAGAACAAGGACAGTCTTCTCATGAATCTGCTTGTTTCTGTTCTGTGGACAGTGTGAATCCTGTGTGCTTTGGCTACCAGGAAGCTCAGCTCAGAGCCAGTTCTAGTGTGACCTGAGCTTTGGGCTCTAACCTTATTCTGACCTGGCTATTTAAATCCTCTACTCTCAAGCTGCCTTCTATTTCCCTATTGCTTGGGTTTCTTAATTTACTTGCTTTTCATTGTGTTTTTTGGATTTCTCTAAGCCAGTGATTCTCAGTTTGTCTGCTTGTACTAGTATCAGGATCAAGTGAGAGATTATTTTTTAGCTTCAACGCTCAGTCCCCACCTTTTCTTTTAATTGTTTTGCATGGGGCATGGCACAAGTGTGTTTCTTCAAAGGTTTGAATACAAGGTTGAGGACTGCTGCTTTAGATATGCTTCCATATCTTTTAACAAATAGATGAAAAGGATGAAATCTGGGAGGAGAAACTTAGTAAAGGGATTATGTCACTTCTGGTGCTTTTCCTGGGAAAGCTCTGAGGGGCTGCTCTCCAGGGACAGAGCCACAGAAGCCTAACCTTCTGGATTGTTGGTCTTTGTGGTCTGTTTGACCATGGGATAACTTAGAGCTTTCCCTTGAATGACCATGCTGAGAATAGGTCAGTTGTCTCCAGTGATTTGTTCCCACCTCCCACCCCGCATCACTGCGGTTATTATGGTCCACAGGCCCTAGAGGCTCTCAGAAGCCAGGAGGGAAATTTTTCCTGCTAAGGGAGAGGCTTTGTTGGATTGAACAGGCTATTAACCAGCTGAATGAATGAGGGAGGAGTAGATACTGCTGGTGCTGAAATGGGGTGAATGGAGGAGGAACCTGTCTGGTGGGGAAGATGATTTCAGGGTTGGATAGTGGAACCAGACTTGCATTTCTGAGATTTCCAGAATGAGGCGGACCCTTCCTTTGGTAACATTACTTAATGCTCTCTGGGCTCTAGCTTCCCTATTTCTGAGATAGATGAGACAGTAGGACTAAATGATACCCAAGCCCTTATCAATACCAGCATGCTTAGTTCTGTTTCTTCAAGACTTTCTGTTCCTAGGAGAGAGCAGCATTCAAGAGGGCCATTGTTTTGCTGTTTCTGAGGGAATCTTCTGCTTCTGGTGAAGTTGGGGTGTGCTGGTAATGAAAAGTTGATGGTACGTGTCAGCTTGTTCTTGCCACAGTTTCTTGCCTGTCTTTTCAGGGGTTTCCAGAAGAGAAAACAGGCCAGTTCCTCAAGAAATGTTTGCCTGAGGTGCACCAGCTTATCTCTGGTCTAACCTCGAGAGCTGGCCCAGGCTATAGGTGACCCGTGGCATGTCGGTGTCTAGTAATTTTGTTTTGAGGCCCTTGGCATTGACACTACACATGGACAGTCAAAGGGGTTGCTTTTGAATTCCTGCGTGCATATCTTCCATGCTGAGGAAAGGTTCCTGATTCCCTGCCTACTGGTGTTAGGGTCACCTGGCTGACCACAGAACCACCCCAATAAAAAGATGTCAGTCTTCCGACAAGACTGCAGGCCCTAGGAGGGTAGCCAGCCCTGCTGTGTGCACTCTCTGGTACAGGACCTGGCGGTAGCTATGGCTTAGAGCACAGACTTGTCAAAGACAGGTTTGCGTTTGTGGATATCAAAAAAATCTTTTAACAGAAATTTAAAGACTGCTAAAGGATTTTATTTTTTCATTTGGAAGGAAAAAATGGGTTTAAAACTTGGAAAGGATATGGAACTTGGGTCAGAGAAAGACAAATACTGGATAGTTTCATTCAGGTGCAGTATAAAGAAACAAAGTGAACAAACAAAACACAACAAAAACAAACACTTAGACCCTGACAACAGAGTGGTGGTTACCAGAGGGGAAGTGGAAAGTGGTGGGAGGAAGGAATAGAGGGATCACTTTGCTAGTGGTGGATGGCGCTAGAACTTTGGTGGTTGCCGTGTGATTTATACACTTCATGAGGTGCGAAGCTGTAATCCTGAAACTTATGTAGTACTTAGAATAAAGCACATCAATTCAAGTTTTAAAAAGCCCTGATTGTGTAACACGCTGGTTTCTGAGTCAGAAATAGGAAACTTAAATAAACTGTCCTGTGAAATACAGTTTGGTGTATCCCTCAGCCTTAGTAAGATTTTTCTCCTTTTAGTAGGTGATTTGGAAATAGGGCTCCCTCTTGTTTTTGTTGAGCATGAAAAGGGTACCTTGTTTATTTGGCATCTTTTGAGCCTTGAGTCATTTCAGAGGGAAATTTCCAGACAAATATTCCTTTAATGGCCAAAGTCTTTTCATTTCTAGCCTTTGTTTTTCCTCTACGCTTGTCCTGTTCCCTGACTTAGCAGAAGCCAGGCTGGCTGGATTGGCCAGCTTGAGGAGAGCTGGTTCCAGGGGAAAGACTGAGGGGTATTTGGAGGAAGGAGATTGCCTTTGCACCTGGACCTTGTCATAGTGGCTGCCCTCAGCCCCTAATACCTGGAGATAGAGTCCAAGTTCTTGGTCACTGGCAACTTGGGCCCTTCCTGTTTGGCCTGCAGTCTTCTCTTCTGATTTCACCTCTTCTCCCCTCCTCACTTGCCAATCTGCGGTTTGAGCGGTTCGTTTCGTTGGGAATGCACCTTGCCTACCATCACGTACCTTAAACATCTCTTCCCATACTCCATGCCTGCCAGTAGTGGTGCTGAGGGCACACCTGCTACTCCTATGGGTGTCAGAGCTTCTGCTTCTTCCCTTTCTTGCCCCTACCCCCTGATCAGTGAGACAAAGCTGCTTGGGGCCAGATTGGGGTAGGGGTTTGTGCATGAGTCTGTGGGCATGGGGGACAGTGTGGGAGGACAACTCAAACCAGGGTTGGAAGGGGCATGCACAGCTGTGGAAGCCCCCACAAGCCATTTGCAGTCTTCTAGGTATAGAGCCTGAGGAGACAGGAAAGAACAGACAGGACAATTGGTCCTTGCTCTCCAGCTTTCACAGCTTGCGGGGAGGGCCCTGATGCAGATTGACAGGTGGAAGGACATAGGGATTTGGGCTGATGGGCTCTGCCTGTGCTGCTCATAGCACTGGTGTCTGGAACCTGTTGTTTGGATCTTTGGTTTGTTTGGAGCAAAGGCTCTGATGTGTTTTTGGTATTTTTTAAAGATGAGGTTGGTTGGCTTTTGAAAGATGATTTAATATATTTTGAAAAGGCAATCTAGTCACATAGTTCTAAAATGAAAATATGTTAAGGTATATTTTGAGAAATCTTGCCCATCACTGTAGATCTCATTTATCTACTGTCCCCACTTCTCCTCAGTAGGTAACCCCTTTTAGTAGTTTGGATATCCTTATAGTGTTTCTTTATGCAGGTACAAGCTAACACCAATTTATATTCTTATTTTTCTCTTTTTGTTAAATAAAAACGAGCACATGACACACAGTTCTACACCTTTTTTACTTTCATGGGAGCCCCCTATACTTGCTTTGTCAGTATGTGGAAAGTCATTGTCATTCTCTCTTTCAGCTGTGTTATATGGTGAAACTGTTTCCCCCATCTTTTTCCCTCTTAAATTCTATCCCCTATATTGAATCACTTAGATTGTTTCCAATATGCTGTTTTATAATGTGCCTGCAACAAGTCCTCTTACCTGTGCATAATCTCCCACACATGCAGCTGACCTCTGTGGTAGCATCCCCCAGGAGACACTGTTGGGTCAGAGGGTTTAGACATTTGTAATTGATAGATTTTGCCAAATTGCCCTCCAAAGAGGTTTTTGAATTTTGCGCTCCCACCAGCAAGCATGAGTGCCTGTTTCCTCACAGCCTTGTTGACAGACGGTCTAGTCGAATGTTTGGATTTTTGCCAACCTGATGGGTGTAAGGAGTATCTCAATGTAGGGTTTTTTGTTTTGTTTGTTTTTGAGGAAGAAGAAGCATTTTATTTATTTTTACTTAGTTGTACATCCTGGTTGTTCTCCCCAGCCTGGGACACGAACCCAGGTCCTTGGGATGTATTTGGACTACACTTAGGCCAGAGGCAGCTGACCAAACCACTACTCCATCAGGGTGGTCCTCAGTGCAGTTTTAATTTGCATTTTTCTGAAGTATGAGCTGCTCGTGTTGTCATATATTAAGGACCATTTATATTTTTTTCTGTGACTGGTTCCCATTTTTCTCTTGGGTGACCGGTTATTTCTCAGTTTCTGTGAGCATATTTTTGGTAGGTTAGTTCATCATGTTATGAGTTTTAAATATTTTTTTTTTAGCCTAGGAATTATTCTGATCTAGCCAGATTCTTTTACCACATCCCTCAACCACTACCCCCTCAATCTGGTATTAAAAGATTCAGACTGTGGCCTTGGGACAGAATCTGGTTCCTATTGTGACAGAACCACAAACTTGGCTTGATTCCAGGATTTTATGTTAATTGGCCACAGATACTTTTTTTTTTTTAAAGAGGAAGGAAGGGAGAGGAAGAAGCATCATTGGCGGGAGGAAGAAACATCTTTATATATTTAGTTGTTTTACTTTGGTTTTTCACCCCAGTGCAAGGTCTCGAACCTGGGTCCTTTTGTGGTCCATAGCCACCTGGGCCACAAGGTGCACCTCCACAGACACATGTTCAACATGAGGATGCAATAGTGTGGCTGTATTTGAGTCTAGATCAGGATGAACTGCATGGCGCTGTGAAAACAACCTGTCCTTTGGCATTTTAGTGACCTGACATTACAAAGGTTTATTTCTTGCTCGTGCTGTATGTCTGGTATATGTGATCATAGTAGTCATTCATGAATCCAGGCCTATGGAGGTGCCATCTTTTTATGGTTGTTGTTAGCAGTTTCATTGATGTATAAGTTAGGTACCATGCAATAAGTTTCATTTACTTGAAATGTACATGTCAGTGGTTTTTCATATATTTAGAGTTATGCAGATATCAGCATAATCTCATTTTAGAACATTTCATCACCTCCCCAAAACCCCATATTCATTACGTAGTCAAACTCTTCCCTCCACTTCATCCTCTAGACTCTGACAATTATCAGTTTTCCTCCTCTGGATTTGGCTTTTCTGGACATTTCATATAAACAGAACCATCCAATATGTTGCTTCTTTTGTTCAGCATAATGTTTTCAAGATTCATCCATGTTGTAGCATGTTTCCCTGCTTCATTCCTTTTTAAGGCTGAATGATATCTCATTGTAGGGATATACCACATTGTATTTATCCACTCGCCTGTTGAATAAAAAGTCATTTCTACTCTTTGCTACATGTAAAACTTCTGTGAACATTGGCACACAACTTTGTGAGTGAATGCCTTCCTTTCTTTTGGGTAGATAAGGAGGCACCGTCTTGACACAGGCTCCCACCATTACTACCATGTTGGGAATGGAATGTGGAGAATCACACAGTGACTTTCAGTGTTCAACAGCAACTACACACATCACTTCTGTTGCGTTTTATTGGCCAGTGCTATGACTGTCTTCAGCAGGCTTGTGATACTTTCACAGGCCCTGAAGCATGTGAACTGGAAATGCTTGATGAATAGCATTTATTACTGAAGAGAGGAAGAGAAATGGGCATTCTTAGAACCCAGGAGAAGAGTGAGTCTGTGTGGGAAGTCATTCTGAAAGGTGCTTTAGTAATGTGAACCTTCCAGGGAGACATTCCTGGAAGTAGTCTAGTGGGTTGATCTTGAAAGCTTGTTGGTGGGTAGGCCAAGATAGAATCTTCTAAGAAGCAGCTTAGAAGTACATACTGATACTGGAGAGGAGAAGGGCAAATCCATGGAAGGGATGATAAATGGCTGAAGTTTAGGACAAGGCTCATCTGAGTTTTCATAGGAGGACTTATGGCTCAGGAGAAGGATCCTAGTCCTCATTCCAGCTCTGTGACTCACTCTGTCTTTCTTCTTGCTGGTTAAATGCTTCCCTGTCAAGAGTTGTGACACTTAGTAGGCCCTTATTAATTTATAGCTGTCAACCTTGGTGAATGTGACCAGAAGCAGTGGAGCCTACAGCCACTGAGTGAAGAGGCTCAGCCTTTTTAGGCCTCTGGTTTACTTTTTCCTTGTGAAGCATAGGCATCTTGAAGGACTGCCCTGGTTTCCTGGCCTGATTATCTCCAGTGTGACTGATGGAGGGGAGGTTGGTGGCCCTGACATGGCCAGTGAATATTCTGAGATGAATAAACAGTTCTTCCTCAGCCTCTAAGTATTTTCTGGGCACTGGAGGAGCAGGACCAATCTGCTCATATGCTCAATTCTCAGTGCTGGAAATGCACCCTTTTATTATTATTTTTCTAAACAAAGCAGGACAATGGCATTGAAAACATTGTTTTGAACAAGAGCATTTGGCTAATGGAGATAAAACCAAAAGGAAAATAACAACTTCAACTTCTTTTTGGTTTTTCTGTTTTGACTTTACCAGCATATGTCTGATCTTTTAAGAATTAAAGAAATTATATATTTTATAAACTACTGTTTCTGCTTGTTAAATTTACTGTGAAATTGACTCAGAAGACCCCACCCCCCTCCCTGCCTCAGGGCATCGGTTTGCTCCCTTTGCTTTGTTTTTCTTTTAAAAACATTTTTCCAGCCCCAGGTCTTGAACCCTGGTCCATCATGGTTTCTGTAGCCGGTTCTTTGGCTTCCTGAGCTACATGGGGCTGGTCCCTCTGCTTTTCTGTGAGGGGACCAGTTCCTGGTAGAAGTCAAAGGTTTTACCTCAGTCATGTAGCTTGTTCAAGTTCAGTTTCTTGAAGCATCTCGCAGGTTACCATTTCCATGTCCATAGGAGACAGACTCAGTAAAGCAACCAAAAAGTGGTGGGAGAGCAGCCATCTTTCCACTCTACTGAGTAGTTATTTTGAAGCTACAACAATATGAATAGGCCACACTTTATCTCTCATAGTAGCATTTGTGGATCTCAGTTTGGGAGTTTGGTGAGTTCAGAATGCGGGGAGCAGAGGGCTTGAGCAGGTGGGCTGTACTTGGTACCCTCCGGAGCCATGCTTTCCTGTGGCAGATGTGTGCCAGGCACTGTGCCAGGCCCTGTGAGGCAGGCAACAGTGTGGAGACAGTCGGGGCCTTTGTCACCAAGAGCCTGCAAGCCAGAGGTGGTGGGAGAAAGGAAGGAGAGCTGAGGGAACGCCCCGGAAGGTTAACCAGGCAGCAGGTGGTGGGTCCCCCAACAGAGGCTCCCTGGAGGAAAGGGGAATGGGGGCTGTGGGAAGTGGGGGTGATGGGTTCAGTTTCGTCCTGAGACTGGGGCAGAGGTGGCATACCACAGAGGAATGGGTCAGGATGCAGAAGTCTGAGAGGTTCTTTGGGGCCTCCCTCATCAGGGCTTGTAGTGTCATTAGGAGAAGTCTTGGGTCTGCCAGCCACCCGTTCATGCATGGCGCCTGAAAGCATGCGTCTCCCACATCCTCTGGACAGGTCTCTGTCTCTGTTAGTTAACCTCACTCTGCTCTCCCCTGTCCTGCACTGGTGGTTTTCTTGTGTCTCTGGACCCTTCCTGGCTCTGATTGGTCTTCACCAATGGTTACTTGCTTCCTTCTGACTTGCACCCTTGTTCCCATTTCCCCTGTATCCCCCCTCCCCCCACATGTCCTCCCATCTGTTCCTCCCAGAGGAACATTTGTGGCTCCAATGCTCTTCCCTGGTCCTAGGTGCTAGTTGTCACTTGACTATCTCTATCTCCATACCTACCCTCCCAGCACCTCCAGCTACATACGTCTGAAAGAAAGCTGCTTATTCTGCCTCTTAACTTCTGAGACCTGTCCGTTCTCCTACCTTTACATTCTGTGAAGGCCTTCTTAGTCCCACCCCACCCTAACAGCTGATTTTCAGGGCTGAATCTTTGCCCTGTGTTTTTGTCTGTCTCCTGCCATGTCCCCTTCCCCTGCTGCAGGCACGCAGAGTCAGGCCCTAGTCTCTTTTCTTCATCTCTGTTGTAGGGTTCCGAGTAATTTTCCAGTCTCCATCCACTCCTTCTCCCCTAGCCCTCTCACACTACTACCACTGGGTCAGGATCTCAGAAATAGTGTTACAACTCTGCTCCCAAACAAACCAAAACCAGCTTCGGTAGCTTCACCTTCAGTGGTATCTCAAAGTTATTTTAAGTGGTTTGCAGCTGAACAATACTCATTTTAATAGTTTTTTTTATCTTAAAAATGTCCTAGTACTTTGGCCCTTCTCAAAAAGTGAAACAGAGTTACCATATAAACCAGCAGATCCACTCTTTGATATATACCCAGGAGAGCTGAAAACATGTCTACATAAAAACTTAAGACATAAATGTTCACAGCAGCATTATTCATAACAGCTCCCAAAATGGAAGCAACTCCTTTGTTTCTTAGTTGATAACTAAATAAATAACGTGGTATGTTCATGTGATGGAAAATTACTCAGTAATTTTCATTGGGCACTGAGCCAGTGCTAGGACATGGACCATATAAAACCCAAGGACCTAGGTTCAAGACCAGGGGCTGGGGGGAAACAACCAAAAAACCCCAAAATAAATAAATTAGAAGTTCTTCCCTTCCCTTTCTCTCTCTCTCCCTCCCTCCCTCCCTTTCTTCCTTCTCTTCCTTCTCTCCCTTCCTCTCTTAAAAAAAAAGTTACTCAGCCCTAAAAAGGAATAAGTACTCATAAATAATGTAACATGAATGAGCCCTTAAAATCTACTGAAAGAAACCAGATACAAAAGGCCATGACTTTTGTGTCGTATGACTCTTATTTATATGAAATGTTCATAATAGGTACATCCATAGAAGCAGAGAGTGAATTAGTGGTTGCCAGGGACTGGGGGAAATGGAGAGTAGGTAATGACTACTACTAGTTCATATTTTTTTCGGGATGATGAAAATGTTCTGAAATTTGATAATGGTGATGGCTTTACAACATTATAAACATACTAAAACTACACTGAATGGTATTCTTTTGGAAGGTGAATTTTATATTTTGTGAATTATAGCTCAAACAATATGAAATAAACAAGACCCCTCCCCTAGATGCCACAGCAATGATACCTGACTTCCCGTTGTTACTTAAAATGGGTATTTGAGTTTAAAAGTAAGTTGATTTAAAGAAAACTGTTAAGCAAATAATAGTGCAGCTTATAGACAGAATTAAATGAGATCATTTATAAAACTGCTCATTCATAAACATTTACATAGCAAATGTTACTATTATCATTATTATTTGAGGATATGACACATATCCTTTGGCAAGTCCAGATTTCTTAGTGTGCTGGGTGAGGCCCTTATGGTGAAGATGACACGGCTTCAGGCACTCTGTCCTTACTGCAGAGACCCTGTGTTCCTGCACACCTCTCAGGCTCTGTGCCTCCCCCGTGGGCTGCCGCCTGAGTGACTTCCTGTTGCTCATACACGTGGTTGTCCTGCACATTCCTTCAGGTGCAGGGTCGCCTGCAGACTAGCCTGTTCTTCCTGTGAGCCGCCTGGAGCACTCTGTTTGGGATCTGCCTTTGTTACCCTGTATGTGGTTGTACTCTCAACCCAAACAATAAGCCAGGTCTTGTGCTTCCCTAACTCCCTGTGCCTGTTTGTCATTGTTCTTTCCACACTGTGATTGTGTGCCACGTTCTTGTTGAATCGACTAAACTGTTAATGTCTTTGCTCTGTAATGATAAAATAATATTGTAAAACAGGTCAGCAAAAAAATTTTTTTAAATACAGTGCAGAGAACATTTGTATACCCTGTGAATGAATAATTCTGCTCCTAGGAACATATTCTAGAACAACTTGGGAGACACATGTGCACACACCAGCACTAGTCTTGATAGCAAAAATCTGCAAATAGTTTGGCTGTCCACTGACAGAAGCATGAGTGGGTAAAGTTTAATGTTAACATGGTCAAATATGCATCAGTGACAAAGGACTACACCCAGCAACATAGATGAATTGCAAACAGAATGACAAAAGAAAGTTGTGGAAGACCATATATTGTTTAATCTTACATCATTGTGGTAAAATTATTTTCTTTTTAAAAAGCAAGAGACTGAAGAATTCCTCCCCTGAATCTGTTTGCTTGGGGCATATGTGGTGGCGAGGGATAGGACCCCTTGGGTGGGCTCTGCAGGCATGGTCTAGGCCTGGAGGAACTATGGATCCCAGGGGCTCATTTTGTCTGTGCCTCATATGTGGTTTGCACATATTCTTTCCCATGTCTTCAGTGGTACATAATACATTTTTAAGGAAGCAGAAGAGCAGCAAAGAGACATTAAGGTTGGCTCTTGCCTTTTCTGGGATAGACTCCGACATTTAAAAGTTAGAAGGAACATTTCCTCAAAATGTATCCAGTCAGTGTGACAGAGTAAATAAAACACTGGGAATGTCCCCAGACAAGGAGGAAGGAGGGAAATAATATTTTTAATTTGTACCAAAAATCAAAGTTACCTTTCAACATTGACTCCTGCTTTTTTTTTTTTTTTTGAGTGTTATTTCCAATGACAACAGCTATTTTAAAGAAATAATGCAAACTTCTTAGATTGTTAAAGTTAATATGACTGATTTAGTAAGAAGACAATGTTAAAGCCAAAGAGACATCATTGCTTGAGGATGTGAGTTTGGAAGAACACATTTGTAAAAATAGTTTTAAATTCTCTGTAGTGGTATTTCAGACTTCTATCCTTCCTGAATTCATTGTGTTACTAGGCTGTAGAACTTACACATTTCGAGGTGATGATTCCTTTGAAGAGCATTAAAGCCTCTTTCCTTTTGTTGTCCACTCTGGAAAGAACTCTAAATGCCAGAATCTCATCCTAGTACAGTGGTAACCACCGAGCTTTGGCATCTGCACATATGTACGTTCTGAGTCCCTGTACATTCCCCCACCTTTGCCCTGCTATTTTGATTTGGTGAGTTGGCTTAGGAAAGACCTATGGCCAGTTGAGCAGGGTTTAGGAAAATAGTTGCTCCTCTGCCATCTCTGGCCTCTCACTCTGAACCTGCAGAATCAACAAGGAGAAATTCACTATTCTTAAGACTAGGCACTGGATTTGTCCAAGGCCAGATGGAATGAGAACAAAAATTAAGAAGATAGAGTCAAAGTTCTGGAATCAAGTCCTGGTCCTACTACTTGTTGGCATTGTAGCTTAGTACAGTTATTTACCCGTTCTGTACTTCAGTGTTCTCTCTTTTAAAATGAGAATGATGATAATAAAAATAACTCTTTATAGTTATTAGGAAGAGTCAATGAGTCAACACATGCAAAGTTCTTAGAACACGACTGACATATAGTACGGGTTCAGTATTTATTAGTTTCTTTGTAGAGAGCCTCTTCTACTTCCTCTTATTATTCTAAGTTTATTGTGTAACTGTTACCCTTATCAAAGAGTTAGCACATCTGAGACCTTTCTTGGAAATGCTAGTGGAGCTCGAACTGGTGACCATGTTTACCAGGTTATATGGTCAGGAAAGAGAACTGCAGACGATGCCACCTACTGTACTGGTGGGAGGTTTCCCCCACCACCTTTACATAGAGATACCTCTGTAGGCTTTCAAACCCCACCTCAGAAGTTCTCTTTCCATTGTTCTCAGAGACACACTGAGAAATACCCCTACAAACATCTTCACTTTGGCAGGACTGGGGAGAAAGCAGATATTTGGGTGCCTGTTTGCCAGTCCTGCTCTGGGACACTCCTCACAGCAGTAGCTGTCATTGATTCCCTTTGGCATTGTGGAAATAGAGGCTCAGGAGAGCTCATCGACTTGCCTTGGGTCACCCAGCCAAAGAGGCAGGCAGTAGACCCATGTGGTCAGAATGGGAAAGGCTCATTTTAGCCCTCACAGCTGCCCAGGCTGGTTTTGCTCCTGACCCCGGGCACTGGGGTGTTGAGTGGTCTCTGCTTCAAGGCCCATGTGTCACCCTAGGGGCCCAGCTTCAGTGGCTGTTCCTTTGTGTGGTGAACCCCTATTAAGTGCCAGATACTATAGCTCATGCTCAGGCGGTTCGTCACTGGACAGACAGTGGGGAAGTGGAAGGCGCTGGGAGCACAGGAGATAAAGAAGCAGGCATGTACGCAAGAAAACATCAGAGAAAGATGGAGGGGGAGAGACTGCCGAAATGACAACTGGTGAGTTGACATAGTGACTGCTAGTTTAAACTGAGATCTGAATGACAAGGAAGAGCCAATCTAGTGACAGGAAGAGTGGCAGGCAGAGGAAACAACAGTGGTAGAAAGTGCTGACGTGCTGGTGAGAGGCTTGTTCCAGTAGTAAGGAAAGTTTAGTTGCTGGAAGAGAAAGTGCAGCACATGGGTAGCACATTAAGAGTTAATCTTTAAGTCTTGTCCTTGCCTGGGCTACCCCAGGACTCACAGTTAGGATAATTTGACTTACAGTAGTTTCACTCCTTGGGCTAGCCTCTCCTCTGGTCTCTGGGGGATCTGGCTCATCCCCATACTGCCCCTATGGTGGTGTGGAGCAAGGGCCAACCTGTACAGATCTGCTGAGACCTGAAGCTTGGAAATGTTCCCTTAGCTTCCCGCAGAAATCACCCTCGTTCCTCCACAGCCGCTGTGGGCGAGTCAGATGTGACCCAGAAATGGCTTCAGGGCAGAGGTGAGCAAACCACTCATTTTTCTCATCACTTTGGTTTTGTGCTTAGTGTGGAAATACCTGTTCCTTCCCTGCAAGGTTCTTCTTGGCAAACATCTTGAGCTCCTTTGAGAAAAGCTTTAGGACTGTCTGGCTGACAGGGTCCACAGCTCACTCTGCTTCCGCTCTCCTGCCAGCTCCTCAGGAGATGGCGACAGCCCAGCATTTAGCTCCCCCACAATGCCCAGCCAGGTCTAAATTAAGCATGAAATCATGGGAATTCTAAGTTTTCCCATGCAACTGCATTTTTTTCAAATGTCCCAAGCTGGAAAATTGTACTGATCAAATCATAATCCATAGCTGGAGCCTGCCCTGTGGGGCGGGGTGGGCTAGGCATGTAAAACCATCAAACATCCCTTCTCTGTGATTCCCAGTCTCTGGGTGGCATTGCCATCTGTCATTAGTGGATAGTTCTAGTAGCAGAGTCACTGTGCATTTGAAATGGAGACTCTGGCCCTGGGGTCACATACCGGCTGCCTTCATTGGTAGCAGGGATGGTTCTGAGGGCTGCTTTTCATATTCCAAAGACCCAGTGGAAGCCCTGCCTTTGTCCACAAAGTAACCCCACAGGTCAGTAGAAACATCCACAACTAGACTTATGGCTGAAATCTCAGCTGCTTTGTCAGTGATGTGCTGGGACTGGTCAGAAGTTTGGGCTCCCAGTGACATCAAAGAGATGGTATTTGATGGGAATTGAGCCATTTGTCAGAAAGCGGGCCTTGGGAATTAAAGGGTTTGGGGCAACGTCTAGTCTACCCCTCATTTTAGAAACCTGGCCACTGGCTTGCCTGGTGCCCCAGAGTGATTGTAGTGCTGGACCTAGACCCTTGGTTTCCTGTCTCCTGATTCCAGTGTACTCTACCATACCACGGTTGTTTTTTGGTATGATTGGTTAAGATCGTGATTGGTCAGTAGCAAAACGAATTTGAAGAGTGGAAGAAAGGTGGGGAGCATTAAAGAATGATCTTTTCCTTTATGGTTTGTTTACACCTTCCCTTGGTCTAGTTGTCAGGATGACCCTTTGGGAGAGGCACAGCTCACAAACCATTTCCTAGATGGAAGGTGCGGTTAAGTGATGGCATCAGATGTCCTGGGCACTTTTGGAATGACCAGAACCAGGTCTCCTGCCCCTTGTCCTTTCTTCACAAGACTGCATTTGGCCACTTGTATACTCTGCACCCAGATTATAAACTGATTTTCCAGAGACTAGATGGTTGGGTCATATTGGTAAGAAAAAATTAAATTTCCTCATGTGTTTTCAGTACTTGATTTCTGCTTTTACAAATATTTAAGGACACGTTAAGTCACAGGAGGCTAACATCTGATTTGATGTCCTAATGTGTTTTTTCTAATGACTGTCAGATTCTAGGAGAAGCAACCCAGGTCGTTCTTCATGGAAGAACCTCTTGCCTTGAGTGAAGAAGGGAGGCCTTGTCCCATTAGGAGATTAACTGACATCCTTTTGGGGCTTGTCTTCCCCTGGAAGAGAGAGTGGAGCGTGCTGGGCAGTTTAACCTTATCTGCTTTATTATCTAGAAATCAAGTTTTAAATGTTTATTTTCCTTTGAAATTCTCTAAGTATATCAACACAGGTATTTTTGTTTTGTTTTGTTTTGTTTTTAAAAGGAAAGATGCAGGCAGAAATGAAGGCGAGTAGGCAGGTAGGCAGGAATAAAGAAGAGGAGAAGCATCATCTTTATTTTATTTTTACTTACTTGTTCACACTGATGGTTTCCCCCTGGGCCCAGGACTTGAACCCAGAGGTGTGTGACTTGCTCTTTTGGAGGCAACTGAGCCAACTGCTGCTCCACCAGTGTGTGCTGAACACAGTTCTTTTTTTACATTTTTTTCTGTTACAGTAATTGTTCTCCACATTAAAATAATTTCCTGTGTACAGGTTCCCCATTCCTTAGCTGTATTTCAACACACCACGCCCTCCACCAAACCACCAAGTGTTCTTCCCCATTGTCCGGGGGCTTCTCCACCATTTGCCCCCGTCCGCTCCATTCCCTTTTGGTGACCTCAGTTCTGCTGCAAGTTAAGCACAGTTCTTTTTAAGTCCACGTTTTGGATAGCAATACAAAATTTTTTTCTTTACCAAATGAGAAATAATTGGAATATAGATGCCCAGGTTTCGTTAATGAAGAGAATGTTTATTTTTTGACTGAATCTCACTTTTTCTAGTGTGTCTCCTGCCTTTGTGAGCAGTACTGCCTAGGCTCTAAGTTCCTGCGAGCTTGGCTGAGGCAGAGTCATAATCGTCCTTTCTCTTGGGCTGAAATGATTACTGTGGAAAAGAATGTGTCACTGTCCATATTGTCCTAACTGGACTGTTGTCTTCTGAAGGGCCAGTTCAGCTTGGTCATGTGAACTGTAGTCTCAGCCATCCCCTGACTGAGCCTCCTTGTAATGGTCACAATCTCTTTGTCCCTAGCGGGAAGGTGGACATGTTTTAGACATTGCATACACAGGAAAGTGGAAGTCAACGAATCCAGGCTTGCAAAGTGTTTCACACACTTTATGTTGATATATGTCAGATAGTGATACTGGACACCTGCTTGATGTGCCTAGAAATCACTATCTCATTCTTGGCAAGAATGTCACATTCCCTGAGTGCTACCCCTAGTTATTGTGTCTGAGGTTACATTGTGGGACAGTGCAGGAAAAGTACCCTCTTTGCTCTGCTCACCCTGTCATCTGCCTTGAGAAAAATGGAGGCTGCCAGACAGTTTGAACTCAGGTAGGGTGAAGATTTTCAATTCAATTCACTCATAAATGTTTATGAATTCTGATTGGATTGCCACACTCAATATTGATTGACCTATGACTGAGGTTTTATGCGGAGAGGCAGTTATTGCTATTCCCTCATAACTGATATTGATTTCTGGAAAGCCACTGTCCAAATCTCACTAGGGATTTTGGATAGACCCCCATGGATAGGGTGAGCATCTTATGCATGGCCAGCCATGCCTCGGTGTCATAGAAGCACAGTGTCTTTAACCTGGGATCTACCTGGGCTGCCTGGAATCATGGAACCTGTACTTTCTCCCATAATTTGAAAGAAATTTCCCCACCCAGCTCCATAAGCCCTCAGAGTACGTTTTTATGGAATTCTTCTTGCCTCCAGAGGATATCACTCCAGCCATGGAATTTTTTGTTTGTTTAGTTTTGTTCTGTCTGTTTGCTATTCTCATCAGTCTATTTCTCATCTGGGAGACTCACGGAGCTTCAAATAGAAGTGCCCCTTCTACTAGAGACCCCATTGGAGGCTTGAGGCCCATGCTCTGTGTGTTGTTTGCCTGTTGCTGGCTTTCCTCCTCTTGGAGTATTGATAACACAGACCTTGCTATGATAGATGACAAAAATACACATTATTGTAGGTTTCAAATGACTGCCTCGGCTCATGCAGCTGCGAAAACCAGGGAGTGATGGCTTTAGGCACCGGTAAAACAGCTGTTCATACTACGTTCTTCCTTGTTCTTCCGCCTTCCCTTGGCTCCTGTTTGCTTCTGTACCAGCTTCAGACCTAGGTAAAGTCTAGCCCTGTGGTAGCTTTCATCAACTTAGCAACCCTGCTGGTTTCCCAGCAGTGTCAGGGAACATCCAGAGAGGTCTCGACCACCCAATCTGTGTTGTCAACCCACACTCTATCAATTCACTGTACCTGGGGGCCCATGGTGCTGTGATTGACTGGGCCTGCTCTTGGCCACTTATTCCTAAAAACAGGATCTTTCCAGGACAAGGAGGTGGGATGTTGCAGAGGCAGAAACATTAGAGTACATTCCTGAGATAGAAATGAACTATTTTTTTTTTTTTTTCTTTTTTTTGGCTTAAGGAACCCTTCCAAGTAAATAGCGACTAATCTTAGGAATGTGAGTGTTCCCTTCCATTTTGAATATACTGTGACTTTCGACGTGAGGTCTCCAAAGCTCTCAAGGGCCTTTGGAAAGACCTAACAGAATGTGTTCCACGGTAACACATCCCCAGGCCAGCTGATATGTTCAGTTTCTTTGCTGTTGGTTGGGTCTTACTTGTGGTATGCAGTGACTGTCTTACGTGCATCAGAAACCCTTCACTCATAATAAAATGAATTAGTAGTTAATACATTTTAAAAACAAGTTTCAGGGCTGGGACTGGAGTGGGGTAGCATGATGGAGAATCCCTAGTAATCTCATCCAACAAAATAAACGAACATCTCCTGGTCTGCCTAGCTCCCCTTCCACCTCTCTTGGTAGCTGTAGAAAGATTTGTTGGTCTTAAATAATAAATTCTAATTTAAGTCATTCTGCTGCTCTCTTAAAAATATTTAAAGTTGTGACAGAATTGTACAAACTTAGTGCTTCATTTACCGTAATAAAATAGTTCTATGTAATATCTGTTGATAGAACTAGAATTTTAAAGGCCTTTCTGTTTACCGATGTTCTAATGGCATTTGCCTCTTCAGGAAGTTTAATGTAAGAAAATAAATCCTCCCACTTTTTTCCCCCCATCTTGGTCTAAATCTTAAACTAAGTTTAGTTTCCATTTTTTGATGATGCTGCCGCCGCCCCTGCCCCCCCTTACCACCAGTGAAGAACCCAGAAGGTAACATGATCCTATTTAGTTTCTTTTGCATGTTTATCGTTCAGGCTTAGCAAAGCTGGAAATGGAAGAATACTGGCAAATTGAGATTGAGAAGGAACGTGTGGAAAGTGGAGCATGCAAAGTATTCAGAAAAGAGCGAGAACAAGAGAGAACACGGCTCTAGATATCTAACACAGGCCGCATACTTGAGCTTGGGGTGTGTTCGGGGCCAGATTTTGGGAGAGGATGCATGGCAAATGTTCCCTGGGAGGAAAGAGATTTACGTGTTTATAGCACAATCCTGTTGAGGGGAAAGGCGGAAAAGTTCTAAGATGGAGGAAATGAGGTCTGAGTTTTATATAGACAAATGCAACAGAACTGCAGAGATTAACATGCTCAGGTGGAACAACCCCGAGCTGAATGTCCAACTGGTCCTCCTGTTGTACATGAGAACCCACTGGTCACTTAGTTCCCTCCTGAATTGGGAATTTCAGTTCACAAAGTCTGGGATGAGGCATGTAACCCAGTTGACCTTGAAAACGGATTCTGGGCACACTGGTGGCCTAACGGTCTAGTACACTGTGAGAGCAGTCCCACATACATCCCAAGGTCCCGGGTTCAAGATCCAGGACTGGGGGAAAACAACCAATGTGAATAACTAAATAATAGTAGAATAAAGATGCTGCTTCCTCCTCTGTCTTCCTGCCTGCCTACTCACCTTTAATCCATCCTGCACTTTTCCTTAAAAATGAAAAACGAAAGAAAAAAAAAGAAGATGGATTCTCAGAAGTGTCTTTGGTGTCCTTTCTCCTTTCAGGACTTTATCTCCATGTCTTGCTTTTTCTGTTTTGCCCATCCTGAAAGCCATCCTTGTCTGTAGCTTTATGGAAACAACAGGCAGCAGCCATTCAGATTACATAGACTTTATACATTTTTTTCTGATTATAACAAATATTTTATTAGATTTTTCCTTCTTGAAGCCTAAGTATTTCAGAGACACTGCCAAGAGCTGTCTTTGCAAATTGAGCTTATGAATGATAACTCCTACCTTGATCTGTAGCCCCTATTTCCACATTTGGGGAGCTCCTTTCCCAATCTGTATCTGGGAGGAGTATCTGGCTCTCACTCCCAGGAATTGCTGCCTTTTCTTTGCTAGCAAAGGCTAGGATGCTCAGTGGGTGCCCTGGCCTGTCTCGCAGCTCTCTTTGGGAGGACGTTGTGTCCAGCTAGAGGCTCAGCTCCATCCTCCCAAGGCTACTGGACCAGAGGAGAGGCAGCAGAGCCTGGAGCACCATTTCTCCCTTAGGAAGTTTTTTTTCTCTGATTGTATTCAACCATTTGAGACTTTTTTTTTTTTACTCAGTTTGTTTACCCAGTTTGCTTAATTGAAACTGCTTTGTGTCTAGAGGAAGGTGGCAGGGGTCTCTTCAGCAGTGGATCTGGGTCAACCTCTGAGAAATGGGATAGTCATACCTGCCGTGCAGCATATGGAATGGCAAATGCTAGTGCCTGTTGGTCCTTGGCACATCGTAGGGCTCCTGGGCATTAATGTTACTACTGATTTTGACAAGTATTTGCACTTAAAGCTGGGGGATACTCATTAAAAATCAAAGTGTTCCTTTTTTTCCTTTTCTAGGCCCATCCCTTCTCTGCCAACAGAGAATGCTACTGTGAATGAAAGCCTAATTAAATCAGATGTGTAGGTCACTGTGGAAGTTTTTAATCCCCAGTCCTTTGTCAGGCTTTAAAGGATTTATGAGAACTGGCCAGATCAGTGGAGAGGCAGAATATGCTTGCCTTCAGTGGAAATCCTGTTCTGTAGCTTCAGACGGAGGCAGAATTCTTGGCATATTTGAGGGTAGAGGGAAGGCCTTGTTGGCTGGAGCAGATGTATCGATTATCAATCAGGATGAAATTTGACTGTCTCCTGTTTGTATGGCTGCACGTGATGAGTGATCATTGCAGGAGTGACTTTACCCCCCTGCCCTCCCTCCACTCCTGATACCTTGTTTGTTTACTTCTTTTTTGATGGGTCCATTGCCTGTCTGAAGCTTTAAATGACGAAGGTGGGGGCCATCCATTCTTTATGTGGTCAGCTGGGTGACCTCAGTCAGCTGACCTGGTGACTCTAGGCCTCAAGTTCCTCATCTGTGCCATGGAAAGACTCTTCTTTGCTTGGAGGATTTTCAGGAACATTAACTGAGACAGCTGACCCAAGGCTGTCAGAAATTTTTTTCTGTGACTGCTTTTACAACCCCCAACAGGCAGCTTAGTTGGTTGTCCTGGCTGTGTATCCTCAGATCCCCTGTGCTCACTACTATCCCTTGCCAAACCAGGGACAAGGACTCTGTTTTTAATCTGTTTCAGAAATTTATTCAGCAGTATTTATATCCATGTCAGGCGCAGTGTTAGGTGCTCATTGATGAACAAATATGGAACAATATTCCATTTTTGGAGATGTAGCCTTCACTGGCTTGGTAAATATTTCTTCTCTGAAGAGAGGGGAAGGATAGCCACATAGGGCTGGCTGGACTTTTATTTTAAAGGAAAGGTACAGACAGAAATGAAGGTGAGCAGGCAGGCAGACAGTAATAGAGAGGAGGAAGAAGCATGTATTTATTTTATTTAGTCATTCCCCACCAGCTCTGGGATGGGAACTGGGTCCTGGGGATGTACGTGGTTTCTGCTAGCCAGAAGTGGCAAACCCAACCACTAAACTACCAGGTTGTACCTGGGTGGACCTCTTAATGTGTAATGCTGGGTCTCAGTTATCTGCTCTGTGAAATGAGGGCATTGGGCTAGAATCAGATTATTTTAAAGGTTGTATTAGTTTTGAGCAATATTGGAGATTTTGACTGCCCAGTGATGGCCTTAACTGTGTCCTAGAAGGGTAGTCAGGAACTTTCGTAAATAATGAAAGTCAGGAGAGGTGCACCCTGGTGAAGCAGCAGTTGGGCACAGTCCACATACATCCCTAGGTCCTGAGTTCACGACCTGGGATTGGTGAGAACAACCAAGATGAATTACTAAATAAAGTGCTTCTGCCTCCTGTCTCTTCTTGCCTGCCTGTCCCTTCTCGCCTTCATTTCTGCCTGTACCTTTTCTTTATCAGGAGAAAAACAGTGCTCATGGAGAATTTTTGGGGCAGTAGGACCACAGCCAAAATTGACAGTTTTAAAGTGTAGCTAGGCATTTGGGGGTTAAGATATAGCTGACATGGGAGGCTTCCTTCTTCCTACAGGTAATTTAAAATCTGTTAGAACCAGCTTCCCTGACATTTTAATTCTTCTCTAGCTGGCTTTTGCCACACTGAAAACCAGCCCACAAAAGAGCCATTTTAGTGGAATTGTTTGGAAATAGAAACACAATAATCATGCTTATATTTTTTCTTCTGAAGGCTTAAACTTGAATTTATATTTTATTCATTATTCAGTTATAATATTGATCTTAGTATACTTTTGAAAGATGAAATCTCTTTCCATCTTAGGGAGGCTGGAGCTCTGTTCTCTCGCTCCCCCCACCCCTGCCCCCACCCCCAGTACCCACTGTTTACAAAAATGTCTGAGCTGGTGCCTCCTGTGGTCTCAGGGAGCTAGTGGCACAGTGAGTGTTTTCTTTCTTTCTCTAGGTCATGGCTTCCAGCTTCTTGGACTTGAGGCTCCAGCAGAGGAAATGATTATCCACGATTTTGCTCCAGACCTGTTACGGAAACTGAACTTTTGCAAGACTCGAACTTGCCTAGGCCAGGACGGTTTCTCTCTTTGAAGTACTTTTCTAAGATTTGTAACCAAGACAATAAAAATGACGACTTCGTCTATCAGGCGACAGATGAAAAACATTGTGAACAATTACTCAGAAGCCGAAATAAAAGTCCGAGAAGCCACCTCCAATGACCCGTGGGGCCCATCCAGCTCTCTGATGACTGAGATTGCAGACCTGACCTACAATGTGGTGGCCTTCTCTGAGATCATGAGCATGGTGTGGAAGCGACTCAACGACAGCGGGAAGAACTGGCGACACGTGTACAAGGCGCTGACTCTGCTGGACTACCTCATCAAGACCGGCTCTGAGCGCGTGGCCCAGCAATGCCGAGAGAACATCTTTGCCATCCAGACCCTAAAGGACTTCCAGTACATCGACCGCGATGGCAAGGACCAGGGCATCAATGTGCGTGAGAAGTCAAAGCAGCTAGTGGCCCTCCTCAAGGATGAGGAGAGGCTGAAGGCTGAGAGGGCCCAGGCTCTCAAAACCAAAGAGCGTATGGCCCAGGTTGCCACAGGCATGGGCAGCAACCAGATCACCTTCGGCCGAGGCTCCAGCCAGCCCAACCTTTCCACCAGCTACTCAGAGCAGGAATATGGCAAGGCCGGGGGATCACCTGCCTCCTACCATGGCTGTGAGTAGTAGATTGTCTCCATTCCTGGCCAGTGCGCTGGGTGCAGGTGCGGCAGCACTTGGCCATGGGTCGGAAGGGGGCCCCTGGGCAACTGTCCTCCAGCCTCAGCTTTTGGCAGCCCAGGCAACAGTGTCTGGTCCGAATTAAATTATTATCTTATGGTTACAGGGGGCCTGCTGACCCTCAGCTGCTCCATCAGGGGTCTTAAGATCAGCCACTGCTCTGTGGTCTGATTCTGTACATTGGGCAGGACTGGCCCTCGGGGTAAAGGCAACACAGAGGCAGGTCTTCCCTGCTCCCCGCTCAGAAAGGGTTGGGAGTGAAGGAACTGGCCTGCTGCACAAACAGTGAGGAAGTGACTATATTTGGTAAGAGAGAACGAGTGCTCCTTTTTTAATAATCTTGTTTCTTTAACTCATATTAGATGTTTTTCTAATGACTGGCCTGCAGTTCTGACCGATTCTATTTTAGCATCACAGAGGGTGAAATAGGGATGCCTCTGCCCCCTTAAAGAGGGAGAAGTCAAAAGCTTCTGCAGGTGTTAGCATAAGCAAGGCTCTTTTCCCAGTATATAGAGTAAAGTTCTTGGTGATTCAATTGCATGGCTGAGTCTGTACTGGAAGGGGCTGCTCTGTTCTCTAGTTTTGCATGTCAGTTTACCCTGAGTCTTTGTCCAGTTACAGAGGAGATTCCAGGGAACAGAAATGGAGTTAAGAGCCCGATGGAAGCAGGTCTCCATGAGCATGGATGTTGGCATCCTGTCTAGTCACTGAAATTGTTCCAGAAATGTGTACCTCTCTGCTTTTGCAATGTGGTCTGGAGACAGGAAGCCTTGGTGGCCTGCGGGGTAGAGTGGGGACGCAGAAACTATTTTTTTTAACTGTAAAGCAAAAATTCAGGTTTCTGTACCCTATGTAAACCTAACACAATTTTTTTTTTTAATTAAAAGAAATTATAGTTTGACAAACTGTTTTGACCCTTGCGTAGTCAGTGGATCTGCTACCAGGCTGCTTGCTAATGTTTCCTGCTCTTACAGGTTCCATTCGACAGCTGTACTACCACTAGCAGCGCTTTGAGAAATGGATCAGATAGGAGATTTGCTTATTAAAGTCAGGCTTCCAACCTCTGTGAATTCTAAATTATCAAACTGGAGCAGGTTTGCATTGTCCGGTTTTGGTCATTGCTGTTTTCCCCCACTAGTTTGAGCTGCTGCTCTAACCCACATCTCTAGAACTCTCCCTCTGGGCTAGGTTGCACCAAAAAGTGACGTTTGCCCTTTCAGAAATGGAGTTTTTTCTCTCAGTAACCTCTCTCCATATTGAAAAAAAGGTTCCCTGGGGACTGAAGCTTTGGCTTCCTCTTCGGGAAGGGGTTGTGGCTGTGAACACAGACCTGCCCAGGAGCTGCTCTTGTCAGCATGCCTTTTGCAGTTGTTGTTCACAGGAAACTGAAGTCGCTTTCCATTTTCTTAGCAGATTGTGGGACACCCAGATGCAGGGCTGAGATGGTGGGGGTATGCCAGACCCTGGGAGTCAGGATTGGATCCCATCCCAGGTTCTGCCCCTATCCCGGGTTCTCAGGTTGCTCTCGCTGGGCTGACTGGTACTGCCATGGCCCTGCTCTGGTGGTGTCTGGTTCTCTCAGATCGCCAATCTGGCTGCGTTGTTCAGGATCAGAATGTGCTCAGGGGGCTGTTCATCAACTCAGACCATATCGGGCACCAGCCTCGGCCCCCATCTCTGCCTCTCCTTCTTCCTCTAATGGCGTGTCTCTCTCTATGTGTATGTGTGTGTGTCCCTGCCTGACAGCGCCTGAGGCCTCGCTGTGCCCCCAGCACCGCACAGGGGCCCCTCTGGGTCAGAGTGAGGAACTGCAGCCGCTGAGCCAGCGCCACCCCTTCCTGCCGCACCTGGGGCTGACCTCCCGCCCAAATGGCGACTGGTCCCAGCCCTGCCTCACTTGTGACCGCACAGCCCGAGGTGGGACGGCGGTTTGCTTTTATCCTTCCTAGAAATGCTGGGCCGCTTGCTGGGGGTGTACTTGTCATGTCAGTACAGCCAACTCTCTCCCTCTCTCCTTCTGGGCCTTGAGGTCCAGCCTCTAGTGACCAAGGGCCTCTGTTTTCCTTTTTGCCTCGGAGCCAAGGTCCCCTTATACCATCATGCCACTGGCTGCTTCTGCCAAAGGCTGAGCAGGGGACTTTCTGTCTGGTAAAGCACCAGGTGCATATTCCTGCTCTCCCTGTGTCCCCATGCCCTGAAAATTGGAGGGGGCTCTGCTGTCTGCCAGACCTAGGAGTGGTGGAGGACCCAACCACTTGACTTGTTGAATCAAAACTGTGTGGTTTTAATGTGACAAAACCAGGAAAACCCCAGGGCCTCAGTGAAGAGTGTTTAGGAGCCACCACCTTGATACAGCGATATGTGCCTCATTGAGGACAAAATGGGATTGTTTTTGCTTCTCAATTAATTGCCATCCTTCCTGAAATCCCCATTACCGTGGTAAACAGAGAGTTAGCTGTACTGTCGATTCTAGGTCAGTGTTTGAAGATACCTAATTCAATGGGTAACTAAAAATGGGGCTTCTCTTTTAACTGATAATATATCCTGGTCAGTGCCTACAAATGTTGTAGTTTAAACTGAAAACAGATTTTCACTGTTGCCTAGCAGAAAATGCTCTCAGTCTTATCTACTGTGGGTCCCAGGTGGGACCCTGACACAGAGAGGGATGTCTGTCTTTGTCTACTCTATCTAGAAGGGGCATGACCAAGAGCTTTTGTATGACTCCTATAGGTAGCCAGCCTTCAACTCAGCCCTGGAAACAGTTGCTGTTCATTCATGCCTCATTAATATTATAGCTTGCTTGACTTGGGTATTTGCGTGGTCACTATATTTAGCTCTGTGATATTTTCCTTCATGCCTGTCTTCCTCTTTAGACAGGATTTTATAAGGAAGCTCTACCAGATGTGAAAAGCCTAAGAGTGTTTTGAAGGATCAAGCAAAGGCCCTTGGGTTGTTGACCATTTTGTGTGCTCATTCCTCTCCACATCTCATACCCTACCCATCATGGGAGAGCTTTTGGGGTGCAGGACCCTATCCATCTCTTTTCTGTTCTTAAAGCCTAACAAAGAATTGAGTGTAAGGTAAGTGCTTAATATATGCACATCTGTGAACATTCTGCTCAGAATTCAGTAGAGAAGTCAGAACAACATCAGTCATTCAGAAAATGGTCTCATAAAATGCAGGCTATGATTCAGGGGAGAATTTTGTAAGGGGCATACTTGGACCCCAGACCCTGCAAGGGAGGCCTGGTGGGCATGGGCCTAGACTCAGCTGTGGGGACGGGAGGCAGACTGATCCCTGGCCCCTGCACATGGGAGCAGGCACAACAGGAGACTCTGTTACTGAGCTGCTGTTCTCATCCACACAAACCAGAGTGAGGTTTGAGAAGCACTTCCTTTCACATGTCTTCTCCACTTGATCTCCCCTGTGCCTCCTCCCCGCCTCTCACCTCCCACATACATCAGTGGATCTGACCCTGGAAACCTCTCAAATTCTGTTCTTCATCTCTGGTTCCATGACCTCAATTCAGTGCCAGTTTTCTCACTGGTCTCCTTGTAGCTCGCCTTTCCCATTCCTACTCTCCATCTTTTTAAATGATGCCCTGATCTCAGAAATGATGTTGCTTCCTTTAAAATACCTTTAGATCCCAAGGGTCCTTGCAGGGGCCAGCGCAGAGTTTTTGACATGGCAGACAGCTCCCTCCCTAGCCATCCTCGGGTGCCCTCTGCCAGCTCAAGTCTGTTGATGTCTGTCCCGGGCGCTATGCCCGGGTTTCCGGCTGTACTCTGTGCTCCCACATTCCCTTATTCCTTAACAAGTGTGTATTGAATTCCTATTATGGACCAGAGCAGAGCCACCTGTCTTCCTGTAGCCTATACACCAAATGGAGAGGAAGACATTAGTAGAATATATTCTACAGCATATTGTATGATGAGCACTCTGGAAAACAATAAATCAACACTAAGAACAACCCAAACTAGTATGAGGAGGAGGGAGGATAGTTTTCAGTGTTAAGTAGGGTGTCAGGACAAGCCATATTGAGAAAGCGATGCTAAAGTAGGATTGAAGGAAGAAGAGGAGTGAGCCCTGTGAAAATCTGGAAGAGCTTCCAAGCAGCTGATTATGGACCCAAATGCTCAGGGCATTTTTAGAATAAGAAGACAGCCACTTGACCGGAGCTAAGTGAAAGAGTGTGGTCAGGGTGGGGTATGGCCTGCGGTTATATGCAGAAGGCGTCTTTTCTGATAGTCTGGTAGGGAGCCTTTCAATACTAAATCCACATCAGGCTGATACTTTTGCATCTTCTTTATTTGGATATTGTAGCAATGTCACATTGCTCTAAAGTTTCTAAATGCTTTGACTGTACTTAGCAGTTGAGTCAACTGGTTGAGGAACTTCAGGACCTCTTAAAGCTAAAGCAGGCTGGTGGATAGGCTCTGGGCCATTGGAAATCTGAGTCTTTTCAGTGACCTGGGGGGTTTAAGGCTAAGGAGGAATTTGATCTGATTTAAGGATAAGTTCTAGGAAGACCCTCTAGCTCTGTCCAGGGCAGTCAGGAGACCACTGTCTTAATCTAGGTGCGAGATGACGGTGCCTGAACACAGTGGGGCTGTGCGGGTCTGGGTGTGTATTGAAGGAGAGCTGACAGGTCTTGTTGGAGGTGTGGACGGGTGAGACAGGAGTGGAGAGCATCTCTGAGGACTTCGAGGAGATGAGGCAGTGGAGCCTTTGTGGCTGAGAGTGGAGTAGGTTTGAGCAGAGGCAGGCTTATATTCTGGACAGGTCTGCATGTCTACTAGACACCAGAGAGAGGAGTGGAGAAGGCTGGAGTAGGCTTGAACTGGGAGAGCTGGACTGGAGATGCCTTCCGTTCTTCAGTCTCACTTTCAGTTTGTTTGCTCAGATTTACTTCCACGGATTTGTAATCCCTGGTACACCGGCTGCCCTTGACTCCCAAGGCTGAGTCCTTGGCATGGCCATGTTGGAGGACTCCCATGCCTGTCATACAGTCAGTGTTCCAGACTGCTCTGTGCAGATGAAGATGGGACCCAGAGGGGACCTTTTGGCCTGATAGGCTGGGGCTTACTTGAGACCACACAGAGGTGGTGACTGGCACGGATAAACAGTTGTGAACAGGTCGTCTTTCACGCCAACCCAGGGCTCTGTCTACCCTCCCACATTCTGCAGGGTGGATATGTTGTTCAGTAGGCTGTGGAGAAATTGCAGAAGTTCTTGGGGCAGGAGGAACCCACATCAAAGGCCGCACATGACGATGGGAGAATCACCCCTGTGAGTCAGGGTTGAGGCCTGGAACGTAAAGAATGCTGCTCTCCTCTGATGTAGATGTTCCAAGGTCAGGACCAGACCACCCACACCACGCTGTCTGCTACCCTGTGTTGGCCTCTACAGAGGGAGGGCCGGTGAGAGAAGGAAGGCCTGGCTTGCCTTCACGGCTCCTTTTGCTGAGCTCCCCAAATCAGTACCCAGAGTCCAAGCTGAGTGACCTTGCTGCAGCATGAACATGGCCTGTGTTGCTTGGTACCATGGATTTCTGGGTGAAAGTTCAACTGCCAGCATTCTAATTCTTAGAAAAGACAGAAAAAAGAAAAGGATGGAATTGACTAAAAATTCTCATTACCCTCTGACTCCAGTGACTCTGAACCAACAGAACTCACAGAACTGAATTAGGCAGCAGTAGGTTTTCATGGGGTAGGTGCTGTTGTCCTGAAGCCCCCCTGCCTTGGTGACACCCTCACACCTTTATGTAAGGTTCCAGTCTGCTCCCAGGGGCAATTTCAGGGATCCCCTTGGATGGGGTTGCCCCCTTACATACCACCTCAGATTCATCACAGTGATTATTAGAGATTGTGAACATTTCATTTATTTGTCCCACTTTGCTCTGGAAAGATCAGAGTTAGCTTAAAAAAGCACATGCATCGTGAAGGATTGAGGATAAATTGGGGCAAAAGGAAAATAAGTGTTAGAAAATAAGATAAGGCCAGGATTATCTTTAACTGCTGGAGATAGATCTAGATGTGACATGGAACTTCTAAGCCACGAACAATGAAGAGGGCAGTTTCTCTTTAGTGTCTGGGCCTGAATCTAGGATCAAATGCGGTGCTCACTATGCAGGTGGCGAAGCAGGCCTGAGAGGGTAGTGCTGCAGCATTCCCCCATTCCTCCTTGCCCGTCCCAAGCCTGCTCTCTGACAGCCACGCAGGACTCTATGCTCTCTCAGGAAGTGGTGGAGGGATGGCATGGCACTGGGCTTCCTCCATGGTCATCAGCTCAGCTGTTCTTAAATCCGTGAGAGAGAATCTGAAAACTTCCTGTGTGTTTCTCGCCCCTCCACAGATTCCCCAGTGAGGTTGGTTCTCCACAGCAGGGAATCTCTGGAGCTTGGATACATGTACACACAGGGAAGAGAATGTTTGAACTGAGGCATGTAGTAATGTAGTAATGTAGTAATGTTTGAATGTAGGTATTGAGAAAGGGAATCCACATAGATCTATTTTTTTTTTTTAACTTGAGGTTGTGGAAAAATATATTAATTATTAAAAGCAAATACCCTGCCAGTATGTCCCTCAGAATCCCTTCTGGGGTGTGGACTTAGAAGGAGCCCGCATCAGTGGAGACTTCCTGAGAGATTGGGAGGAGTAGAAGGAGTAAAGCTGGAGGTGCGGCACTGATGACACTGCCCAGGACTGGGTGGGGAGACACACCCAAGATTGAGAGGCAGTTGGTGACTGCTGGCCAGGTGATTCCCCAGTATGAGGTAAGGCCAGGGACAGCCAACTGGTGGGAAATGTGCCCAGCTTTCAAGGGCCTTCCACCCCGTCTTGGCCTGTTGTTTTCTGAGGGGGCTGGATTAGGAATTTGGTGGTAGGTGGGATTCATATGACTACCTGTTTTGCTGGAACAAATATTCTGTAAATTGTTGAGATCCCCACATCTTTGGCAGCCAGCAGGCAGTCCCAGGAGCAGAGGCAGGTGTTGTCTGTCAGCATTAACTTACTCTAGAAAGAATTAATCTTTTCAAGTGGAAAATACAATCATAGGAAGCTGGTCAGTAATGCCATCAGACTCTTTAACGTGGCAGTTTTATTAACACATCTGTGCAAGGGTAAGATCCTTATTCTTGTCAGAAGAATTTGGGTCTTCAGTGGAGTCTTAATGTGTTGTGGTGCTGAGTCTGCCAATGGCTGAGCTGCTAAAGTCAGCAGTTTGCTGGAGACAGCCTCTCCTTCCCTTAGGAGTCCATTCAGTCCTCCCACTTGCCACGGAGATAGAGCAGGTCTTATTACTTAGGACATAGCGGACTCAGACACCAAATCTACTAAGTCACAGGTAGAGAAGCCCGAATTTGAGCCAGCTTTTCTGGAACTCTGGTTCTCATTCTTTAACTTATCAATTAAAAGTAGTTTAAAATTTTCAAAGCCATACCTGGTGGAGTAGTGCTTGGGTCTGCCATCTCCAGCTGGCATAGTCTGCATACATCCTAAGGACCTGGGTTCGTGTTCTGGGGTCAGGGGCTGAGGGGGAAAGCAAGCAAAATGAACAACTAAATAAATTAAAATAAAAATGCTCCATTCTCTTTTTTCCTGCTTGCCTACTTGCCTTCATTTTTCCTCATACCTTTCCTTAAAATTTTTTTCTATAAAAATCAATGTACAGTGCATGCCTATTGCAATTTTAAGCTTCTGTGGTCTATCACATGGAATGCTTTTTTTTTTTAATGGTTTTTAAAAGCAAGAATACATTCTATACTTAAGATGATACTTAACGGGGACCCAGATCTTAAGGAGTTCCTCTGATGATCAGCGTATAAGATTGAAGCACAGCTATTAAAATTGCTGATTGAGTAAATTGTTGATGCTGGTTTGTGTCATAGAAAATTGAAGTTATGAATATAATATCTATCCATTTGTCTTTAAAGCATCCTTTGTAGTATAGGCAAACAAACTTGTTTATAAACTGAAATAAGTCGAGGGAAAAGAGGGAATTTAAATTGAGTTGGATAACGGTGTCTGTTCCATGACTACTCAGTGCTGTAATGACTGGCTTCTAATAGTCAACTTCAAGGGATTATTGAAAGATTATGTAAATAGAAACAAGAGGTAAAGTCTTAAGTGTAGATTTCTCTTAGTATGGTTATTTACACATCATACCTACGTATCCTGTTATTCTGTTTATGGTCTTTTACTTTTCATTTTCTGTCTTGCTGTGCTAAAGCGTACTGTGAGAGCAGGAGCCTTGTCTGTGTTCAGTGTACAGAGGCTCTGACCCAGGAGAAGTGTTCAGTAAACACTTTGTGGATGACTACTAAATGGACCTTAACTAACTCTTTTTCGCTCTGCTCTTTTCTTTCTTTTCCTTGGGTAGTTTTTTGTTTGTTTGTTTGTTTGTTTGTTTAATAAAGGTACAGGCAGGAATGAAGGCAAGTAGGTAAACAGGAAGAGAGAAGAGGAAAAAACATCTTATTTTTATTGAATTATTCACACTGGTTGCTTCCCCCTGGGTCCCTAGACTTGAACAGGTATATGTGTCTTGCTTCTTTGGAGGCAGTTGACCCAGCCGCTTGCTCCACCAGTATGCGCCCTTGGGTTGTATTTTTATGGGATATGCTCATCGCTGTAAGTATCTGCCCCAGGTATGTGTCTTTGGAAAAGCATGTTGTGGGCTTTCCCAGAAATACAGAAACATTGAGCACTTGTATAGGTTCCTGCTGCTCTAAGATTGAGTTTAGCAACAGTGTGATTCATAGTTATCAGTTTTTGTTTAGTAATAAAAATAATATTCCTCATTTTGCTAGCTGCCTTTTTTCCCAAAGACACTACCTACCTCTTAACCTGGAGCTATTTGCTATTTGTTTCTGTTTTTTGTTTTGTTTTGTTTTGTTTTCTTTTACATTCTGGTCACAACCACAGGCCTTTGGGCTTTTACATGGTTTGCACCTTAGCCACCTCAGCCAAAAGGGTGTGCTTAGTTGCTTTTAAATGTCTTGAAATGCCATAAAACCTGGGTGACAGGTCTGACCAGTCAAGTAGAGCTTCTGGGATGAGCCATGGGCATCGCAGGGTTAGAGCCTCTTGGATTGCAGTGAAGGCTGGAACTGTGCACTTGGCGGTTTGAATGTCAGGTTTTATTGGGTTAAAAGCTTCCAACGTCTCCCTTTAACTGATGACCAGTAGCAGTGCACCCTTTCCGGGAGTTAGAGTTGCTCTCATTTTCAGCAACTGGAAATTGATTTGTCAATTGAATTAGTCTCCTGCTGATTACTAGCTAATGAAAAATTTACCCCTCCTCTTAGCAGATAACCAGCACCCTTCAGACACCTTCACTCTGGCCCACTTTTCCAGTTCAAACCGGTGTGATGTGGACATGAAATGAACTCTGCTGGTTTTCTCATCATAAATGTGTCTCCATGACAGTATAAAAAATGCGAAAAGAGGAAAATAAAACTATCCCATAATTTTTCACAAAGACAACTGTTCACATGTTGATATATTTCCTTCTAGACTTTTTCCCAAGCATTTCTTTCCATAGTTGCAATTACATTGTAAATGCAACTTTGCATCCCTGTTTTGTCTCATAACATTGTAACAGAAGCACTTTCTGGTTACTCCACAACCTTGTAAACATTTGAACAGCTGCCTTTAACATTCCACTGGGTGAAGGTTGATGTTGGACAGTCAGCAGGCATATTCAAACTCAATACTCTAGCCGGCTTCAGTGCCAGGGTCCTGACTGCCGGGTCCGTGAACACACGGGAGATACGAAGCCCCCAGTTGTGTGGTGTCTCCTAGTTGTCTGTGGCAAAGCAAGCGGGTTCTGAATCTAAGTGGAATGAGTCTAAAAGTAGTAGAAGGCCAACTCAGAACAACATCCTTCAGAGGCAGCTGTACTGACAGATCAGGATCACAGGTCTGAATGATGCCGCAGAAAAGCAAAACAGATTTACTGTTGCATTGTATGTAGTATTACATAAGCGTCATTCACGACCACATGACATGTTCAGCTGCATTTTTCAAGCTATTAGTTACCTGCTCATTTTGAAGCCTGTGTGTGCCAGTGCCAGTGCTGAGCAGTAAGGGGCTGGCCAGCAGTAGCTTCCAGTTCAGGAGAGGCAGATTCACACAGTTTGCCAAGTATAGTGGGATCAGGAGGTTTTGCAGGTGGGTAAGATCTTTGAGACCACTGAACTGTTCTAACCCTGTGCACAGCGGGACTAGGCAAGCGGTGGAGGGGCTGGGGACAGGGCCATAGGTTGCAGTAGACCATGCAGACCACAGGCAGCCACCACCTGACTCCTTACCACTGGATTCCCCGGAGAAACGGTAGTTATGCAGTCTGATTATTTTGCTTAACTTTCCATGTGTGTTTTACTTGTTGCTAAATAGTTCTGCTTCATTTGAAAGGTTAACCCTTGGTAGGTTACTTAACGTCTCCAAGTTTACATCTTCAGTCTGTAAAATGGGGTAATGAGAGCACCTCTCCTGGGCCATTGTGTGAGCTACATGCTAATATCTGCAGTGCCACCCTGCCTGCACAAAGGAGGTGTCATTGCCGTTGCGAGGGTCAGAGCTGTTCCCCACTTCTCAGTAGTGTGAATGATGCCTCTTTGTGTGGAAAGCTTGCTTTTCTAAATTCTGTAGATTATTTCTTTAATCTAGAATTGAGATCAATAGGGAAAGTGTATGAACTCTCTCTCTTAAAACATTGCTAATGCCTTTTCAACCTGAATGAGAGTGCTCCACTGTCAGCCTCTGAGCCCAGAGTGGGTACTATGATTGAAAAAAAAGATCATTACTAATTTAATAGGCAGAAGTTACTATCCAAACCATTTTTTTTTAAGGAAAGGTACAGGCAGAAATGAAGGCAAGTAGACAGTCAGGCAGGAAGAGAGAGGAGGAAGAAGCACCTTTATTTTATTTTTATTTAGTTGTTCACACTGGTTGCTTCATTCTGGGCCTGGCACTCCACCCCAGGGTTATGTGACTTAGACTTTTGGAGGCAATTGACCTACCCACTGGTCCACTAGGGTGCACCCCAAACACTCGTTTTAAAAGTGAGTCTCCTGTAAGAAGCTGCTGTTGGCACTTAATGACTTTGAATTTACGACTGAATTGATTAAGAGATTAATTATACCTTGAAGTTCATGGCCTGCCCCATGCCTGCTTACAAGTTTGGGGGCTCGTGTTCACTCACCTCTGCTGGGACTAAGTGAGCTTTAGTGCCTCTTCCTCCCACCTGCGGTCCTGCCTGCGAGCTGCAGGTGACTCTCAGCCACCACAGAGCGCTTGCCCAGTGCCCCACCTGAAGAGGGACAGACTGTAGCTTTGTTACTTTCACTGCAGACAAAGCAGCAGGAGCCATTGGAACCCCTGGGAAAATAGCAAGGAGAAAAAGTTTCCTAATGTTTTAGACAGGCCCTCCTCCCCACCTTAGAAACTGACTGTCTTATAATAGAGAGGATTTAATCTGTAGCCCCCAGAGAACAGCACAAACTTGCCCTTTTATTTCAGAGGATGGGCTTTGAATTATGCAGACAAATACAAGGACTGCCCTTTGTCTCTGCTTCACTCTCCCATCTCAGGCTCTATCCCCTACTCTGGGCAGAAATGGGTGGAATGTGGCCATTGTTTGGGCTCTGTTTCCTTCCTCCTTGGGTTTCAGCTTCTATGACTGTAAATGGTTGTGTCGCCACCCATATCTCAGGGGTGGTGGTGATGAGTATGTGAGGTGTGCTCTACTTACAGCCATTGTTAGTTTCCACTGCAAACTAAATTTGAAAATGAGCTGACAGGTGTTTGAGTTCCTGCTCTGTGCCAGGATCACAGCCGATGCAGCCCCTGCCCGTGTAGAGCTTCCAGCCAGGTTGGGGAGCTGGCCTAACTGCAAACAGGTCAGCAGCGGAAAAGGCATGCATACTGATCATGGAGTGCGCAGACAGGGCACAGGGCCCACTCAGCTCAGGCCTGCAGGGTGCTACAGTGCACCTGGCCCTCTCTAGGTTTAGAGGGTTGGGGTGGAGGATGGAAATAAGCCAGTAAAAACCCTTGGTTCACCCTGATGGCATGAGGAAGATGTGTTTGAGAAGGACTACACTTCCTGCAGAGTGAGGATGCCCACCCTGGCATGTGTGGGGGGCCCTGGAGGGCTCTGAAAGGGTTCTCAGAAGGCTTTGACCTGGCAGCTCTGGGGCTGTTGCAACAAGGTACCACAAAAGAGCGACTTAAAAAGCAGAACTGGATTGTCTTGCCTTCTGGAGACCAGATGTCCAAAGCCAAGGTGTCAGCGAGACCACACTCCCTTGAAAGTTGTAAAGGAGAACCCTTCCTTGCCTCTTTCAGCTTCTGGTGGTGGCCGGCAGTTCCTGCATCTTTGGATTGCAGCTGCAGCACTCTTACTCCCCCATTATCCAGTGTTCTCTCCTCCAGTGTGTGTCTGTGCCTGTGTCTCTGCCTCTTCTTATAAGGACACCAGACATTTTGGAGTTAGGGCTCACCCTGCTTCAGGAAGACCTCACCTTAACTAATTATATTTGCAACAGCCTATTTCCAAATAAGATCATGTTCTGAGGTATCAGCGTCAGGACTTCAGCTCATCTTTATGGAGGACCCACTTCTGCCCACAATATACCTGGTCAGAAGAAAGCACTCCGAGTGTCAAGTCAGCGCCTTACAGCAGCATCATCAGTCACTTGTCACACTGAGTATCCCCTGGCTTGGGAGGTGAGTGTGAAGTGTGAGGCCATGCTGGGCAGGCCCACGGATGTTCTCCTGTGGCCTCAGGCTGGTTAGTCCAGGAATATCTCCAGGTATAGTGGCATCTCAGTTGCATATGACCATAATCTGGCCACTTCCTTCAAAGCTACCATGCTGGCCTAAGTTCTTATCACTACTCTTCTTAAGTCCCAGGACCCCTTTCCTTCCCCTCTCCTGGACCCTGGAACTGCTGTGTCTCCTTTTATCATGGCCCATGCTTTATTTGTGTATGTCATCTCTCCTTACTAGGACATAGCTTCCTCAAACTTGGAGGTATGCCAGTAATGGTATCCTCAAGAGTAAATGAGTGAGGGTCTTAGAGCACCTTTAGGGAACAAGCAGGGGATTTAGCTCTAAGAGTTGGTTTTGAGTTCATACCCTGTTAGTTGTGAGTCATTTAATCTCTTTGGGCGCTGGTTACCTCCTCTGTAAGGAGTTGATATATAGGATAAGACTTTTGTGATCAGACGTCTCTCACTGACTGGGTGACCTTAAATAAGCCACTTCACCTTAAGCTTCAGCTCTGGTCTGCAAATCGTGAGGAGGGCTTATTGAGACACTAGTAAATGTTGTACAAGTATTATGTGTTGGGTGCTGCTTTAAGTGTTTTTCATTCATTTATTCCTTATGATACCTTTTCTGTTCTAAGAAAATTGAGGCACTGACTTGCCTTGGCCAAGATCACACTGAAAAGTGGCAAGCCCAGATTCGAACCTGGGCATTCAGATTCTCCCACCACATTGGGCTGCTTCTCTTACACTGAAAGCACTCAACTGAGGCCAGGTTTAGGCAGGAAAAGTAGCACACACAGCAAGGAATAGATGTGGCTCCCAGTGAGCAAAGGGCAGAGAAGTGCATCTACAAGTATCCACACCAAATATGCATTAAAAAGTTTTTCTGCATGGGATCACAAGAAAATATCGACATCTGTTTCCTCTGGGAGCAGATGAGAGGAGTGGTTCGTATTTCCTCTTATGCTGAAGTATTTAAAAATAAGTTATGGGCATCATCACATTCTAGCCGTAAATACTTCAATATGCATCTCTTCCTGATAAGTGAGTGACAAAGCCATTATTGAACCAACAAAATCAATGATGTCAATATCAGCTAGTATCCACGTATATTCAAATATTGCCATGTGTCCTGAAAGGGTCTTGTAACTGATCTGTCTGAACCGAGACTGCCAGGGACCACCTGTTGCACCTAGTTGTCCTGTCCCTTCAGTCTGTCTGATCGTTGCACAGCCCCTTTTCTTCATGACCCTAAAATATTGCGATGGAATCAGCTATCACATTGAGTATCCCCTGGCTTGGGAGGTGAGTTGCCTCATGTGGCGTTTGTCCAAGTCCTTGCCCTGTACTCCTTTGAACTGGACATTGAGTCTAGATTGGAGTCTGGATTGGAACCAAGTCAGAGGTTGAGGCAGGGCCATCCTGGGTGGTGGAATGATAGCAAGTGAAGGGCAGGGATTGGCCACAGCTGCCTCTGCTGAAGTCCCCTCCTTTCTCTCAGTCTGAAAGTGAACTGGCTATGGTGGCATTGTGGTATGCTTGTCATCTTGTACTGTTTTGGCTTTTCTACCATCTATTTATATTTATTTTGTCTCTTTTAATGTTACCTGGGGGTAATCTGAGCTTATTTTTTCAGGCCTTGTATCATCAACTAAACGCAGTCTTTCCTGCTCCTTCCTGTGAGATGGTAAGGTGAGGGCCCTGGAGGTTCTCTGTGGGGAACAGGTTTAGAAGCCTCAGCTCAAGCCAGGCCTACTGGGTGGGAGAGTCCTCAGTACCCAAGGGTCATCGCTGACTCAGGAAATGACCCGTGGGACCACAGGAAGTTGTTGCCACATTGAGGAAGCACCCAGTAAGCACTTTGCTGCCATTCAGTAATGAGGAAGGAACTTAGCTGTACTGGGGAACTTCATCAGGGTGAGGAAGCTCATGTTGGTTCTGCGCCCTCATGTTGGTTCTGCAGCCCCTCCCTCGAATGACTAAGGCAGCAGTAAGTCGGGCAGAGACCACAACCTGTTGGAGCCACAGTCCTTTCCTACAAAGATCTGGGGCCACAGCAGGGTACCCACTGATGGTTTCTGCTGTGTGAGGTGGAGGGTAGGAGTGCCCGATAGAGCTCCAGCCCCTGGGGTCTGGGTGACTATGGGATAGAGCAGAAGGCAGTGACCTGGGAAAGGCATATCTATTTCACAGATGTGGAAGCAGAAGCCCAGACAGGTCAGGCGCTTTGCCTGTGGTCTCACTGATGAACAGTGAAGACATGATTTGATCCCTGGTACCCCTGTTAGCTGAGGGATCAGATATGTGCTGTGTGTGCCCAGTGTCAGCTCAGGACACATGGGATTGAAGCCCTGACCCTGCGTGAGACCAAGTGCAGCTTTACCAGAAATCATGTCAGTCCCTGAGCAGAGAGCCCTTTGCCAGAAAGCCGCGTCCCATAGTGCTGTTTCCTCTCATCAGCGAATGTGATTGCATATGCTGCTTAAGTACATTCTCTAGGAACGCTGTGAAATATAACCCTTGAGAAGAAACTATTTCCTGTTTTATTCTGTTACCTTGCTTGATTTCGTCTTTCAAAATTACCTGAGATCATGCCCTGGTGGAGCAGTTAGGTCAGTCGCCTCCAAAGGACACAAGCCACATACCCCTAGGTTCCAGTTCTGGGTGGAAGTGGGGTGGGGGGAAGTGGGGTGGGGGGAAGGCAGCCAGTGTGAACAACTAAAATGGAAATAAAATAAAATGCTTCTTAAAAAAAGAAACAAAATTACCTGCGATTGGCAAGCTGATGCATCTTTTGTTAGAAAAGTTTTCTGCTTTGTTTTAGGAATCCATTTGGGAAATGGTGCAGGCACCATGCTCTTCCAGGCTGTCACGGGAGCAAGGGAAGCAGGTTGATGCAGGAGGCTCTGTGTTGCTGAGCTGGGGGAAGTTTCTTGAACTTCTGGTTAGCCTGTGTTTTGAGATATGTTGGATGTTTATAGGCTCTCTGTTCAGGCTTTCCCTTGAGGTTGTCTCGGCAATGTAACAGACTGGAAAGAAGCAAAACAAGGCCTCTCAGTGTTTGTAGTTCTCCACTACAATGAGTGCAGACTTGGAGCTTTTCTAGGTGGGATCCACCTACAAAGGGCTGTCTTAGCAGGAGGAGGAGGAGGATGGTGCATTTAACACTCCTTTAGTGATTAGCTTAGGCTACTAATTCCTGTTCTTTTCTGAAGAAAGTGATGAGTATGGAAGCCTCCCACAACCTGGAATGGGTAGTGTCATGGCTACTTGCTTTTTTCCAGGGTCCCTGAGAATCATGAACTTACAGATTCTCAGAGCAGGGCTCAGGTGGTCAGAAGGGTCCATTCAGGCCTGTCTCACAAGCACATCTGTGTTCGCTATCATGTGCACGGGCACAAGAGGCCCTTTGTGGGGCTGAAATGCCGTCACCAAGGCAAGAACATCCACACTGGGACCCCGCCCCCACCCGCCCCATCTGAGACTGCTGTGTTCAGCTCAGCTGATACTCAAGGCTAGTAACTGTGAATCTGGCATCTGCAAAACTGAGAGCTGTACATCCGTTTATGTAAACCACAGCATTTAGGGGAATACCCTTTGTCTTGATTTCCACATTGATGTGGTAAGCTATTTCCGTATATGCTGGCCATGCATTATTTTAAGGCCCTCCATCGTGGTAGATATAAACTTAAACATTTGCATTTGAAGCCAATCTATCCTTGAGGACAAGGGAGGCCTCATTTCCCCACAAGGTTCCTGTTCTGAACCCTGTCCCATTCATTTCTGGCTAGGCTGCACGGGCTTAGTGGCAGTGCAGCCACGCAGCAGCTACTCTGCCAAGACTGGGTTCGTTTTTCAGAGGACTTGGTATGCGGTGCGGTGTAGGGTCTTGGTTTGCATTTGGTAGTATGTGAAAGATGTTGGATGTGCCATATTTGTTACAAATTGAGGATTTGGTGAAGCAAACCTCGGATCTTTTTTTTTTTTTTTTTAAATAAGGGAGGAGACTGAAATAGGTGGTCTGAGTAGCTAATGGTCTGGATAGGAGAGCCACCTTCAGTTCAGGAGAGCCCTCCAGGACTGCCCCCCAGGACCATCCCCAGAATTGCATTTGTTTCCACCAATCTAGATGGTGACGTCCTTGTTTCTTGGGTGCAAAAAGCCCAAATCTAAGCACTGTGATGGGCACAGGTAAAGCTTGGGAACAAAACCAAAAAAAAAGTACTTTTGGGCATACCCTGGTGGAGTAGTGATTAGGTCAATCACCTCCTAAGGAGCGCAGGCCACATATCCCTGGGTTTGAGTCTGAGGTCCAGAGGGAGGCAACCAGTGTAAACAACTAAATAAAATTGAAGTATTTCTTCCTCCTCTCTCCCTGTCTGCCTGCTCGCCTTCATTCCTGCCTGTACCTTGCCTTTAAAAAAATGTACTTTTGATATATTTAAGACATCAAAATTATTAACATGGATTTGAGGATGTTTTATTATCATATAGCCTTATTTTTTAAAAAATATGTTAGAAATTGTAATTGGGGTGATGCACTAAGATGGGATTTGAATTGATTTTATTTAGAATATATGTATTTATGTTCTTTATAACTGCAGCATTTTTACTCTTTGACCTGTTTATTTAACTTTGAGTAGACATGAGACAATTGGTTGCTGAATTAATTTTGTTTACTTATTTTGGCATGGTTGTTTTGATTTACAGCAGATTATATAGCAAACACACTTGCTTCATGGGACAGAATTGTTCCAAATGCACTCTGACTGCTTTATATTTGTGTGACTTTTAAATTATGAATAAGGTAATGCCTTTGTAGTCTCCTGACTGTCCCCTCCCAGCCCTCAGTTCAGAGCAGCCTTACCTGCTTCTTCTGTGGGTTAGCTCCACAACACTGACTTTATCTAGTTCCCTGTCTTCACTGTAGCCAGAGCCCAGCCATCTAGAGTCTTCATCTGTCAGGAATCATTCCCTACCTTTGTTTTTTTTTTCCCAGAGGCAGATCCTAAGAAAAAAGTTTACATTGGAGATTTGGGCAGCAGTAGCATTTAGTTGGTGAGTCCTGATGGTTAGGTTTGCTAGAATGGACATAATGGAAAAAGGTAATAATAATCAGATACTCAATTAGAGAATTTTCAAATGATTACCCATCAGCTGTGAAATTGAATTCCTTATTTGTCTGTCTGTCTACCTATCTGTGGTTGCCTGCACCCATCTGCTCATCCAGTAGGGATTTGACAGCTGTTCAGCCGGACCTTGGGATGGATGGAATGGTGAGAAGATAAGCTCGGGCCCTCCCCAGGGAGACTCAGGAAGTCTCATCACATCCCTTTAATAAAAACTGTCTTTCCAGGTGCTGCTTACAAGTGTTTAACTAAGTACTTAGAGCAAAAAATACCTACGTATGGGATTTTTTGCAAGTCAATGTACAGTTTTCCTTTAAATTGTTTTGATAGGGTTATTTTAGAATGTTTGACTTCGTTTCCATGATCCTTAACTCCGGGATAGTTGCTGGTTCTTAGATGCCCTATACTTGTTTGAATGTTGTTCTTTGACTCTACTTTTAACAACTGTACTCTCAAGCATTAAAAATACAAGTTCCTCTGCAGCAGGGCCGCTCTGCAGTGCAGAGTGTGGTTCTAATTCTTAAGAGGCCGGGTTGCAGGGCTCTCACCCAAACGCATCTTTTCTTGGTTGGTGCCATGTAGCTTATGTCATAGAGAAACCACATTTGTTGTTACTTGATTTTAACTTTGAAATATTCACAAACCTCTCCTATACAATGCCCACTTGTTGGGCTTTTGCCAGGCTGTGAAGTAGGAATGGGATGTGTTTTGTCCTGGTAAGTAGTAAGTACAAACTTGTCCTTTGCATACGGTGACTTTATCTTCTCCCACAGCCACTTCCCCGCGGGTGTCCTCTGAGCTGGAGCAGGCCCGGCCCCAGACTAGTGGCGAAGAGGAGCTGCAGCTGCAGCTGGCACTGGCCATGAGCAGAGAAGTAGCTGAGCAGGTTGGTGTTCGGGCACATCTGCCACTGCAGGGACCACTCTGTCGGGTGGGTTGGTGGGATGTGGATTACACAGAAGACAATGACACACACACACAGCTTCTGTCATTGACATTTCAGATGTGACTTCATGTTGTCACAAGTATGTCTTGTCACTTGCTGCCCTACTCAGGGAAGGGTCCTATGCAAAGTTACATTCAAAGAAGGTTTTCAGAGAAATCATGGCCAAGGGACAAACCAGTCAAAGTACTTTGAAGAAGTACATCTGCAGATAAGGCCAGAGTTGTGGGCTCTGAATGAGCAGTGTACACAGCCTCCAGAAACAGGTTGTGTGGGTGCTCCATTGCACTTAGCCCCAGGGAGGAAGTTTCGTAGGATGGATCAAGAATATCAAATATCGAAAAGGGGAAAGAAAAGAGCTAAATGAAGAAATACACTGGGAAGTAAACTTACATTTAAGTGGCGGAAGAGTCTTAGTTTTAATTTTTTTTCAGTTCCCATTTTTCTTTAATAAGCCTGCATTACTTTAAAATGGAGAAGTCAGGAAAGCTGTGATTACCATGACCTTTTAAAGTTGCCAGTCATTTGCTTGAAGTTCTCAAGTTTGTCTCTGCTGACCTTTGATGAAAAAGGGTAGACAGAGCCGTTGTAGCACAGGGATCCCTCTCACTTAGAAGTATATTCATAGAAAAATATTGGGAGAGTTAGATGGAATGCAAAGGCCTTTGTCCTGGCATGATTTGTATCCTACCACTGGAGATATCCCCAAGTGCAATAGTAATGGACAGCCCTTAAGGTTCCTCCTCAGTTTGCAGAAGGAAATACACAGCTACTAAATCTGTCCCTGTGCGTTCCTGACTCGTCCACAGCCCGGAAAGAAGGTGCAGAAATAATAGGACACACAGATGGCTTAGGCCCATCGTAGTTAATAATGCATCACTGTAATTTAGTGTATTTATAATAAAATGAATATACTTATTTATATATAAACATTATACAAAAGCTAAGATGACCCAGTCTCTTGCATATGGTGACTTTGCCTTAATATAAATTAAATATGACGAATCATTTCTGTTAGAAAGCATAGAAACAAGTATAGTCATTTTCTGGAAATATGCATAGTGTGAGAAGGAACGATACTTGATTCATTCTCTTTCAAATTCCTTTCTGGGTTGTGTTTTCTGGTTTTGTGTTTTTATAAGATGTGTTATTTGTGTAATTAGAGTGAAAGAGCCATTTTCATTCTGAGAAAAAATGTGGAATAAATGTTCCCTCTCCCCAGTTTGGTGGTGCCTGTACCGAAGCCCCACCCCAACCCTTTTGGAGCCTGGGAAGATCTGGGGAGGGAGGAGTCACATTCAAGGTAGAAGAGTAACTGTGTTTTACAAGTTGTTTTCAAACCCTCCTTTGAAATAATTCATAATGCATTTCCTGTTCTGGCCAGCTTTGCTTTGTTCTGTGTAGTGATTGTTATGACAATTACCATCAGCCTCAAGGTCCATTGTCCTCTGCAGGAAGAGCGGCTCAGGCGGGGTGATGACCTCAGATTACAGATGGCCCTAGAAGAAAGCCGGAGAGACACAGTTAAAGTTCCAAAAAAGAAAGAGGTGAGTACTTCCCTGGGAAGATATCTGTTTGAAACTCTTGCAGTCGTTGCTGAAGTGACCCTCACCTGACCCACTGTGAGTGCGACATGCAGGGTGTTCTCACTCTGCGGTTTTCTCTCTGCTCAACAAATCATGCTTGGGTCAGTGCAGAGCTAGAGTGAAGGGAGGGTAAAGTTGAAAGCACATCTGACTCTGCTTACTGGTCTGTTGCTGGTCTCCCTGAGACCACCTGAGGGCAGATGGACATGGGTGAGGGGTCCACTTGCCTGGTTCACAGGGCCGTGGATGATGACTGGAAAGCTGGGGTGGGTGCGCATGGGGAGCCTTCCCTGGAGACAGTCTGCAGCCCAGCCACATACCCTCTGGAAAACCTGGTAGACTGTTAGAAAAGGAGATGGCTTGGTGTGTCAGAGCTGGGCTATACTGGAAAGTGGTGCTGGGGGATTAGGCAGAAGGGGCAGTTCAATTTCAAGTTCTTCTCGTCCCCTTCCAGAGGATTTCTGCTTTAGTAAAGGTACAGGGAATATTTATGGGTATTGTGGATATCGCTGTAATTGCAGCAAAATAAAACCTGCTTCTTTTTTTGTCTCAAAAGCACGGCTCCCACCCACAGCAAACCACTCTGTTGGATTTAATGGATGCCCTCCCTAGCTCAGGCTCCATTGCCCAGAAAACAGAGCCCTGGGGTTCATCATCCTCAGCTAACCAGACCAACCCCTGGGGTGGGCCGGCCACCCCAGCCAGCACTTCGGATTCCTGGCCATCATTCGGTAAAGATCCCTCTCATGGTGTCCCATGTCTTCCTGCTGGGTGGTTGAGGGTGGCAGGGCAGAGCTTTAGTCTCTCACCTGATGGAGATGAGAGTCAGTCTGGTGGGCATCTAGGCCTCTCGAGTCCTCACGTCCAACAACGTCCTTTCACCCATTTCCACCCCATCGGACTGAGGTACAGTACTCGCTTTCATTCCGTTTGGTAGAGGAAAACCAACTTCCTCTCTGCTTCCCACATGTATCAGAAATGACGTGTCCTTTCTCTGGGACATGTGTCAACTCAGCCTCAAATTGTGCCCAGTAATCCAGATTAAGAAGCTATAACACACAGCAGGAAACATCTAAATCAAGTCGCTATAATTAACTGGAAATTATGTTGTGCTTAACACAACTGCTAATAACAAAGGGAGTACATTTGCTATAATTCTTACTTGTTAATAAAAGAAATAGTAAATCAACTTAATAGGCTAAATGAGTATTTTAAAGTTCTCTTTAATGCCAAATGTAAACAAATTTGTGATGGGAGATTTGGCATAATTGTTTCCATATGAGTGGAGATCTTGGGTACATGATTTTCTGATCTCTGGACACAAGGCTTGGCCTGTAGGCTCATGATGGCTTCCCACTCAGCCTGTCACTCCAAGAGGCCACGTCTGGGTGCTGTGAACGCTGCTGGCTATGGCTGATCTGAGGACTTTCTCTCTAGGAACTGTGAATTCTATATTATATGGCAACTTGCCTTTATCTCTAGGAATCTCTGTTTCCTCAAACTGGAACCTTTTTTTGTATCAGCTCAGTTCCTGGATGCTTGTTAAAGTGTACCAAGTGCTAGGGAGTGCCCTTCCATTCAGGGACTCACAGGAACAGGTAACGATCCTGCCTTCAGGTATGGGCCAGTGTTGTAGTTCTGTAAGAGCTGGACCTCCATGTGGTTTTTTGAGAACATCCTGAAGCAAGGCTTAGTTTAGCAGTCCTGCAAGCGGGAGGCAAGCATCTTAGAGGAATCTTCTAGGAAGGACAAGAAGTGACCAGGCCACAAAGAGGCAGGGTGCTCCCATGAGGAGGCTGGGCCTGTGAAAGGCATGGGGTATATTTCCATGTAGATACTGGTACTTGCTGCCAGGGTAGTGAGGGTGGGAGGGAAGGCGTCCCAGTCACTCAGATTTGGCAGCTTTACGAAGTTCTTGAACTTGGCCAGAGGGCATTATCATCTCTAGACATCCTTTGGGCAATGCTGTTGGCCTCATGGACACAGGTGGAGTCCCCTACCCCTTTTGATGGGTGCTTTCTAGTCTTTAGGTTAAACCTTAAGCCAGGTGGCCCGCAGCTCTCACTCACAGAAGGTCAGCACCAGGGATGCCAGGAGGTCCCTGCCCTTGGTGTTGGGCCCCTGGGAGCTTGTGGTATAGTCTTGCTGAGCACATGTGGGACAGAGGAGGCAGATCTGCTGGAAATGCCTACTCATGCTGCCCAGGATAGTGGGCTCTTCTGTAGTGTTTTTGAATTTATATTCAAATCTGAAAAATAGTTCTTCTGTAAAGTGATATCTACCTTAAGTTATAGATAAGGTGTTCTTCAGCAAAGACCCTTTCAAATTTGTGTAATGACTCAGAAGAGTCTCAGCGTCCAGAAAAAAACATGGTTGCACCTTCATTGGTTAACTCTGGATTCTTTGGGGGTTGGGGGTGGTGGAAGAGAGACTGACTTCACTCGCTCCTTTTGATTAATCTTTGACTTATTTACCAGGGATGAATATTACCTGGTCAGAAGAGACAACATATATGTATGTTACCTGCCCTACCCACCACCCTTCCTTTGGCTGGTGGATGGGGCTGTTTCCTGGAGAGACCTGAACTCACAGAAGTTGGATGTCACCTGGTGCGTGAGGCAGGACCACCCCCAGGTTGGTTCTCACTCACCTGCAGGAGGCTGTCAGTGAGTGGGGACACTGCTGCTGGAAGCAGTGGGCGCTCGCAGTAGCCATCCACATGGTCTGGTCTCCAGTTTGTTTTAACTGAGATAAAATTCACCATCTTAACCATTTTAATGCAGACAGTTCAGCGATTCTTAGCCACTCAGGATGTTGGGCACCTTTAGGACGTTTCCATCACTTCACAAAGAAACCCGTTCTCACTGAGCAGTCACTCCCCATTACCCCTCCTCTCAGGCCCTGGCAGCCAGCAGTCTGCTGTCTGCCTCTGAATTTGCCTATTCTGGACATTTCCTGTAAATGGAATCATGCAGTATGTGGTCTTTGTGTCTGCTTCTTTCACTTAGCTTCATGTTTTTAGTTCATCCCTATAGTAGCCTGGCTCCATACTCCGTTCCTTTTTATGGCCGATAGCATTTCTTTTTTTTTTTTTTCTCAAACTCCAAGTCTTGAACCTGGGTCAGTAGCCTTTACATAACTTGCACCTGGCCCCCCTTAGCTGCCTGAGCCACAGGGGTGCCCTGAATAATGTTCCGTTTTATAGGTAGCCCCCCACACACATTTTTTAAAAAAACCATTTAGCAGTTAGTAGACATTTAGGTGGTTTCCACTTTTTGCTACAATGAATCTAACTTTTTTTTAAAGGAAAGGTACAGGGAAGAATGAAGGTGAGCAGAGGCAGGCAGGCAGGCAGAGAGATGAAGAAGCAGCACTTTATTTTATTTAGTTGTTCATCGTGGTTGATATCGCTGGCCCCAGGACATGAACCCGAACCTTGGGATGTATGTGGACCGTGCCCAGGGTGTACTAGACCAGTAGGCCACCAGGGTGTGCCCTGAATCTAATTTTTTTAAAGAGAAGATCAAAGCCTGAATTTTTGAAATCTATGTTTTACATATAGACATGAGTTAAAAAAATTAAGAATGTGATTGGGGCTAATCAAAATATACCTGCAAGTGACCGTATGTGGTTTGTACACTGCCAGTTTGCTATCTTGCCCAACCCAAGGCTCTCTTGACTTGGTTCTCATGCACTTGACATTCTTACCAGTGACTCTGGGAGAAAACAAGCCTCAAAGCCCAGAGAATGTTATTCCTCTGGGATTGTACAGCAGGTTAGTAGCAGGTCATGTTTATGCCTCCTCATTCTGGAGTTTTATGCCATCCCAGACTGCTGCAGCCCTTCTTTGGCTGGGCAGGTCCAGCTCAAATTCTAGCATCAAGAGATAACCAGGTTTAAAACATTAGCGTATGTGCTTCCTGTTTGTTAGTTTTCCTAGGCACTTAAACATGTTTACATAGTCGTGGTCATATTGTATATTGTTTCTAAATGAATACAGATTTTTCCATTTGTGCTACATGATGAGCATTTCAGGCTCATGAGACACTCCAGACAGCTTGGCTGCAGAAGGTCAGTACAGGGTTGTCCCAACATCATGCAGCCTGTCCCTACACACACAGGCCATTTTGTAGTTCTCCTACTCTCCTCTCACCAACTCTGCAGGAGAGAGGACTTCACGGCAGCTCCCAGTTTCATTGATGTGTGGTAATAGTCCCTATGCTTTCATCTTTTGAGAGACAGCTCTAGAGCAAGACATAATGTCAGATTTACCTACTAGTCTCTAGTAAAACCCACTAGTGTATGTTTTCAGGATGACCCCACTGTCCCAAAATACCTTCATAAATTGGAAAGATCAGTCTTCCCAAGCACTGTTAATTGTATCCTTTGCATGAAAAAAAGTCATTTGGAAAGTCACCATCTGGAGCAGTCTCTGAACATTTCCAGTTATTTCCAAGTAGCACTGGGTGGGCAGCATGGCCAAGTGGCCTTGGGAGAAAATGCTGAGAGCTGAGAGGAGGGAAATTGGAGCCTGCCAGGTCAGCAGGGCACTTCCTCCTCTGCTCCAGACACACAAAGCAGCCACCTGGTATGAGGAGGGCACACAGCCTGCTGATTGAGAGGGCCTTGGCTTGCTCAGACCCTCTCTCTGCCCATCTGCCCACTGCCTGGGCCAGGACAAGAGGTTGTCTTCCGGGCGGGTGGTGGCAGCAGGTGGTGCTGTGGTTTCTCAGTGACACTGCCCCCGCCCCCAATTCAAGGGCTCAGTTCTGTGGCCCAGTGATTGGCTGCTTCCCTTTGTACATGAATATTCATATGTGAGGCTCAGTGGGGCTTGCATGCTCTTATGAATGGGCCCACAGAGGAGGAGACGGAAGCCGCTTGATCTTTCTGCCCTGGATTCCATCTTCCTTTCCTCTAATTCACTCAAGCTTTCAATAAGCATTTATTTATCGGGTATGTGGCATGGCCTGGCTCCTGCTGAGAATGTGGAAGGTAGAGCACAGAGGAGCTTTGCAGTGAATCTACTGTCCATTCATGAAGGAAGACAAAGCTGTGCCCAGACCTCTGCTGCTGCTTTCCCATGGAATTGTTTATGTGAACCATCCACACCTGTGGAAAGGCAGAGGGAACATTATCTGTCCCCAAGTCATGATTGAAGAAAGTACAGTGCTGCAACATGTGGCTTCCTGTGGCTCCTGGCACACAGTGGAGCAGAAGGTCAGCGCAGTGTCTTGTATATACGTAGGTGCCCAACTGCAGCTTTGCAGAATGGAGCCCAAGAAAGGTCACTGAGGCTGGCCAGCTTTTCTGTGGTCATCTTACTGATTTGGGAGTGGCACGGTTTGCACTAAGCATATCTGTCACTCCACACCAGAGTTCTCTGAACTGCGACTAAGGCAGTATGGGAGCAGGGAGTTCCTTCCTGATCAGAGCATGTTGATTTCAGTGTTGTGCCTCATACAGGCTGCTGGCTTTTCACATTCTTGGCCATGCTGTCGTTTTTGTTGTTTCAGCAGATTCTAATCGGGGAAATGGGACCCGTTGGAAATAACTAGAGGTGCCAGAAGAGACTGCTATGATTTCAAAGAGGAGCTGCACAGAGAGTTGTCTATGAGCCTTGTCTATGAGCCCAGGTTAATGGGCACTGAGCATGGCACTGATTGATGGAGAGAGCATTAAATTCCAGCTGTATGTACAGCTTCGTAGTCATAGCATTTATAGTGGGAAGGACTTCCAGAAATATTGCAATACTTTGTTTTCACTATCAGTCATATAAGTGTGTAAGTTTTGGGAAAACTTTTTTGTTTAGACCCTCATTACCTGAGAGTGAGTCCAGATGGGGAAGTCATTGGGGGGCTTGCTTGAGGTCAAGGAGGCAAGATCTGGGGCCCCAGACAGGTAGAGTGACTAAGGAGACTTTGAATTATCTCTGCTTAGCAAAGTTTCCCTTAAATTCCTACTCCTAATTATTCTTGAAAACAAGGCATTGATGTCTATGCTAGGGGAGATATATTCACAGAACCCTCAGGACCACCTTACTTTAGCCTGCAGCCATTGGCTCGTGCTCCCCTGATTGAAGTCACTTGTGTTCGAGTTCCTTGCTCAGAGGCAGGACCTGGGCCTGGTGGATACTAACCAAATGTTGCTCAGATAGAGTGAGGTAACTCCTAAGACACCTGTCTGTGGGAGGCAGGAATTGCCCGTCCATTCCATGTGTCTGTGCTGGGCCATCATTTCTGAAGAGGGTCAACCTGGTTCTGAGTATTCCAGAGGCTTTCACACATCCTGGCTGCTCTTCCCAGTTACTTGAAGAGCTTCTAAAGATCCAAATAGTGAGCTTGCCCTCCCCGCACCCCCCCCCCCCCCAATCTGCATGTGTGGGAATCAGGAGGAGAAGTCACGGTATTTTACTAAAATCCCCTAAGAGAGTCTCAGGGACAGCAACAGTTGAAAACCCCTGGTCTGGCATTCTCTGAGGTGCATGGTGAATGAAGTCCTAGTAAATTTAAGATGTTTGAAAATTCCATGTCAACGGTCAGAGGGTAGGGCCAGTTCCTATCTGTACACGTTTCTAGTACCCAGAACCTTCTTGATGTCGTCACCGAACTCCAGCGCTCCCTCACTAGAGGGAATTAGAGAAGATGACCCACAGGAGAGTTCCTTCCAGCCTTGAGGTTCTGCAGTCCCTTGATCACTTACTGCTTCCCGTCAGTCGCTAATCAGTCCCTAGTTACTGAGTGCCTTCTGTGTCTGGTGCAATTCTGAGCGCTGTGGGAGCAGCCCCTGATCCCATGGAGTGTGTGCCCTGACTGGGGAGACTGTTTCTCACATGAGCAAGAGCCAGGGGTGAGTGCCTTACCTGGGGCTCTGGGCTGGTTTAGAGTGGTGGCTGTATAATGAGATGATGTAGAGGCCACAGGCTGTGATTGTGCCGTCCCAGCAAGTCCCCACCCCCGACACACAGCATACTGGCAAGGCAGTCTGGTGTTGATGCCACATTGCAAACAGCTCCTGTAGAGATAGGTAGCTCAGCCTCAGGTCAGCATGACCTGATGACCCAGAGATTTTCACCCTGTGAACTCTTCCTGCTTCCTTCCAGTTTCAAAAGCTTAAGATCATATTGCCTTGGTTATACCATTTCATGTTCCCAGTCCCAGCCAAGGGATGGGCAAGATTTCTCTGTAATTCCTACATTACTTCTGGAGTTTGGGAAGAAGGGGTTAGGAATGGGGGACTGTCTCTCCATTTTTAAGTGGTACATGTGCCCAACAAGGTTAGGATTTCAGGGAAAGGAACTTGAGGTCCTTAGCCTGTGATCTCCAGACACAGTGGTGGGATGTGGGCCATGTAATAGGATTTTCCTTCTGAGGTGTTTGTTCAGTTCACCTAGTTGCTAAGGATCAAGGAAGATTGAGGAAGGTATGTTAACTTCCCCAGGGTTCTGCAGGAGCCAGCAGCAACCTGGCCCCAGTCCCAGCTCTTCCTGTGGGACAAATTCTGTATCCTCTTCATTGCATCATAGGCAGCTCTGAAGACAAGTTCTGGCTCTTCTGATTTGCAGTCCAGTTCTGTCCCTGATGCACCATTTCCACCGTGTCACTCCCCCCAGGCAAGGTGGAGACTGAGGCCCTGTGAAGAGCTGTGTTGGAGGCAAAGCAAGGGCCTGGCCCTGCTATATGTTTCCAGCCAGAAACAGGCCCTGTGTCCTGAGTCACATCAGAGGAGTTTCTGGAGGGAGACGTGTTTCTGGAGACCCTAGAGCGTCATGGGTTTGGGAACCACTGTGAAGCTCCAGGGTCCCACAGAAAGTTGACAGGCATTGGTAAACAACAGGCATGCGTTTTCAGGGGATGGCGAGAAGGAAGTGTGCAGGTTGACGTCTGCCCTGGTGCACTTCAGTTCACAACCAGTTGTAGTCACTATGGCAAGTCTGGGAGTAGCAACACTCTCCCCTCCCCCAGGCTGCTCACCGCTCCTGTTCAACTGACCCACAAAAGTTCAAAAGGTAGGTTGATAACTGGTACAAGCTTGATGGGCCCGCTCCACAGCCACCAGCATTTCAGAGGAAGCCAGCAAGGGGCATGACTCACAGAAGGTTGTCTTTCTGATGGTCACACAGTCCTCCTGTGCACTGCCACACGGGCTGTAAAGAGGGGGCATGTGTGGGATTGGAGCCTATGGAGCTGGATCCTGCATGAGGGACAAGGGAACATTCCCAGGTCCTCTGTATAAGATTGGCACTTACCATTGCTCCTGCTGTCCTCTCTTGAGCCTCAGAGCTCAGCCAGGTCACCACAGGTGCTACCTTCATGCCAGGTATGGGGCAAAGAGAGAGCCCTGGCCCTGAGGGAGCTCACCATCCAGGGGAGACACTTAGGCATATACCTAGTTATTATGGTGCTGTGTTATCTATTGTGCTCTGGAAGAAGGCTGCGTGGAGGGTTCCAGAGAAGAAAGGCTCCCCTGTGGCGCAGTGGCTAAGGGGCAGGCCATGTAAAACCCAGGGAACCAAGTTCACCTCAGGCCCGGGGGAAGGAAAACAAAAAAGATGAGAAGGGAAGTAACAGTGGAATTCAGAGACCCAGGGGTAGGCAGTGGACATGTCCACTTTCTCTCTGTATGGGCATGGGGGGACGGGGGCGGTTTATGTGAAGCATGGGAAGCTGGGAGGCAGAACCAGGAAGCCAACACAAGTGTTTGGAGTTCCAGAAGAGTTAATAGCTGAAAAGCCAAGGGTTTTCAAAAATTATGGCAAGGTGCTGTTCCTCGGGTCCAGAAGCTGAGCGACTCATAGCAGTGTTAGTAAAAGAAATCCTCTCCTAGACAAACAGCCAGGAAACTGCATCACACCAAAGAAATGACATTTTAAATAAAGCCACAGGGAACAGAAGGTCCATGCTAAGGAATGGCTCTCATTCTGCCAGCATACTTCTCAGCACTGAGCATGTCAGGGACAGTAGAGCAGAAGAAAACATTGTCAACCCAGAATTCCATCCTAGTGAAATCTTCTTTCTTCCAAGATGTGGTGAAATAAAAATATTTTGAATTTTGGAACAACAGACTTTCACCTTTCAGAATTCTGTATTTCATGAAGGTAATCTTCAAGAATGTATAAGGTGAGTCTCCACTCCTCAGATGATTCCTGAGGAAACAGAAAGCTAAGAGAATGTGTTGCCAACACATCTGCCCCAGAGGGACTCAGAGAAGTTCTGCAGGTTGATGGGAAGGCCAGCCAGGTAGAAACTCATTGCTATAAAACAATGAGAAAAACATCACTAAGGGGAAATAATGTGAGAGAATATTCTTAAAGTAATAAAAATATAAGAAAATTTGAGCATTGTAGTTCATAAGCATGTGAATTCACCATTCTGAGTGATTGGATAACATGTTTTCAGTCACATTCAGAATACTTATAAAAACTTGATATGTGCTAGGCAAAATACGTTTACCTCAACAAATTTCATAAAATTAGGGTCCACCTGGAACACATTTTCTGACCATTATACACTCAAAAGTCAATAATAATATTTAAAAAACACCGTACATTTGACATTTTAAAAACACTGTAATCCTTGAGTCAAGAAATTACAATGAAAATCAGAAATACTAATTTTCTTTGCTTGTTAAAGCCAGGAGTAACATTGCTTTATTCATTTTTAATTTCATTGAAGAAACATTGCATCATAACATTATATACCGAAATATTTAGAACCAAATAGTATGAATATTTTCGTGTTAGAATTTGTGAGACAGCTGAAGTATTTGTAAGAGAAATTTTAAATGTTTGGATTAGTAAAGAATAAAGTACTGAATTAATGAGGTAATAGGTTAGATAGCAATACACATAAAGTAGGAAGATTAAGAATAGAAAGTGAATCAGAACACACATACTGTCCACAAGAGAGAAGTTGATGGCTGAAAAGACAAAAATTACTAATAAAGGAAAGGGCGCACCCTAGTGGAGCAGTGATTAGGTCAGTCAAGCAAGCCACATACCCTTGAGTTCAAGTCCTGATCAGTGCCTGTATTCATTCCTGCGTGCACCTTTCCTTTAAAAAAATAAATGAAAATAAAGGCAAGCCACCAGCAATATTAGGAATGAAGCATATAAGTACAGACAGACACTGCCAAAATTTAATATAGAAAGGCTGTTTGATCAACCCTGTGCTTAGAAATTTGAAAACAGATAAAATGGATAAATTAAAGAAAGATTAGCAAAGCTGAACACTAGAAAGCCTAGTCTTACCAGCATTAAATAACTGAATCAATGCGATATCCCTTACTTGCAAATCCACCAAGAGGGCTTTACTGGCAAATTCTAACACCATTCAGGAATCAACCTTACCTTTATACAAATTTCTTCAAAGAAAAATAGCAAGTATTCCTACTTGTGAGGTTAGACAGGACATAACAGTAGGAGAACATGATGTCAGGCAGTCCCACTTAGGCGCATAAATGCAAAAACACTAAGCAAAGAAACAGTCACAAAACCAAAATGAGAAAAATACAAATGTGATACAGTATTATGAAAAACTTCATTTATAAGGACAAAGTCATTAAAAAATGTATTCCTGTACCCTATTACCAGGTTAAAAGAAGAAAATTGTGTGATCATCTCTGTAGAAGCAGAACCAAGTTGATGAGATGCATCAGTCATTGTAAAAGTCTTAGCAAACTGAATAATGGAAAACTTCTGTTGCCTGATAGAGGCTTTCTCAAAGGGAAAAAAATCTGTAGTGATAAATGGTACATTGAAAGCTAAAGTATTACAAATGGGTCCTGAAAAATAAAACTGATACAGACTCTGAGCTGTTTTATGATGGACCCGGTCATCACAGCCAATGCAGTGGGACAGGCAAATGAAGGGAAAGTATAAACACTAGAAAGAGTTGCACTATCTTCATTTCATTGGCAAGTGATAAGGTCACAGAATACAATTTCTATAGGTAAATATAACTAGAGTCATTAGAATTATTAATAAGATGAATTTCAGTTATTAGCAAGATTGTTGGATATCAAAACCAGTGTGTAAAATTAGTTTTTTGTCCTGCATAACAATAAATAGTGAAATTTTAAAACTGCCATTTCCTAGGAATAAATTTGACAAAAGTTGCATAAATCCCTAATAGGATAAAATAAGATAAATTGCCACTGAAACATACTAAAGAAGACACGTAGTGGGGAAAATATCCTATGCTTTTGGTTTGTACAGCATTATAAGACCCACTCTTAGACTGATGATAATTTTCTTCAAATTGCTCTGACATTCATTGCAATTTTGATGAGCAGAAAGATCGGAAATTGGGAGAAGTTATTTGGAACACAAGTAAAAGAATCAGTATTCAGAACATGGAAGGAACTCTCTGAAATCAGTAAGAAAAAGGCTAACAGCTCCCCAGGGGTAGAGAAAAGACTGGAACAGGCATGTTGTAGGAGAAGAGTGGTGGAAGACGAAACTGTAAGAAGATGAACAACATTAAGGAAGTAGGGAACACAAGTCACCATAAAAAGAATCCTTCAGTCCCACAGGATTGGCAGGTATAAAGGGGATACAATACCAAGTGATCATGAGCTCCAGGAATGCCAGGACTTGCACCCCCATCAGTGGGAATGTAAGTAGGCAGGACCACGTGAGTGCACCTTGACATCCCTGGACGAAGGGAAGTGACATCTAGTTCTTGTGCGTATGTGCAAGAATAATCAGGGAAACAGACCAGACCCAACCTGTACCTTCAGCCGACTAATCAGTAGTGACTCCCTGAAACATTAGACAGCAGTGAAAATGAACACAACTACACCACAGTACAGATGAATCTCAAAATGCACAGTGAACAAAGGGGATTACAAAAGAATGTTTACAGTAGGCTTTTTTTTTTTTTTTTTTTTTTTTTACGAAAAGTTCAAAAATAGGCACAGCGAACCACTCACTAGTTTAAGGGCACCTCTACATGGTAAAACTAGAAAAAATCAAGAGTACTAACAAAATTCATGAAGATTGGGGTATGGGAGGCACCTCTGGTTTGGTAGGCAGCAGGGGCTTTTAAAATATCTGTTGTGATGCTCACGGGAAGAAAAGAAACCAACACAGGAGCATCTATCTATGTGACTGAAATGAGAGTCACAAAAGATTGACACCTAAAGTTAAATTCTCCCAGATGTTTTCTATTCCATCTTTAGAAGGAAAAAGCCAGTCGTGATCAGCTAACCTGGTTACACCGTTTAGTGAGTTGTACATAGGCAGTGATTTTATTTTCTTTTTATGGTGGACTCATTGGTTTGTCACCCTCTGTCAAAAGCAGAAAGCACTTAAAGTGGCAAGAGGCCCTAGGCTCAATGACAGGCCAGGACAGGACTCTTACCTGGGGAGGAAGCTTGTGAATTTTGTGGAAAGATGGGCTTGAATTTATCTTAGGGAGCTCTTTACAAGACTTTGAGTGGCTGGGGTTTTGGAAGGTTCTGGACTCCTTCCTCTCTGGTTTCTTCCCAGGGCATTGACCTGGCAGGGCTGGCTCAGCACTCTCCCCAAAGTGAAATCCCCACTACCCCTGCTTCAGCTCTGTGCAGCTTTGCCAGTGTAGGATGGTATCCTTTGGTGACCACCTCTCCTCTGTGGGGCACTGACCTCAGTGAGGCTTACCTGACTCAAGATATCCTTTTCCTTCTTACCTCAGCTGCCCTGAACTTTCTGTTGGCATCTCTGAGCCCTACCCTGCCTTCTTACAGGTGCCAAGTCAGCTGCCTCTGTCGACCCATGGGGAGTGCCCACCGGAGCCACACACTCTGTTTCCAAGAGCTCAGATCCCTGGGCAGCCCCACAGCAGCCTGGCCCCAGTACTGGGAAGACAGCTGATGCTTGGGCTGCAGCCTCAGCCACCAAACCAACGTCCACCTCTGGTGAGACCTCACTCTGTTCAGGCTCTTGAGAGCCCATTTGGGCCCAGTCGTTTTTCCTCCCCAGAGCCTGTTTGTTTGCCTACACTTGCTCTCTTATTCCCTGCGGACTTTGCCCTGCTGCCTAGCACCCCGTATGAGGGGGAGCTCACAGGCCTTCTAAGTATCTGCATCTTCTTCCAGAGAAAACTTTGTGGGGACACTGAACAGGCTGCCCTCTGGACACTCCTTCCAGTAGTTTTTACAGACCTTCGTCTAAGCTTCTAGGCCCACCAGATTCACATGTGTTTCCACTACCCACAGCTCTCCTTCAGTTTGGGATAGGGATGGTGGGAGCAGTAGCAGGCACCTGTCTCACTCCATCATGGAGAAGTCATGGCCCCTACATCGGTCCAGGTGGTCCCCTCTCAGCCCACCAAATAGTCCTGAGCCCGTGCTGCCCTGTGGTGCTGACCAGGAGGTGGGATAGACATCTACTCTCCTGCCCCTCCCATTGCCGCCCACCCCCAGGTATAGTCTGAAAATCAGAAGGATGAAGTCAGTTCCCATAGTCACAGGCCTCTTGTGTTCACCCAGGGGCCTTTGATCTCTTCAGTAATTTGAATGGTACAATTAAAGATGACTTTTCTGAATTTGACAACCTCCGGACTTCAAAAAAAACAGGTATGTAAAGGTGGTAACGGCTTCCACAATATTTTGTGCTTTTGACCAGCCACGTTATTGCAGAAATAATGATCCACTTTCAGAAGCTACCAACTTCATGAGTTTTCTTCGTGTTTTGAGCTGGAAGTATCCTAATTACAGGAATCCACACATGGTAATGAAGTCTTTTGAGTGTTGGAGTTTTTCTTTTACCCTGGGCCCCACATTTCCTGTCTTAGTCCCATCTGTGTCTTGGCCTTGATCCCCCGGGCCCCATGGTTCCCCAGCCCAGCATGTATCACCCCTCTGTCCTACACTGTGGATTTCATTCACTGTTTTTCTCCAGAATTCCCACTCTCCAAAGTTGTAACCTTTTCTAGGTTGTAACCTTTTGTAACCATCTCTGGGCAAGGCTGGGGTGTCTCTGCCTTACCTCATAAGCCCTAGGTTATGGTTCACGCCTGTCTTTGCCTTGTGCCCTTGTCCAGATAACTCACTGCCAAGTATCCAGGCCCAACTCAGCCCCCCCCCCCCCCCGGATTGGGAGGGAATCATGGCGGGGTGCAGAGATGTCCTGGAGAGGGCAGAGGAAGGAGCCTGGGGATGCCTTCTTCACACACCACTGAGTGGAGCTGAGGACAGAGCCAGGCAACCTCTGTTCATCTCAAGGGCACATCCCCCAGCATACGGCAATTTTTCTCCTTTCTCTTTCTCAGCTTCTCCCCTGTGCCCTCCCCACCTCCTCTGCCTCTCCCCGTACTGCAGCCACAGGCCTGGCTGGCCCTGGTCTAAGGTATGAGCAGTCTGGCACCCCTGATCATTCCCTCGGCCCCCCTCTCAACTCAAGGAATCAAAGGCAACTTAGAATGTGCTGCTTCTTGAGGTCATTTGTTTGTTTGTTTTGCTCCATTAAAAAAATAAGATTCATGTGTCACCTCCACGGGCCAAAGTGCAACCTAACTGTCCTTGCCCACCAGCTGCTTCAGTGAGAAGTCAGTGTGGATCACTACCTGAAACACCCTTCCATGACTTACAGCATACTCACCTCGGTTCTAGAAGCAGTCCCAGTGTAGCTCAAAATTTGGAAAAGTTTATGGGGAAAAAAAGGAAATCTCCTCTTATGATGCCTCCACCTGCCCTCAGCCACTGTTTAAATCCATTATTTTGTCTGAGCTCTTATTTTTTGTTCAACTCCTATAGTCAGAGTCGAAAGTCAGTCGAATCCTGTGTGCATGCGTGTACACACACACACACACACACACACACACACACCCCGAATTTTATGGAATAACAGATTGAAAACATTTTTAATGACATTAACTATTTCATAGCCATATAAGTATCTCTTTGTATGGTTCAGCAGTAATTGTTAATTTTGGGGAGGACATTTTAGGTTGATTTCAAGTTTTGCTGAAGTAAATAATCCTGTGGTGGATGTCTTTGTGCTGAAATCCCTATACACATTTTGCATTTTTTCCTGAACTGGATTCCTAGAAATGGGATTACTGAATGGAAAGTATGACCATTTTTAAGAACCTCTATACCCATTGCTGCATTGCATCTTGATAAAACTACATTCCCACCCATCTATCTCAGCACATCCTCTGTTGGCTGAATATTTAAAAATAATTTGCTTTTTTCTTACTGTCAAGAAATTTATGTTCATTGCAGAAAATTTAGAAAATGAAAACATAAAAAATGTAAATTACCCATGCCTAGCCAGCAGCCCAAAGTAACGTGCTGTTTTTGGAGGATAATATTGTATGTCCTGTTTTGCCCCTGCTTTTTTCATTTAATCCGGTGATATAGCTCTGTTTCCACCTCACCTGTCCCTGTGCTCCAGGGTGTGGTTATGGGGACAGTGAATTACGTGAACTTCCCTGTGGGTGGCTGCTCCTCTCCACTTCCAGGTTTCTGGAAACAGCACTGCAATGAACATCCCATGCGCCGCGCAGCTGCAGGAGTCCCCGGGATGTCTGTGCTCTGGGTGCTGCGGGGTTGGCAGCAGTGCACGTGGTCTCAGACCCCAGCCCCACATTCACCATCCTTGTGTGCTTGTCTTATAGCTGAGACGGTGGCATCGCCGCCATCCCAGAACAATGGAACTACCAGCCCTGACCCCTTTGAGTCTCAGCCCCTGACCACCACCTCAAGCAAGCCCAGCGGTGCCCGGAAAACACCGGAGTCCTTCCTGGGCCCAAATGCAGCCCTGGTGAACCTGGATTCACTGGTGACCAGGCCTGCCCCATCGACCCAGTCCCTCAATCCTTTCCTGACACCAGGTATGCTTCTTCCTCTTGCTGCCTGCTCCTCCTGAGAATTTGCTTGTGGCAGGTCTTTGTGCCCACCTCTGAGGGGCGGGGCTCTTCCCTGCCCTTGGGGGTGGGAGGGAGCTCCTGGACTTCCCTCTGGCCAGCATCAATGCTCCTGGGAGTGAGCCTCAGTTCTGGATCAGCTGTGGGTGAGGAATAGTCTGTTTGCTGCCCAACAGACCCCCCACTTTAGGGGGCTCCCTCTTTGCCCTTGGTGCTGGATCTGCCTTTTTGGATTGTGAACCCTGCCCTCCTGCCTTCCAAATCTACCCTCCCTTCTGACAGGCTGTCCACACACCTGCTGTACATCCTCAGGGCCCCAAGGGCTGCTCCGGCGCACCTGCCCCTGCTCTCTGTGCTCAGACCCTCTGCCGCATTCACTTATAATAGCCCTCATGCTCACATTCTGTTCTTTCTCCTGGGAATGCTCTTCCACCTCTTGTTTCAGTGGAAATTGTATTCATACTTCAGTATCCAGCTCAGATAGCCCTCTTCCTGAAGGGTGCCTTCCCTACAACTTGCCCAGCAAGTCCTTGGGCTCCCCAAGGGCAAGAACAGTGTTCAGCCTCAGGCCCGGTCCCAAGAGATCTGAAGATCTGGGCCACTGCCTCTGATAGGACATTGCAGAGTAGGACCCAAGGATTTAGAGGGACTGAGGTTGGGGGCCCTAGGACACAAGGGGTGTATGGAGTAGCTAGGTCCCACCCATTCCTTTGGTCCTTTGTTGGGTGAAGATGTAACCACATCCCCAGGGGAGGGTGGTTTTGTGGTCCTTGGACTTCCAGGTGGATATTCTAGCTCTCGCCACTGCCCCATCTGTTCTCTCCCCAGGTGCAGCCGGGGCTTCAACCCCTGTCAACCCCTTCCAGGTTAACCAGCCCCAGCCACTGACCCTGAACCAGCTGCGGGGAAGCCCCATATTGGGGACCAGCGCATCCTTTGGTCCTGGCTCAGGGGTGGAACCACTGGCTGTGGCTTCCATGACCTCCACAGCCCCACACCCAGCTTTGGGGGCCAGTGGCTCCTCCCTTACGCCCCTCGGCCCCACCACGATGAACATGGTGGGCAGTATGGGCATTCCCCCATCAGCAGCTCAGGCCACTGGCACAACCAACCCTTTTCTTCTCTAGTACCTGTGCCTGCAACCCACAGCAGAGCGAATGCCCAGAGCATCCGTGCCTGAGGACGCCGAGCAGAGACTCTCGTTTGTGGAATGGTGTCCAAGAGTTGGTGGTGGTGGTGGGGGGTGTTAGGCTTTCTAGTTCCAACTTCCTGGTAGCCTCAACATCAGACACAGAGGGTAGGTCTCTGAGCCTCCCAAGGAGGTGACTCACTCACCTGTCCCCAGAGAGGCCCCTGACCTAGCCTAGCTGCCCTCATCGTCACCTCCCCAGCGTAGGTCCTGGCTCCTGTGGAAATGGACTAGCCTTCCAAAGCCTTGAACCAGGAGGCAGGACTCGTCAGTGCTGCCCTTGCCCTGGGCTCAGCCTGGGACACTGCCTGCCCAGCACTTGGCACAGCTGCCTTGTCCTTACCCTGTTCCCTGGACCCAGCGACACCCCAGTCAGTCCCAGGTGTGGATGGAATGATGCACCAGCTCCATTAGACACTGACCTTTTGGGGAAGTGGTTGTGCATATTTTATTTTTCTTTGACTCATGTGAGTTCAAAGTAAACACCACCGTGGAACAACTCGAATTAAATCCACTAGAGTAAGCTTTAAACTAATCTGAGCATAACCCTGCCATGTGGCTCTATGCTTGTATACGTTTGCACATATTTTGTTTAGTACAGTTTCATATTTGTTTGCAAAATTATCTAATAGTCTTTTTTTGGCTAATATTTTTATAACGTGGTTCTTATTTAACTGTCTAGTTTTGATAGAATTTACCAGGTCTGGCTGAATTAAGATATTGGCACATGTCATGTTAGTGATTTAAATCCTCTTATTTATGGTTTTAACTCTAAGAAAATTTACAAAGGAAGAAACAAAAAAAAATGCCTTATGGAAAAACTAAAGCAAATTCTTTATAGGAAAAATACAGGAATTTGATTACACATAAAAGGTGATGTTTATTAAAAAAAACAAAACCAAAACCAACAGCAACAAAAAATTCCTAGCCTCCAGTTGCCTTTCCTTTCTGTAACTCCCTTCTTTGGTGAATGACCAAACTGATTAACTTTCAGCCTTTTCGGCTAGATCCTAAGAGAGAGGCTATTTTTCTTACTGATACACCAACATCAAGAAAGTTAAAGAAAAAAAAATCTAACTCATAAATGTGACTCACCAGTTTTTATCAGCTAATTTCTTTTTGTAACTGAAGGCATGCAGAATTAACAGACTTCCATTGACAAAGGAAATCTGAGGTGGAAGTGCCATCTTGAACCTTGTGTGTCTGTGATCTCCTCTGTCTTAATCCACGCTCAGGGTAGATGGGGACAGTGTGGAAATTGCAGTGGTGCTTCTGTGCCCGTGGCCTCCTAGGGGACAGCCCCCAGGCTGAGACAGGGATGAAGGTCCAGGGCTGGCCCTGACCCACTCACCTGCTAACTCCAGACACATGTTACAGACTTTAAAATAATCATCTCTTATTTTGGAGAGAGAAAAAAAAAATATCGTCCTCACACAATAGATTTTTAACCAACACGCATTAATTATTACCTCCCTTTTCCAACCTCCTGCTTTCCTTCCCCTCTACCCACTACGATAAAAAAAGTATTGTCATGAATGAAAGGCCAGAAAAGACCTGCTTCTCCCCAGGGAAGGGACATTTCCCTCTGAATCTGGTGTCTGGTCAGCTTGCCTGGCGGGCGTTTTGGTCTTGCTTTCCGCCGAGGACTCCTCAGCTCCGTCTCTGAGGGCAGCTGAATACCTGGCGGGCCCTCCTGTCTCTGGTCACAGGAGAACTGACCTCTAACACCGGGTTCCGGAGAGATGCAAAATACCAGGAGGCGTGCCGATTCAGAATTGCTGGCTTAAGCCATTCTCCTGTTGCCTATTTAAAAGAGCTCCCCCGACCCAGGGCCCGGGTGCACCCCAAGGCCATTCCTGCCTCTGGAGCCATCTACCTAGGGTTCCTGATAAGCCACGCCTCTGCCAGAAGCTGAGGCCTGAGGCTGGACCATGGGACTCTGAAGTGATTCCAGAAGGCTATGTCTGGTCTCTTCCAGCCTAGGGGAGGCAGAGGCAGGGAGGACTAGGCAGGATTCTTCCCCAGGAAGGTGCTTTCACTCAAAAGGTGTGGGCCTGGACCACCTCACAGGTCAGTAGGTCAAACTATCTACTATTTGGGTCAGGATGTGCCCTTCCTGATGTGACTTTGGGTCCCCAACATTACAGCCACTGAGGCCTAGGACTCCAGCCACCTCCCAGCACAGGCTGTACGCTGGCGCCTTGTCCCTGTTGCCCTCTGCACTGATTATGAAGCCATCGGCCGCCACCATACTTGTTGCACACATGCCATTGTGCTCCTGGCTGGCACCGTGGTAGGTGGTGTCATCCAGCCATTTTCTCAGTCCCAGGGGCCGGTGGCTGGTTTTGAACTTGTGTTGACTGTTGATACTTATTTACTGTATAAATATAATTTATCATTTGTATCATGATGCTGTTTCTGGCTGTGTCCTTCTCCACCCTCATCTTTATCAAGTCCCACCACCCAGCAGAGGAATGGGCTGGCTCGAGCAGCTCCCTGCCTGGAACCTGGCTTAGTCTGAGGTTAATGAGGCTACCTTTCCCCTGGCCTTGCTCCATCATCGTTGGGTGCCACCCATGGACTTTGGGCCTCGACCTAGGACTTGGTTTGAATGAGGTGTGACAGCCTCCAGTTCCAGGCCACACGCTAGAGGCTGCTGAGCTCTTTCTCCATGCCCACACCCAGAAGAACTGCTCCCTGAGAAGCTGCCGCCCACCTGGCAGATTTGTTGGACAGTGACTGGTTGCCACTGGTTCTGGGGGCTTATGCAGCCTTTCACAGCAGACTGGTACAGAGGCCGGACCCAACTGCAGCTGAAAGAAACTCCTTTCTAGGCAGAGATGAGAGGTGTTTGGATCGCAGGAGAGTTCGACAAAGCGAGGCTGGGCAGAGGGGAATGCCTTGGAAAGTTCCCCTGGGAGGCATGCAACGACTCCTGCATGTCTCCAGCCTCTTCTCGTGGACACAGACACCTTCTCTTCCATACTGAAATCCTGGCCTTGTGCTCAGTCAACAGGCTTCTGCGGGCAGCCGAGTCACTCTCAGAATAGGTGAGGGGTGCCTTAGGGTGCTTACCCTGTAGTGAAAAACCATATCTTGGCTGCTTAGCAGTTCAGGTTGATTCTCTCCCAGCTCAGTGCCTGGTTGGGCAGCTGTCCAAGCAGTGATCAGAGACCCTAACTGCTTGCATCTTGTGACACTGGCACCTTCTAATTCAACCCTGAAGGTTACCATGGAAGGGAACTAGGGAGCAATGAGAGAAGCACACGAGTTCTCTGGCAGGGTGTGGCCCCACAGCTCCATGCAGGTGCAGGGAGGTGCAGGCTCCCCTTGTGCCCAGAGAGCACACCTGGCCAGTCTGCCCCCATTGGCACCTGGTCATCAACCCCTTCACTCATTCCTCCTCACGTGCTCCAGATTTCCGTCTAAGCGAGGCATCTTGGCTCCTATTACATGAGACGTAATTGTGGTTTTGAGCTATGTTTGGGGTTGTTAGCACACACAGCAGTGGGTAGCTGGAGCGCAGTTCTCCCGAGTCTAAGCTGCCCGCACTCCCTGCTGCCCTCCTTCAGCCTGATGGTAGCTGCTGCAAGGCTGTTTAGGGTAGTGGTGGGAGCGTTACCCACTTACCTGATACTGGCCAAGAGACTATGTTGGCCAAAGGAGCTTTGCTAGGCCTTTTTCCTCAAAACATTTTCTCAATCTTTTGTCCATTTGAGTTCTAGAAAACTTCCTGGTTTTCGGTTTCTGTGTATTGTCATTTCTATGTGCAAACCAGCCTGTTCTTTCCTGAGTTCCTCTCTTCACAGTGACAGCTTGCCACACGCAGCCAGCAGTGGTCAATGCGCCACATACCCTATCAGCTATCCCTAACTCCCGTGGAGATGGGGCTGCTGGCTCAGCAGGCAGCACAATAGCCTGCTTCTGCTGGCACAGGTGACTTAACCTAAAATGTTGCAGCTGCATTTTATCTGTATGCTTCCTGCCCATCACTCAGTTGTCAAGCCAGTGCCACATACATTCACTTCTCTTTGGATTTTGGTTATGGCAGAAATCGACTCCTGATGCCAACTTCCGTATCAGAATAGCAGAATAGAACCAGCTCTGCGGGAATAAGTAAAACCCAACCTCTGTAATTGAACACGATCATTATTTCTCACTGATAAATGCCCAGTGGAGATGGTCCTGGCAGCCCAGTGAGCCAGCTCCTCCCTGATGGTGTGCCATCTTTAACGTGTGGCCTCGGGTACCATGGGAGAGACAGAAGGTGGGAGGTTTTAAATGGCTCAGGGCTCTCAGTGGTGAGCACCCTTCAACTCACATTTCCTCAGCCAGAGCTACCTAGGGACGGCCTGGAAAATGTCCAGAGACAAAGGAAATAGTCTGGTGAGTACACAGCTGTCACAGTGAAGGAGAGGATGAACAGCAAGTAGGGGCCTTGGCCTCAACACTTCTCATGTAGTTGTCACAGATCTCCACCTGGCCCCCCAAATCCCAGGCACAAACATGCGTCTTCACCATCAACCTCCAAAGTCCGAGTTCTCTTACCTTGACAGGGAAGAGGCTGGAGGGAACAGTCTCTATACTTTGACTGGGACCGGGCATGCATCTGTTAACACTCAGATTTATGCATTTCATTGTATGTGCTCCCTCAAGAAAAACAGCTAAAAACACAAATACTGAATCTAGCTGCTAAACTTGCTGAAATATGCAGAAAGATGTGTACTGTGTTAATTTATTTTGAAATACGCTGAAAGGATGGATTGAAAGAGATGGAAGAGTTGGGGACATATGAAACAAGTATAGAAAACTTACGGCAGGACCTAAGTCACTGGTATAGGAGTTTCACTGTAAAATTATTTCAGCCTGTGTTTAAACATTTTAATAATGAGACGTTTAAACAAACATAACGAGCATAAGCAACTATGTCAAAGGTGCTGACAGACCGGGCCCCTGAGACCTGTACATGGACTTGATAGGATGGTCGTTTCAGGCAGTGACAGGGAAGAAGCTGACTGGCATGGGGACACGGGTGGAGGTGAGGAAGTGGAGCCCAGCCTTTCAAGGAGCTGTCACGGACTGAGGCGGATAAACAGGTATGTAGCCCAGGGTCTTGCTATGTGGTTATTTTATAACATAAGAACACACATGGAGGGGATGTGAATGATCCTGCAGAGGACACACGGTGTGTAAAAGAGGGAAGCTGTGGGAACGACACCTGTGAGAAACCAGAGGGCATGGGATCTCCAAAGTAAATGCAGGCTGGTGTCCGATATGGTCGTTGGAACAAGAGCACTTCAGCTGAGTGACAAGGGGTACCAGAGGTTTGAAGAAGTAAAAAGTGAGAGCATTTTCCGTGAATGAAAGAGGGAGCTTAGAAGTGTTGAAGGAAATCTGGCCTAGTGTGTGCAACGTGGTCTAGCAGCTCTGGCCAGGCCTGGCTCAGCGCAGCCAGAGGAGGCCCCCCACTCATGGGGGCTAGGAGAGGCCAGGTGAGAAGAAAGAAAGGGAGGCTGACCGTCATGGAGCCTGGCTGGCACAAGTGCCAAGCACTGAGTGTGATCCCACTGAACTCAAAGCCTCTGAGGTGGCTGCTGAGGCCCAGATTGGGCCACCGCCATGCGCAGCAGAGCCAGGGCTGAGCCCCATTTCCTATCCTAGTCAGTTCTGGTGTGCTGCCCTAGCCCCTCCTCAGAGTAACTGCAGGGCTGGGGAGGGAGCACCCTGGTGAGGGAGCAGCAGTGTCCAGGCCCAGCTCCATGTGAGAAGACAGTCCTAGGCTAGGTTCTGGGAAAAGATGTCACTTTATTATAGAAAAAAAATTCTGTGCCCCCCACCCCCAACCCCTGGCCACCCCAAGCTGCACTTCAGAGATGAACAGATGAGCTGGTGGCCAATATTTCACAAGGACAGCCTGTATTATCAGAAATGCCCAGACTCAGTGGAGGAGAGGCCTTCACTGGGGGAAATCCTGTAGTGGGCTGGGCCCTGAGACGCCCTGTGCATCAGGAGGTCCAGTGTCGTAGCCCAGCTTCCTCATGTCCTTGGTCACCACGTTGAAGAGGAGAGTGACAAATCCCTGGGAGCGGACGCGGGTCACTGAGAACAGAAGGGCAGCATCAGCCAGGCTAGGGCACGCAGATCCGGGCTCTTGCGGGCTCTCCCCCAGCCTCAGCATCCTCTCTGTAAAGTGAGGCTGACAGTGCCTAGTCCATGCCCCTGACTGGGAGGGAAGGGGGCTGAAGTGGGAACAGACAGATAAAACAACCTCCCCAAGCTGCCACAAAATCCCTGGGTACTGTCCCTGTAGCACCTGTGTCCTTACACCTGGCAGGTCCCTGTCATCCACTCTGTTTCCTGGGGTCACTTAGTCTCTCCCAGGCTCCAACCTGCCTAGGGTTGGGGTGGGGTGAGGGGGACCCAGATTTACCTTCCCGGCCTTCACCCTGAGCCACCACCTTGGGATCTGTGAATTCGGGCCGCCGTCCCATGAACCAGCTGGGAAGAGAGGACACTGATAGCAGGCAGGCCTGGCTTCCTTCAGACACAGGATGGGGGTGCTTTGTGTCCTTAGGAAACCAGGCTCTGGACAGAGCCCTCCTCCCACCCAACCTTGGCTGCCTGAAAGGCAATGCTGGGCGCCCCGCTAGCAGTGTTCTGGGGGTTGCAGGCCCCCAGCAGGCCTGAGGAGCCACTCAGGAGGCTTCACGTGGATGCCCGTCTTCCCTCAGGCCAGAGGGAAGTGGAAGGCACGTATACCCCTGCCCAGGACAGCCCCGTGGATTCTGAAAGCCCTGTACCATCCCCTGTCACTGACATTACCTGCCTGCATCCCTGGGTGGGAGTTGTCACTCTGGGCTAATGCTGGTCCAGGGCTCTGGCTAATAAATCCCTTTCCATCATGGCGGCCTCCCAGAGGGGCTTCTAGGAGGAGTAGGCACACAAATTCTCCCCTCCCGAGGCTCAGAGCTTGGAGACACTTTCTTGGCTCAGGCCTCACCCCCAACAATGGCCAGCTGGTGCTGCATTCCCCTGTCCTGGCACAGAGAACCCAGGGCCCACTCCTGGCTGACCTGCTAGGGAACAACAGTGGTTTATTGATGAGCTGAGCTGACGGGGTTTCTGTCCCCAAACCCTGGTCAGTCAGCTAGGGCCCTGTTGGTCAGTCAAGCTCCTAACTGTATTGGGCAAGGACTCTGGCTCAGTATCCCTGTTATCTGGCCCCAAGCACTCCCTGCCTACCTGCCATCCCCCCACCACAACCCCCGTTGTTCTCCACTTGGCTCCTAACACATGAAACTCATGCTCTCCCTCTAGGCCTTGGACGTGCTGTTCCTGTGCCCAGAACATTCTTCCTCCTGATCACCCATGTCGGTTTCTTTCCTCCATCTCAGCTGTCAACCCCAGACACACCCACGTGGGAACAGTTAGCAACTGACATTTAGATGTGTTGCCAGCTGCTTGGTTCTGCTGTATTCTCTTGCTTCCTACCTCTCTTCAATATCACATTATGTCATGAGCATTTCACTGACAAGAGTTTATCCTCTACTCCATCTGACACAAAGCCTTTCAACAGGGCACAGACTAAGACCGCATGGTCTTATGCTGCTGGAACAGTCGCTGAAGGGAGCCCAGTGACCAGCAACCCCACAAGACCTATTTCCTTGTGTCCCAAGCTTGAAGATCTGCAGAGATGCCTGGCACAGTGGGGAATGTGACATTCCTCCCTCCACTATGACTAGCGGTCAGAAGGAAGGAGGGAATGGGGATTACAGGTAGAAAACTCACCTTGTAAACTTCTGCAGTTTAGATGTGGATTCTGGGACAAACATGGGGATGGTCCTTTTGTGCCTGAAACAAATGTTTTCACAGACATATGCTGAGTAACAGAACAGTGATGGAATGATCTGAGCCCTCACAGATCAAGGGGTGCCAAATCAGAGGCAAGGCCCACCATCTGCCCAGGCTCTGCGCTCAGCACTGAAAGAGCATACGGGCATAGCAGGCTGAGGCAGCCTCATAAAGCTCCGAGTCCCGTCAGTGTTATTTTTTTAAAGGGTCAGGAGGATGCTGGGGGTTGCCACAAAGCAAACCTGAGGTCCTGCTCACCCTGTGCCCCTCAGACAGCCCTCGTCCTACTCCAAATCCTCAAATGCTTTGCCATCTTCAAGGCCCAGTTTGGATGTCCTTCCTCCAGGAGGACCCTGACAATCCCCTGGGCCTCGCTCCTGCTGTGGTCACCTGCCTGGGTCCTGCTCCTCCCCTCAGTGGTTCCTCCCACCATGCCCTTCCTTGTCCCTTGCATCCTGTATTTTGTCTCAACAACCACACTCAGAATGTACACTGTTCTCCGGCTGCTTTCTCCACCTTCCCTGGACAAACTCCCATCTTCTAAGGTCTCCTGGCCTTGGCTCTTCTCTGTGCCCCAGAACACCATGCCTATACCCGGTCACTGTGCCACCAAAAAGAGTGGCATCTCTTCATCTGTGTCTCTTACTCTGGGAGCTTCTGAGGAAAGGGCAATATGATCACGTGTGTCTGACACACCTGTGTCCTCTGATGCCAGTACAGGAGGAGCATTGGTGAGGCCGTACAGGGCGCCAAAGGAAGAAACAAGGCGTGAGAAGGTTTCTGAACCCCAGGCCCTACCTTCCTGGAACTCCGTGTAGTGGAATGCCCCCTGGGTCCTCCCAGACTGCAACTACCTCACCTGGTATTTGGGTAGTGGCATTAGCCTCATCCTTGTGGGTCTTCTCCCAGACATACACCCAAGCCAAGCTGCCTAGGTCCAGGGACCTCAACACATTCCCAGCCTGACTCAGAGTCAGGGGAAGAGGGAGAAACTTGACCCAGGAAGGGCCCTGCTGAGCGTGCCCTGGCCCCTAAGCTAACATGGTTCATCAAGGGATGGACTGTGGCCCCAGGACCAGATCAGATAGAGAACCTACCGGCCAGGTGAAAAAGGCACATGCACAGCCCCATAGCCTCGGACTACGTCATTCCCGAACACATCCGGCCCGTACACACTGAGCACAATCTGTGGCCCTGGGAAGGACAAGGCAGGGGTCAGCATGGCGGGGAAGCAGCAAGCCAGAGGACAGTGCTCAAAACCGGGGGCAGGAGGTCTGGCAGAGGGCAGGACAGGTCAACAGATGTTCAGGACGTTTCTCCTTTGGGGGCTCACAGACGGTGAGGCTACTCTGGTAAGGCTCTTTCACACATGTGCATACATTTCTGTTGGGCGCATATTTAAGAAAGCAATCACACAGGGATACATGAATTCAGTTTTAAAAGAGAACACTGAGCTGTTTCCTGTAGCGGTCAGACCAGTCACTCGCACAGAGTGTTAGATATCTGAGTTCCCATGACTACATCCTCACCCACGCTTAGTGTCATCAGTCTCTCCAATTTGAGCTATTCTGCTCAGCGGGCAGTGACAGCTCACTGTGTCTTTAGTTTGCATTTTCCTAAACTGTTTCCTCAATTGTTATAACTAAAATAAAACTGGGGCTTTGTCCTGTGTCTTGGTCCATGGGATGTCTTCTTTTGCGAGGTAACTGCTCGAGTCTTGCCCATTTTTTATGATGATGGCCTTTTTTGCATTGATTTGTATGCACGTGTGTGAATTCGGGAGCGTGTCTTTCTTATTAATAATGTCTTCTGATGAATAAGTGTTTAATGCTGAGTCAAATCTCCACATCATCTCCATTAAAGAGTCCTTTTAGAAAGGTGTCCCTATCCTACCATGGCTCTAGTCTCCCATGTGATAGTTTTCACACTTGTACTTATATGTCCATCTAGATTTGACTTTTGTGAATGGTATGAAGTGGTGACGTTTTATTTCTTCCTGTGCACATCCAAGTATCCTCACATCATTTAGCAAAGACCTCTTTCCCTCTTGCTCTGCCGTGTCACATGCGCAACTCAGTGTACACGAATCAACTGTCTGGGGGCGCAGGTCTGTCTGGGGCTATGGATCCATTTGCCTGTACTGTGTCTTAATCATTGTGCCTTAAAGTCTGATACTTTGTAGAACAAGCTATATTTTGATCTTATTGAAAATAATATACATGTATATATTATTGAGGTAAATTTGATTTGCAAGATAATATAAGGTTAAGTATGCAGATTCACTCTTCATCAACGAAATGATAACACACCATTCCCACCACCAAATTTCCAATAGTCATTCATCAGTGGACCCCTACTACCCTTTGCTCCTGCACCCACCCTTCCCTTCTGGTAACCTCAGGTATGTTGCCAATGTCCAGGTGTTAGTTTTCATTTTGTCCACATATAACAGAGATAATCTGGTATTTGTCTTTCTACCACTGACTTATTTCACTTAGCATAATCCCCTCTAGTTCCATCTATGTTGTCACAAATCTTTTTTACAGCTGTGTAGTATTCCATTGTGTGTGTATATATATATATATATATATATATATATATATATATATATATATATATATATATATATATAACACATCTTCTTTATCCATTTATCTGTTGATGGTACATAGGTTGCTCCTAATTCTTGTCTATTGTAAATAATACTGAAATAAACTTGGGGTGCATAGATCTCTCTGAATTAGCTCTTTTGTGGGTAAATACCCAGAAGTAGGATAATGGGATATTTAATTTCCATTCTCAATATTTTGAGGAATCTCCATACTACTTTCCATAAAGGTTGCTCCAATTTGCACTTTTCTCCCCATCCTTGCCAACACTTGATTCCAATCTTTTGGATACTAGCCATTTTTCACAGCTATGATGTCATATCCTCATTGTTTTGATTCACATTTCCCTGTAGATGAGGAACATCTTTTCATGTGCCTGTTGGCCATCTGTACATCATCTCTGAAGAAATGTCTATTCAATTCTTCTGCCCATTTTTTGATTGGGTTGTTTTTCTGTTGTTGAGTTTTATGAGTTCTTTATATATTTTGGATATTAAGCCCTTGTCAGATGTATGATGTCAAATATCTTCTTCCATTCAATAGGGTGTCTTTTTGTTTTGATAATAGTTTCTTTTGCTGTGAAGAAGCATTTTAGTTTAATGTACCATTTGTTTATTCTTGTTTCCCTTGTCCCTGGAGTTGAAAACCCAAAGATCTCGCTAAAGCTGTTGTCATGGAACATATTACCTGTGTTTTTTTTCTATGTATTTACATCCAAGTCTCTAGTTCATTTCGAATTATTTTTTGTGAAGGATGTTAGAGTGGTCTAGTTTCATTCTTGTACTATCCAGTTTCCTCAACACCATTTGTTGAAAATGTTCATTTCTCCAGTGTGCTTTTGGCTACTTTGTCATAAATTAACTGACCATATATGTGTGAGTTTATCCATGGGGGCTCAATTTTATTCCACTGATCTGTGTATGTTTTTATTCCAGTAACATACAGTGTTGAAATCTGAGTGTATGATACCTTCATTTTTGTTTTTTCTCATGATTGCTTTGGCTTTTCTGGGTTTTTATTGTTGTTTTGTGGGTTTATACAAATTTAAAATACTTTATTTCCTTGAATATTACCAATGGAATTTTAATGGAGATTGCATTAAATCTGTATATTGTTTTAGGTAAGATGGTCATTGTTAACAACGTTAATGCTTCCCAACCATAAGCACAGAGTATCTTTCCATTTCTTTGTATCTTCTATTTTAACAATATCTTGTAGTTTCTACTGTACAGGTCTTTCAACTCCTGTTATGTTCATTCCAATATACTGAATTCTTTTAATTTTTTTATTGTAAGTGAGGTTTTCTGAATTTTGTCTCTCATTGTTTACATATAAAATATAAAAAATTATTGCATATTAACTTTGTGGCTTTCCATGTTGTTATACTCATTTACTAATTCTAAGCTTTTTGGTGTTTTTAGGGTTTTCTATATACATTATCATGTCATCTGTAAATAGTGATAGATTTTACAATACTTCTTTCCAATTTGGATTCCTTTATTACTTCTTCTTGCCTAATGTTTCTGACTAGAATTTCTAATATCATGTGGAATAGCGTTGGTGAGAGTAAATACGCTTGCCTTCTTTCTTAGAGGAGTTTTTAGTTTCTCACCTTTTAGTATGATGTTGGCCATGGATATCATATATGGTCTTTATTATACTGAAGTATGTTCCTTCTATCCTTATTTTATTGAGACTTTATATAAATGTGTACTGAATCTTGTCAACTGCTTTCTCTGAATTTGTTTTTGATTATGAGTTTTTTCTTTATTGCTGTTGATGTACCATATCACATTAATAGACTGCACATGTGGAACAACCCTTGCATCCCTAGAATAAATCCCGGTTGGTCTTGATGGATGATCCTTTTGATGTATTGTTTAATTCAGTTAGCTAGTATTTGTTGAGGATTTTTGCATTTATGTTCACCTGAGATAATGGTCTGTAGTTTCCTTTTTTTGTGATGTCCTTGTCTGCTTCTGATATCAGTATAATATTGACTTCACAAAAAGTGTTTGGAGGCATTCCCTTTTTTTAATTTGGAGGGAGAATTTGAGGAGAATAAGTACTAATTCTTCTCTGCAGGTTTGGTAAAACTCACTAGTACAGCAACCTTTACTCTTTAATTTCCTTATGATAAGTGTGTTCAGGTTTTCTATTTCTTTCTGATTCAGTTCTGGTAGGCTTTATGATTCTAAAAATTTGTCCATGTCCTTTTGGCTGTCCAATGTATTGGCACAATACTAGTCTTTAAAATGCTTTGCATTTCTGAGGTCTCTATTTTAACTCTTCATTTTTTATTCTAGTTATTCAAGTGTTCACTTCTTTTCTCAGTGAGCCTAGCCAACTCTCAACCAATTTTGTTTATCTTCTCAAAGAACTAGCTTTTGGTTTATTGATCGAAATAAAAATTGTCTTTTTTATTTCTATTTTATCTATTTCTGTTCAAGTTTTTATTATTTCCTTCCTTCTACTGACTTTGACTTCAATTGTTTTTCTAGTTGCTTTAGATGTAGGGTTAGAGCTTTCTCTTGTGTTGGGCCTGAACTGCTAAAAACTTCCCTCTTAATATTTCTTTTGTTACACCTCTGAGGTTCTGATAGCTCATGTTTTCATTCTTGTTTGTCTTTACGTACTTTCATTTCTCCTTTAATTTCCACTTTTATCCAATAGTCATTTTGAACCATGTTGTTTACCCTCCATATATTTTGGAATTTTCCAACTTTCTTTTTGTGGTTGATTTCTAGTTTTATGCCATTGTGATTAGAGAAAATACTTGGTATGATTTTAATCTTCATAAATTTGTTGACACTTGTTTTCCAACATATGGTATATCCTTGAAAATGTTCCATGAGCACTTGAGAAAATGTCAATTCTGCATTGTTGGGTGGAGTGTTCTATAAATGTCTATTCCGCTACCTGTTCTAAGTTGTCATTTAAAGCTGTGCTTCCTTGTTGATTATAATATATTCATGGGTGGTGGGGTGCTGAAATCTATTATCATTTTATTGCTTTCAATATTTTCTTTAATTCTAATAACTGCCTTATGTAATTTGATGCTCCCTTGCTATGCCTGTTAAGTCTATGTCTTTTTGCTGAATTGATCCCTTAATTATTATGTGGGGTCCATGGCTATCTCTTATTACTTCCTTTAGTTGAAGTTTATTTCATTGGCTATGATATGGCTCTCCCTGTTTTTTATAGGTTACCATTTTATTGTAAGGTTGTCTTCCAACCTTTTAACTTTGAGCTTATGTTTGCTTTTAGAATTTAGATGGATTTTCTATATGCAACAGAAAAATTATAATTCATCCACCATTCTGTGCCTTTTTATTTTTCCTTTTTAAAAATATACTTAAGTTTTTACACACACACTCACACATGGGGGGAGGTTAGAATGAATGGGGGGAGGGAGGGAGATTGAAGATTAAAGACTGACTTTGTCTCTATCCACTTGGGTTGCTCTAAGAGAATACCAAAGACTGAGTGACATAAAAACAACAGAAACTCACTTCTTAAAAGTTTTGGAGGGTAGGAGGTCCAATCTCAAGGCTCAGGTCAATTTGATACCTGGTGTTGGTACATATGCAGCAGTCTCTCTGTTTTGGTTTCTGGAGCAGGTGGGAACAGTCTCACAGATTGAGAGGCCTGCTTTTCTGGTGGGATCTGCTCTCCTGGTAGGGCCTGCTCCCATAGACATCCTGAGTCTCTATTTACTGTGTGCTTGGGGAAGGCCCCTCACTTTCCCATCTTGGTTTCCTCACCAAAATGAATCCAATTCCACTTGCTGAATGTGCCCATGCTATGGACTCAAGTTTGGCATTTTTGAACTAGGAAATTCCCAAAAGGCCTCATCCCAGTCCCAGGTAGCATCAGCCTCCTTGCATCATCACAGCATTCTATACTTTATGGTTGGTGAGCTCATTCCATTAACATTTAGAGTGATGATTGTTAGGTTAACAGTTTACTAACATTTTGCTATTTGTTTACTGAACATTACTGCAGACTTTCATTCTCTTATTATCCTGTACTTTGAAAACCTTTATATTGTTTGGCTTCCTTTTTCCTTTTCTTATTTTCCCCCCTATGGATTTGTGTTTTAAGGTTACCCTAGAATTACATGTGTATAATCTTTTATAATTTGTAAGCAAGTAAATCTCAAGCTCATTCTAACAGCCCACATTTTACTCTTCTCCCCCTACACTTTATATTTTTGATGTCTTGTTGCTCCTAAGTGGGGTTTATATTCACTTTATAGAAATTTCTTTAGTATTATTCTTAGTTGTGATGAATTCCATTAACTTTTGCCTATAAAGCTCTTATCATTCTTTCAATTCTAACCTAGGAGGGTAGAGTATTCTTGATTAGAAATCATTTTCTTTCCATACTTTGAATACGTCATGCTCTTCCCTTCTGGCCTGAAATATTCTGTTGAGAAATCCAGGCTTATGTAAGCTCCCTTGTATGTGACTCATTTTTCTCTAGGTGCTTTTCTTTTTTCTTTTTTTTTGCATTTGAATTATAATGTATCTTGGTGTGTATCTTTATGAATTTCTTTTGTTTGGAAATTTTTGAACTCCCTGGATCTGCAAGTTTGTTTTCTTCCCCAGGTCAAAGAAATTCTCAGCTATTATTTCTTCAAATAAGATTTCTGTCACTTTTTCTCACTCTTCTCTTTCTGGAGCCCCTATATTGTAAATATTGTTCCCCTCCATGTTATCCCTTAAGTTGTGTGTGCTGTCTTCTTTCTTTTCATTCTTTTTCCTCTTTCCTGTTTTGCTTGGATGCATTCCCACTGCCATATAGTTCCGCTCACTAGTTCAACTGGAGGCTCTTCCAGTCTGCTACTGAGCCTCTCTATTGTGTTCTTTGGTTTAATTATTGTATCTTTTTATCTCTTTGAACACTGTTTGGAACTGCCTCATATTTTTTTCTCTTTGTTGTAGTTCCCTTTTGTTCATCCACTGTTCTCCTGATTTGTCAGCGTTATTAAGACTTTTGCTTTAAAATTTTCTTCAGGTAATTTACTTAATTCTATTGCATTCTTATTTTTTCCCGGGATTGTATTTTGATTTACAATTTGGAATATATTTGTCTCTTCATTCTGTTTGATACTCTGTATTTATTTCTATTGGTTAGGATAAATGATTTTTTTTTCCCCTGTCCTGATGTAGTGGCCTTCTGTTAGGGTACTGGGTTACAGAGTAGAGGACAGGCATATTGTACCAGAATGCTGATCTTTTTATTATTGTGTCAAATTAGTTAGTGCTCTAGAGCCAGCTCTGTGTTGAGGCCTAGGGAGACCAATTTTCAGGGTTTTAGACAGTGCAGGGAATGCAGATGTTTCCTTGAGTCACAGGTATTAATAGTAAGGCACAAGGAAAGAGACTCAGGAGGTGTGGGTTCAGGCCACAAGCAGGTCACAGTCTCAACAGAGGCCAGTGGTGAGAAGGAGTTGGGTATCTCACAGGGTCCTTGGGAGCTGGTCATGGCAAAGCACAATTTCCCTGCAAAAATCTCTGTCATCTAGCTGGACAGCAGCCCCAGCAGGCATCTGCAAATATCAAGCACTGGGGCTCTCAGATGGGGTCCCAGGCAAATAGCAGGTAGATATGCAAAGCTGCTGTTTTCCTGGGGCCTCTGTAATGATCCTCCCTGAGAACTGCTAATACCGCTTTGCAGGAACTGGCTCAGCGATTTGTACTGGGATCGCAGACCTGGCAGGTTGTCCCTACCCTGGGCAGGCTATCCCCGAGCCAGCAGCCTTGAGAACTTTCACTGCAAGAACAAACTGTCTGGCACAACAAGTCTGCTCATGTGGAAGGGTGAGGCATTTCATCCTCAGGATCTTGCTGCAATATGGCAACTGCCAGCGCTGTCACCATGCAGACAAAAGAGAACCTGGTGCCCAGCAACATCCTGGTTTACAGGAAGGTTATCCTCTCTTTCTAATTCTCCATGTTGAACTTTTGTTTCAGCAAATGAATGTTCTGCAGTCAGGTCTGGGCACACTTCATCTATCATATCTCCATGTTCGCTATCCTGCTTTCTTGATTCCATATGATGCTATTATGTTCTCCAAAGAAAATCCCTCTATTTTTCACAATAGATTGCAACACGCAGTTGTCAGTTCTTAGGTGTCAGAGCATCTGCTGTGCGGGCAAGCCCTTCAGTCCTGGGAAGAGGGTCTGTGTCACTGATCCCTCCCGAAGATCCCAGGGTCTTGATTGTGGGTAACTTTTGCACCAAGACAGGAGAAACCAATCAGGCTTCTCCTACCCTTTATGAAGATGTGTGTCTCTTCGCTTTGTGGAGAAGTTAGTCCCAGTTCTTTTTCAAAGGTGATAGTTATTAAAGGTAAGGTGGTTTTGTTGTATCTATGGGGAGGAAGTGAGCTTGAAATCTTAATAGCCTCTCATCTTGGAACAATATCAAGAATATATTTTAAAAATAGAATTTTCTACTTAATTTTATATGGAATAGTCTAATTATTTTTATACAGAAAACATTTTTGTATATTGATCTTATATCTAGCATTCCCGACTATCCATTCTAACACTCTGTAGGTTATTTTGGAAATTCTATGTACACAATCATGTCACCTGTGAGTAATGACAACTTTGCTCTTCCTTTCTAATTCATATGCCATTTATTTGTACAATGTTGTTGGTGAAAATAAATATCCTGATATCAGAAGAAAATCTTTTTAACATTTCATTAAAAAAAAGTGATGTTTGCTCTAAGCTTTCTGTAGAAACACTTTACCAGATTAAGGAAATTTCCTCCCAGTCCTAGTTTGCTAAATGAGTATCAAGAGTAGAAGTTGAATTTTATGACATTTTTGTCATTTATGGGATGGTCGTGACTTTTCTTCTTTGAAATGTGGTGAATCGCACTGGTTGATTTTTAGATACTACACAAGCTTTGGATTTCTGGAATAAATCATACTTGCTCATGATGCATTATCCTTGTCCCATCTGGCTGGATTTAGTTTGTGAATATCTTGTTTGGGATTATGCCACCACATTCAAAGCCTAGAATGTTCTGGAGCTGGGCCACAGTCCATGTGAGTCCTGGTCTGCCTCCATTTCTCCTCGATTCCCACAGCACAGCTCTCTGAAGTCTCAGTCCAGATTGCAAGGAACTTCTGATTCTTGTGTTCCTGGCCTGGAGAGGCTGTTAACATCTTTCTCAGCCTCTCCCTCGCCTGTCGGAAATAACTGATACTCCAAGGGTGACATACTCAGGTCACATGTCTGAATTTCTGCTTTCTTGGCTTGGTAAATCTCACTACTTTGCTAGCTCTCTGATGCTGTCCAGTAATTGTTTTGATTTTTGTTTTTTAATATTTTATTTACCTCTCCTAGGATTTGTTTGTTCATTGTCTATTGCTCATTATCTTCCTGTTCCAGGAAGCGCATCAAGTGTTTTACTAAAGGATGATGCCAGCAGGGTGTCAGACCCTGCTCCAGGCCCTCTACACCCAATAAGCCTGAGCCCGGGTCACATGCAGCAGAAAGACCCAGACTATAAAATCAGATGGCCCTGAAATCAAATCCATGCTCAATGATTAGATGTGAAACTGGAGGCAAGTGACATCACTTTTTGACTTTCTGTTTCCTAATGGAAAAAGAAATGAAATCTATCCACCAGATAGGATTAGGGAGTCTGCATAGGGATAGTATTCACAGCTGATACAGAACTAACCACAGACTTTGCATATAGTAGGTGCTTATTAAGTGAGAGTGAACAATTAGGACGGTTTATAACTACCGGACAAGGCTGAAAGTAAATACTGCAAGCAAGGAAGACTTTGGGGACAAGGTCAGAGGTAGGATGTGGAAAGGGCATCCCAGGCAGAGGGAAAGCATGAACTAAGTAAGGCTCAGAAGACATAACTTGTAGGACTTGTACAGAACAAGATGATTTGGATTTGGCTGGAATATGACAACTGACAGAAATTTAACAAGTGGAGAAATGCAAGGCCTCAGGTGGGGACTCACTCCACCCCCATCTAAAGTTCCATAAAGTCATGTGCATAGCACGTGCATGGACTTGGGTGAGTGGGAAGGGGTAGAAGTTACCCAGCAGCAAGACAGCACATCATAAGGCTGGTGTAAGAGCCCCAGTAGGCAGTGGAGATGAGTGTGGACAGTGGTGAGGGCATGAAAAGACTGATCTGTCCCCGGTGCCTCTGCCTCTCCCTCCCTCCGGGGCCCTGCACTCACAGCCATAGGGGTTGGTGCTTTTAAAGGTGACATCAATGGGAAAGTTCCACACCAGCGCCTGCCTCACATCTTGGCTCTTGGATGTGATCTGTGAGATGCCTTCTTCTAGACCCTGTAAAGACAATGATGATGACAGTGTCCAAGCTCTAGGCTGCCATATCCTCTCCTTACCTAGGTGGACAGTTGGAAGAGCTGTTCTCTTAACCATCCTCTGCCAAGACACTAAATTCCAAACAAAGGGAATTAAGAGTGCAACAGCTCTTAGATATTTTAATGTTTTATTTCACTGGAGCTACATGACCTCAGGAGCTTCTTCCTGTGTACTAGATCTCACTTTTCCTCTTGCTGAAGGAAGTGGTCAGAGAAGTCTGGCACTGTCTCTATATCACCACTTTTTTCCAGGTCACCCCAATCAACTCACATCTGTGTTATTTTCTGTATCATAAAACAAGACTCTCCGACTCTGCTTCTCCCATCCATGAACCCATTCTTCACTTCCCTTTAGACAAAGCACCTTGAAGAGTCACTGATACTTACAATCTCTAATCCTTCCTTTGCTTTTCTTTCCTGAACCTGTCCAATCTGACTACTGGCCACCACTCTGCCAAAGTGTTTTTGTCAGGTAACACCAGGGACCTGGGCATTGTTATAGCTAGGTCACTTCTCTGCGCTTGTACTTGGCCCACCAGCAGCATCTGACATAGCAGATCACTCCTGATGCTTTCTCTACTGGGTTTCTGGGATCCCTTAGGTCTGTGGGTCTTTCCTTCTGAGGCCTCCTGCTCCGACACTGCTACCCATTTCCCTGTCATGTGGAAGTTCCCAGGCTCATTGTCTACAAGATTTTCTCTGCACTTGTAATCATCTTACAGTCTCAGCTTTCCTGTATGTGGCCTGTGTGTAGACAAACTTGTCAGCTGGTATCTCCTGCTAGTCCTCACCTCTGAGTTATAGATCCATATTGCTTCATCAGATAGCTAGTGGGAACCTCCACCAAAACACCTGCCAGGCCAAGCTCTGGAGAGTTCTCCCCAATCTGCTCTCTTCAGTTTTCTCACTGAATGGCTTCTCACTGTCCAAGTGCTCAGGCTGAAAAGCTTGGCAGTATTCATAACTCCTTTTTCTCTCATGCCCCATACCTGTCCAACGGGAAAACCTGTTGATTCAGTCTTACTTGAAGTTTGATTACTTCTCATATTCACACTATACTCACAATCTTGCACACACTGGTATCTTCTCTGTAATAGTCAAGGGTCTCCCTGCTTTGACCCTTGTGCCCCAGCAGTCTATTCGGAACATAGAAACCAGTAGGCTATTTTAAAAACACAAGCCAGACCACCTTTCCTCTCTTTCTGAAACTCTGAAGGGATACAATCCCACTCAGACAGAAGGTCATGGTCTTTACTGTGACCTTCCATCTCTGCCAGTCTACCTTCTTGCTTCATTCCAGCCCCTCTCCCTGTTGCTCACTTTGTTCACCAGCCAAACTGGCCTTCTTGCTGTTCACCACATATGCCAACACACTCCTGACACAGGGCCTTTGCACTCTCTGCTCCTTCTTACTGGAAAATCCTTGCCACGAACTTCCTCATTTCTTTATCTTTATCAAAGTGAGGACTCACCGCTGTATTGAAATTGCACCCTTTCTCTTGTCCTGCAGATTGCTCTCCCAACATTATATTCTCCTCAGCACTCATCACTAGTCAAAGTCTAGAACAGTACAGCTTATTGTCTCCCTTTCCCAAACAAATCCAGGCAGACGGGGGCTTTGTAGGACTTGGCCTACCACCACATTCACAGTAGAAGAAGACTCTTAATAGTTATTCAGTCAATGGGTATCTGGAAAATAAGTACTGTTATCTCAGAAAGATGAGGAAACAGGCACAGAGATTAAATAAACTGGGCCTCCATTCCCTCAGTTGCTTTGAGGACCCAACAAGTACTCTGTAAACATCAGCATGTGGAGGAGGTTGAAGTCATTATAGTCCCTTTTCTGGCTGAGATAGTCTGTCCCTTGGACAGTCTTAGAAGGAGGGCTCTTCTTATACCTTTTCAGAACCCTCCCCATGCTCTGAGGTGGGCCAGAGGATGAAGGCATCGCCCAGAACATTCATGGCTCGGCCAGCACTGGGGCATGCCTGCTGCAGAAACCACACATCTCTGCTGCCACGTGCATGCTCCTGGGACAGGCTGTGTGAGTGAGTACAGCCTAGGGGTGGTCCAGGGAACCCAACAGCGACTGCATTCTCTGCTCCAGAGGTTTCTTTACTAAGAAAAAATGAATGTTTACAGCCCCCTGAACTCAATGGATACCTCTCAATTGGCTCTAAACTGGGACGGGAAGGGGGTGGGATGGATGCTTCCGGAAACCCCACCATTCATGGAGCTGTGAGTAAGGGAGACCCAAGATGCCCGCTTACCGCTGTGGGGGCCCAGTCTTGGCCGTACACAAAGCAGTACTTGCAGTAGAGATCATCATACTCAGGGAACTGTGGAAACAAGCACAAAGGTTCTTTTCATAGGGGTTCATGGGATTCTGAACATGAGGCACTTGGGGTACAGTCTAAGTGACCATTGGGGCTGTAGATGAGGAGTTCAGTGGAGGCACTGGGGGGTGATGTGGGAATCCAAGGGAGAGTCCAGGGCTGCTACTGCTCCGGGGCCTTTCCTCATGCATTGCCTTCTGTCTGACACGCCTTTCCCATTCCTTCATTTGGTAAACTCCTGCCCATGCTTCCGAACTCTTTAGAGATCCTGCTCTCATTTTTAGGATGTCTTGGGGCCACTACCTCCTGGCTCCTGTAGCCCCTGGTGCTTTCCATCATCATGTCTCTGTATTTATTTGTGTCAACCCCATTAGACTAGGGAACTGGTTTGATTTTTTTTGTGTTCCCAGCACTCGGCACAGGGGTGGGCACAGAGGAGAGCTAAGGGAAGGGTGCTGAAAGTGGAAGATCTGAGAGCCCCAGGCGCTGTCAGCACACAGCACATATGCAGGTTACAGCTGAAGTCTGAAGAGAAGAGGCCCAGAGTAAGGGGGAAGGAAGAATGGGAGTGGGGTGGATGCAGAGAGTGCATGACCTCCCCTCCATCAAGGAGCCTCTCATGACAGAACAGAGGGGGAATATGGTCTTGGGCACCAGGTTGACGGGGAAGTCGACAGATTGAGAGCATGGGGCAGCATCCGAGGTGAAAGGAAGATAGGAGACAGCTACTAAGACTCAGGCCCTCAGAGCTTTACGAAAACCTTCTAAGTCGGTCCTCACAATAGAGTACTAAATACTGTCTTCAACAGCCTTTAAGGGTAATATCAAGCAGAGCTTCGATGTCAGACAGACCTGAATTCAAATCCCAGTTTTGCCACTTTTTTTGGGCAAGTTTTCCCATCTTTAAAATGGAAGGCTAATAAAACCTAAACTGATGGGTGAGAGGACTGAAGGAGCAGGTCTGCACACTGAGCATGCGTTCGGCTTTTATATATAAAATAAATGGTTCTTAGAACGTAAAGGGGGATGAGAGTGTAGTGTCCTCTTCAGTCTGCCTGATATATCCTCCCAGCATCACCCACATCGCTGGATTCTATTAACCAAATCAACTGCATTCTTATCCAGATTCAGGGACCTGAGAATTCACCGTGCGAAGCGCTCCCTGCGCAAGGCACAGACGCCCCAGCCTAAGTCACTTGAGGATGAAGTCCGTTACACCCGTCTTAGGCTACTGGCAATGACCCAACGAAGTGGACACAGGCTTGGCCACAGTGTGAGAGTACCTCTGTACCATCTCAAACGCTGGGCTCTGTTTCCACGCACACACATCGGGGCTGGTGATCCCCAGCAAACTCCAAGAGACAAATCCCAACAAGTTTCTCAAAAGCTGGCTTCCCTTCCCCGCCTAACTGAGGGAGTGGCTCCTAGAATAACAGGCCTCTCCAAGGACCACCCAGAAGTCCGGGACATTTGGGGACGGGGCCCCGGCGGAGTCCACGGCCGCTCACCTGGGCACTCTCCACCTGGCCGTTGACCATAAGTAGGAAGACACTGGGATTCGCAACCGCCATAGTAGGGGTAGGGACCCCAGGTACCCACGCAGGCTGAACACCCTGTTGCTAAGAGCCGCCGGGTTGCCCTGGAAACAGACGGCGTGGCGCGCGGGACAAGTTTCTTGGAAGTGAGAGCTTCGCAAAGCGGCCGTCCGTGGGCGGTGCTACGCCGGCGCAGTCGGTGGGGCGGGACTTGTGAAAGGCTGGCCCGGTGGCCCCACCTCTCTAGTCTCTTCTCAGCCCGGGGCGGGAGTGTGAACCTGTGGTGTAGAACTCAACCCCATCGCCTGTCCAGTTACCCAGAATGTGTGTCCACTCGGATTTGGGCCTGTCCGACCCGGAACTGCGGAAGGCTCCCCAGACTCAGACCCACTGGAAGCCACTAGATGTCGCTATGGCGCTACCCGGAGGGTTGTGAGAGCGCACGGAAAGAGGACCACCGCGGCTTATGGCGCCAAGTCCAGCGCTCAGACCTGAGGGGCCAGAGCTCAGACCAGGAGGGCCACTTGGGCTTAGGAGAAGCTCCCAGCTAGGGCCAAGCAGCTTTTTGCATCATCACATCGACGGGTGCTATTATAGCCTTTGAGACTCTTTCCGCCCCCCGCCCGCCACCGCCACCGCCAAGATTATTAAACCAACAGGGAGGGGCCGCTTCTCCGTGTGGAAAGGGGGAAACCAAACCCCACAGAGGCTTAGCACTTGTTATCCTAGTCCTGTTGGGCAAGAGAGAGTCAGAATCCACGACTCTCACTGTACCTGGCCACCCACAAGTAGGTCGCAACTTCTAGGAGCGCATGGATGCTGCCCTTCTTAGCACTCCCATGGTTTGTATTTGCACAATTATCATAACTCAGGTCAGTGCTTGCCCCCTCCACGAGCACAGGGGCCACGCCGTCTTTTATTTTTTAAGGAAAGGTGCATGCAAGAATGAAGTCGAGTAGGCAAGAAGACAGGAAGAGAGAGGAGGAGAAAACATCTTTATTTTATTTTTTATTTGGTTGTTCACTATGGTTGTGTCTCCCGGGACCTGGAACTCGAATCCAGGGTAGGTATGTGGCTTGCACCTTTCAGCCACTTCTCCACCAGGGCCCGCCTGCAAAAATCATTTTTCAACGTGCTTTTTTTGAGTAGGCAGAGAGCTCCAGTAGCTCAAAGCCTGGTTATGTCAAAGACTGCCCCACATCTGGACAGGACATAAGAGAGGAGTCTCTCCAAGGAACAGAAAACTCTGGGATGGCCTGTTAATTTGGTTCCTGGGTGTTGTGGAATGGGAGACCCTGGTTGGAGTGGGAGGGTTATTTTTCCTATCTCTACCAAGTCTAGTGGCATTAGGAGGGACTGGGGGAAGGGCATCTGGGGGCTTGCTCATGGTCCCTGATGGAAACCTCACCATTATTTCCAGTGGGCTGACAGGAGGTCTGGTGCACTGGGAGCCCTCAGGAAGGTTGACCTTCAGGTCAGAACAGTCAGGGCGATGGCGAAAGGTGTCTTTGCAAGTGCTGATGTGCAGTGATCTCAGTGAGACACTGCAGCTCTCCACGTGGGATATAGGGACCTGCTGGGGGTAGGGAGAGATGGATTCGGGGTGCAGCACCTCAGCCCAGACTGACATCCAGTAGGTTTGTACGAGTCTGGCTCTGTTGGTTGTTAAAATACTGCAAAACTTCTTCACCAGCCCTAACACTGCTGGACTTTCAGTCCTCTCCAGCACTCCTCGCCCTGCCTCCCTCTTAGCGCAACTCCATCCTTCATTGGACTTTCTTAAATTACTGAGATATGGATCACACTGAGGCATGCAGAGGGGGTGGAGAGAGTGTCCAGAGCCAGCCATTGGGTCAGGTGGAGCTGGAAGCTAACTCAGGCACAGCAGAGCCTTGGTCCCCAACCTCTACCCTGCATGCCCATGTCCATGGTGCTGACCAATGGTAGGCTAGAGCTAGGCTGTTCTCTGGGACTCAGGGACTCTGGATTACTGCCTCTGCAGGGCCCTGGCTGTCTGCCTCACTCTTTTCAGTTCACTTCACACACTCCCCTGCCCCCTGCCACCCTCAACCATCCCAGGGCTCTGCTCCCATACTTACCAAAATCAGACTCAAACCCTTGGAGCCAGAAGAGCTTCCATGGGAGGAGAGGTTGGGGCTGGGTGGCCAGAGGGACAGGCTGCACAACATTGCTGAGAGATGGTGGCCTTGCTAGCCATGCCAGGACCAGACTACCAGAATCAGAGCCCTGAGACACTCCTGGGGACAGAAGCAGCTCCTCTGTACTGGACTTGGTCTTACAAGTGTCCAGTGCCAGTCAATCTGGGTGCCCAAGGTCACAGTGAAGTGGGACCAAGACCAACTCTGGAGAGCAGAGGTAACGAGAGAGGTGAAGAGGCTGGGCTTCCCTCCTGGAGTCCCTCTCCATCACCCTCCCTGGCCCCTGCACCCACTGCCAAAGCAGTTGGCACTGTGAGTACCCACTCTGGAGACATGAGGACCCCTTCACAGTGGTACCAGGTATCCAAGAAGATGCTTGCCTGCAAGACCACGTGGCTGGGCCCTTACTAACATAAGCTTCAGCCAGCTTGGGCCCTGCACCTGCAGAGAATGTGGCCTCAGATCAGCTTTGGATCCTGGGATCATGAATGTCTACCATTCATCTCTTTCCTATCTGTCGCTTCCCACCTACCACCCACCCATCTAGGTCCCTGCTAACCTCTGCAGCCCCAGTTCCCACTTTCTGCCTCTTCAGCTTGCAATCAGACCCTTTGTAGTGTGCTCCAGTGTGACTTGGAGAAAGCCACTTAACCCGCACAGTCTTATTTCCTTATCCTACAGAGGGTTGTTGTGAGGATTAGGTGTAATAACATGTCATATTCAAACTGAAGCACAATAGAATTTTTACTCTTATTATTAAAAATAGGTAGTTTTTGGAATATTCATGCTTGCTCACGCCTCCAGATTTATGCATGCTGTTTCCTCTATATAGCATACCACCCCCAAACTTCTCCACCTAGAGAACTGCTATTCAGTCTTCAAAGCCCACTATTGAGAAGTCTTTGTACTTCTCCATCCCTCTGCAATCTCTTCTCTGGGAAGATTCTCCCCTTTTTTGCCTAGAAGCTCATGAAAGGTGGTGTCCATCTTTGCTTTCTTTACTCTTAAAACAGGGATCTTATTACTAAGGCAGCTGAATCTCCTTTAGCTGCCATGCCCTGTTAATCTGGTAGAACTTTAGGATATTCAAGTTAGGCATCATCCACCAGTTCACCTCCCTGAAGGCTAGACATCCTCATTGCTTTCCCCCATATCTGTCCTGTACCCAGGTTCCTAGGGGAGCAGTTCTAAGAGAGCCTGGACTTCTAGCCCTCAGGGATAGGCAGCACCCTCTGCAATAGATCCCTCCCTTCCCCTCTGCTCTCCAGGTCCCCTACCCACAGCTCTTTCCACTTCAGAACTATGCTTTATTTTTCTGCATGGCACATATCACTTTCAGAGGCACTGTGGGATGGAGTTGTTCTCTTCCATGCAAAATCTGAATTGCTCAAAGACAGAGACTTGGCAATTGTTTTATTTACTGCCGAATTTCCTGCACATGGAATAGCTCTCCCACTGAGTAGGTGCTCAATAATGCTGACTGAATGAAGTTTTGGATCTGGATGGATTGGATTGGGAGATCATGTGTGAAGGGAGGGGAGGGAGGGCTCAAGGGTGAGCGCCCAAGGATGGAGAGCTGGTGAATGTGGTATTAGACACAGGAAATGGAGGGCTTACGGAGCATCCAACAGGAGGTGTCAGGGGAGCCTGGAGGATGGATCCCATAGGAGAGGGCAGGGTCAGAGCTGGAGCCGGGTTGAAAGTGGTCTGGTCTCCCACTGAGTCTTGAGATACCAATATTCCAGAGAAGGGCCAAAGACCATGCAGTTGACATCCCTGACGACAGTCATCCTGTGTCAGTATCCCTAGCAGACCTGGGATCCCTCAGAAGACAAAGAGCATATGTTACTCTCCTTCCCCACCCCCAGAGCAAGCACAGGCAGACCCAGGAATGTTCTGGAATGAGCACTGTCAGCCTGCTAGTGTTTTCTCAGCTATTGGGTTTTCTCGGGACCACAAAGGACTGCAACACCAGTGGCACAATCTAGGCTCTGTGACAGGATATGACCAGTACCCCGTTGGTGCTTAGTCAGCCTGGGTGTGCCACATGGTAGAAGCAGGAGGGAGGAGGGGGCACTGAGAAACCACAAAAAGCCCCAAACAAGAGTCATCTGGCCATGAGGTCAGCCACCCACCCAAGCCTCTGGAAGCAAGGGGCAACCACTTCCCAGCAGGCTTCCTGTTGTGCCTGCCACCAAAACCACAATCTACTCTTGGGCTGGCCTGGGGGTAGTCCCTTTCCTGATAGCATGCTGGCTGGGCTGAGGTCCAGCTCTGCCATGTCCTGTGTCCTATGGGCAGGTCTACCCTGCTGTCGAGTCATGCTGCCTCCATGCTGGGCTCTGGGTAACAGCTCCCTTGAACCCTCTGCTGGCTCCCCCTGCACCTCACAACAGGCCTTTGTGTCTGGGTTAAATATTGTCCACCCCAGCCTCCAGGATTTAAGGTACGTCATGGGCAGAGATTTGTCCTTCTCTTTTTCTTGGCTGCTGGGGACAGAGGCAGCTTATCCTGGCCCGTCTGTGTGCTGAGGCAAAACAGACAATGCAGAAGCAATGGAGGAAGGGGTATGTGTGTGTTTGCAAGTGTGTGCAAGTCCTATGTGTATTCTCAGCGTCCCAGTAGTTTGTATATCTGTGTCTGGCTTGTGTGTACACAACTGCCAAATCCCTGTGTGTCCCTGTATCCCTGTGCATGTGAAAGTGTGTGCACACCATTGCCCCTGTGTTTTGTGCTTCCCCATGTGGGGTGAGCATGTCCCTGTTCCTATGAATGTAAGTGGACTGTGTGCATAATCGCGCACTGTGCTATGACGGTACCATTGTGCACCTCACCATGTGTCCATGTGATCTGTTGGGCGTGCAGTGCTGAGTGGAGATCCAAGGGCCAAACTGACGCTACCACCAGCAGCTGTCTTACAACCATCCCTGGCCACACTGCGTGTCACCTGGGAGACCCTGGGCTCTGGGCCAAGTAAGGCCATGGCTCCCACCATCCTTTGGGAAGTGCACAGGAGCCCCCAGGGCTGGGGGAGATGGTCTGTATTGGGGGTAGGCCCTGGACCCTGATTGGGGAATCCAGGCCTTCCCCCAGCTTCTTGCCCGTAGGCTCCTCTTGAAGAGGCCCTCTATTGGTCTTGAACACTAGGGTGCCTCCAATCTGCCCTTTTGACCAGTAAATCTGACTTCAGCGCCTTGTGCCTATTAGCTATCTCCTCATATCTGTTTGCTATTCTTCCTAACAAGCCCTGGTTTGCAGGAGAGGGGCAGCAATGAGCCTATCTAAGCACTTGGCTTCAGAGCTGCCCTTGTAACTGGGGGTGGTCACTTGACAGTTCTGTTTAAGGAGATGCAAGTGCATGTGTGCTGGGGACTCCCAGGAAGGAGTGTGCTTTTATGATAGGGGACTGATATAGCACATGTCTTCTCCCTCCTTTATCCTGTCTGGAACATGAATGTGATGGCTGGCATGCAGCAGCCATCTTACAGTCATGAGTTAAAAGAAGCAAAATAATGGCAAAGCAGAAAGAGGATTAATTCCTGATAAATATAATGGAGCAGCTAAATTAAGCTCAGCAAAGTCCTTTGAATTTCTTATGATGAAAGAAAAATAAATCTTCATGTGTATAGACCATGGCTGATTGGTTTCTATTACTTGCAGTCTGGGGCAATCTTAACCGATTGTCCAAGATTTAGGACAGTGAAAACTGGCTGTTCTGGCCTAGATCCATCTCTCAGAGTGATACTCATCTCCAGCCGTGGCTATTTGCATGGTTATCAGCAGAACCCATGTTCAAATCAGGACTGAAACCAGTTATAATTTAGACCAACTCTGCATTTTCATTATCAGGGAAACAACTTCCTACATGATGAAACAGACTTCTATCTTTGTTCAACATATGGGCAGACTGAGGCTCAGAAAAGGCTGAGGCTTGCCTAAGTTCACCAGCTGAGGGGATCACCACTCAGTTCTTACTTCTAAGGGCTTCATGGAGGAGTTGTTACTTCCAAACTCCCCTCCCCAACCTGTCCCGCCAGTGCTTGAACTGCCCTTATTGAGAATATAAAATCTCATTTGTAGGTTCATCAGCTAAACCGTCCCCCTTCTTGGGAAGAGGCATTCTGACCTCGATGTCCACATTCTGTACTTGTCCAGTAAGAGACATCCGAAGCAGGAGGGCCAGCAGAGGGAAGCGAGGCAGGGGAAGGGGGAGGGGCCCCAATTTTCTGCCCTCAGAAGAGTGAGACCAGGAGTAGCTTCCAGCCTGCAGACGTGGATGTGAGCTGTGGCCTGGCCACGCAGGCTTTCCTCTGGATGCCCCAGTCTTGCACTGGGTGACTGCAGCAGATTATTCAGCTGCCAGAGTTAGTCAGAGAGGTGTGTCTGCATGCAAAGGATGGGAACCAGAGGTGTCTCCTGCCATCTCCACTTTGTCACTCTCCCTCTGCCACTGAGCCTAATTTTTTAGCTGTAGGTGAAGGGAGGTGGGGGTAGAAAGGTCTACACACTCAAGAGCAGTCTCAAACAACTTTGGGTCTGGGGTTTGCATGAGTAATGAGGTTGGCTGGCACCTCTGAAGGGTTGTAATCATCATTTCTCAAATCCATAAAACTACCCAACTAGATGGGGCTGAATATCCACACTTTATAATGAGGACACTAGGGTCAGAGCTGCTCAGAGTTGGCTCTCTCCATAGCCTTGGGGTCCTGCATGGAAGGGCCTCTGCTGACCCACCCGCTGCTGCTTTCTTCTGGACACAGTGGTCTTTCTATCCTCAGATGAGTCACACTCTTACTCACATCAGACCTTTACACATTCCATTCCCTTTGCTCTTTTTCTCCTCAGTTCTCCTGAACATTTGATTTGGCTGGCGTGTGCTTGTCCTCCATGTTGGAACTTAGATGTCCCTCTATGACTTCCCAAATGGGCAAGGGGCTTCTTCTGCCTCCACTGCATGAGCCTCCCACCCATCTCCCTTGGTGCCTATCAGACAGGACAGTAAATTCCTTGTGGGAGAGTGGGCTGGGATTGCACATTCATGGCTATGACCCAGCACTAAAAATACAAGCCTCCCCAAGAGTGGAATTCAAACCTAGGTGTTTGTGATCCCAAACCTTGTCTTTCAAAAATTAAAAGCTTTGGGATTGGAGGGGAGGCAGTAAAATCAGTATAGCACTTCCCTGGATAGAGACCCCACCCTGTGCTCTTCAAACTACACCTCCGTCTGCCTATGGGTAGGGCACATCTATTATTTCTAGTGGCCCAGTACCTGGATTTTCTCTGGGAAAGTGGCCCTCATTTGCTCACTGTCTGGGAGTTTGGCTGGGGTTTTCTAGAGGTAGACAAGCAACCCTGTCCAAAGAGAAGCAATCTTGAACCTTTGCTGGGGCCTACAGACAAAGAGGGGGCCTACTGTCAAGGGTGTGGGCAGCAGTTGTTTGAAGGAGTCTATTGGGAACTCCCTGATGTTCCCAAAATGACAAGGGTTAAGTTTCTGTAGCTCAGGAAGGTCTCCGGGCTTGGGTCAGTGAGAAAACAGAAAATATCAGTTTCTGCCTCCTGCTTTTATTGCCTCCCTTCCAATCCCAAAGCTCTGTCCCGGTTTCCTGGAACAGGGCTCCTTAAGCTCTGTAATATCCTGGATGCAAGCGCTCTAGAAGCATTTCTGGTTCAGACGAGATGACTCTGGTTGGTTCCCAGATGGGGTTGATTACCAGAAAGACCAAGCCATGATTAGAAGCTTGGGAATCTCAGTCTCTCCTCATGCTGCCTTTACCTCCCATTCTCTAGAGGGCAGAGACTGGACATGGACGTAATGATTTATCATGCCTACATGAGGAAAACTCCATCTAAAAGTCCTAAAAGTAAGGGATTCAGAGGTCTTTCGGGCTGGTAAATCCATCCAATATATCTTAACTCCACAGGGACAGAAGGTTCTGTGTTCAGGGCCCTTCCAGACTTCACCCTATGTATGTCTGTATCTGGCTGGTCATCTGTCTCCTTTATTATGTTCTTGAATAAAGCTGGTAAATGTGTTTCCCTGAGTTCTGTAGGTTATTGCAGCAAACATCGAAAGCACAAGAGACAAAAATAAAAAAGATAAATTGAAATTCATCATAATGAAAAACATTTGCATTTTAAATGATACATCAAGAAAGCGAACAACTAAATAAAATAAAGTGCTTCTTCCTCCTTTCTCTTCCTGCCTGTCTGCTCCCCTTCATTCCTGCCAGCACCTTTCCTAAAGGGAAAGAAAAAAAAAAAAAAGTAAAAAGACAACTCATAGAACAGAAATATTTGTAAATTGTATATCTGATTCAGGACTTAGATTCAGAATAAAGAATTCTTAGAACAAAAAGGAAAATAAAATGGACAAGAGATTTGAATGGACATCTCCTCAAAGAAGACAAGTGACCAGGAGCACATGAGAAAGATACTCAACATCATTAGTCACTGGGGAAATGCAAATCAAAACCAAAATGAGATGCAACTTCACACTCATGAAGATAGCTATACTTTACGACAAAAAAGGGTGTGCCCTGGTGGAGTAGGGGCTTGGTCAGCCGCCTTTGGCTGGCACAGTACATATACATCCCAAGGATCTGCATTTACTTCCCAGGGCTGGGGAAAACAACCAAGATGAACAACTAAATAAGATAAAGTGCTTCTGGCTCCTCTCCCTTCTTGACTGCCTGCCTCTGCTCACCTACATTCCTGTCTGCACCTTTCCTAAGAAGGAGGGGGATAACAAGTGTTGGTAATGATGGAACTGGAATCCTCAAATATTGCTGATGAGATTGAAAAATGATATAGCCACTGGAGAAAACAGTTTGTTGGCAGCTCCTCAAAAACTTAAACATTAAATTCACCATATGACCTAGTATTCCCACTTAGAGAAATGAAAGCATATGTTCACACACACGTATATGAATGCTCATCACATCATTATTCATAATAGACCAAAGTGGAAAAATTCAAATATCCATCAATTGATAAATGGATAAACGAAATGTGTTATATCCAAACAACGGAATACATTAAAAAGGAAGAGTTCTGATGCATGCTACAGGGATAAACCTTGAAAAAAATCATCTTAACTGAAAGTCATATACAAAGGCACATATTGCAGGATTCCATTGATATGAAATATGCAGAACAGGCAAATCCACAGAGATAGAAAATAGATTAGTGATTTTCAGGGACGGGGTGATGGAAATGAGTGATTGCTAACAGGATGGGGGTGGTAATGAAAATGTTCTAAAATTAGGTAGCGGTGAGGGAGGAACAACTGTGAATACTAAAACAATGAACTGTACATTATAAAAGTTTGATAGTATGAAAATTATCTCAAAAAAACTTATTAAAAAAAGAAGGGACTTCTCCAGCTATTGATAAGCAATGATCTTCAGGAAAGGTGTATATGAGTCTATTAAAGGGGAGGTGGATAAGAGTATTTATATTTGCTTTTGTTGAACTCGTATTGCTTGATTCTTACTTCTAGAAAGAAACTAATAAAAGAGGCCACATGGGGATGGGAACAAGATTCTTCACTTTTTATCATACTTGTTTTGACTGAAATCAAACAATTTTTCTTAAAGAAGTGGCTGGTTTTATCACATGCAGCAGTGTTTGGTAAGGACTGAAGACTGAAGGATATCCACGGGACTTGATTATAGTTAAAAAATGGTTGAATTTTCAGGGACAGAGTCAGGACCCAGTAGGGGCAGAAGCAAAGTAGCTCATAGTGGATGGAAAAATGGGAATCAGGGAGTTTCTGACAAGAAGGTTAAACAGTTGTAACTTTTATACACAGTCTAGCTGAAGTATTTATAGAGACATATTTAAAGGTATTTAAACAGTTTATGAGTCTCTTCTGATATTATTTTATTCCTGGATCAAACAGGAGTCTCACACTTGGTCCCCTGAAGAAATATGTTTATTATGTCCTGCTAGTGTAAACTCTCCTTACACAGAGGGATGCTTTAGGCCTTATGCTGCACCTGTTACAGAGTTAGCAAAGATTATCGACTGTATCACCTGAAGAAAGTCCAACAAAGAAATATTTTCAGAACTCAGTGACAGAAAATATTTACTTCCCATGGGTATTGTTTTTATTAATGTTCAGTTAAATCATACAACAGAAAATTTGCCTTTTTATTAAGCATGAAAATAAAAAACAGATTTATATTTGTCAACCTTTTTTTCCCCCCAAAGGAAAGTTACAGGCAGGAATAAAGGTGAGTAGGCAGGCAGGCAGGCAGAGAGAGGAGCAAGAAGCATTTATTTATTTTTATTTAGTTGTTCATCTTGGTTGTTCCCCCTGGGTCTTGAACTTGGTTCCTTGGGATGTATGTGGACTATGTCCGGTGGTCTTATCTGCTAGGCCACCAGAGCATGCACCCATAAGACCTTTATATGTCTATATAATACATGCATATACATAAATATGTGTGTGTGTATATATATATATATATATATATATATGCTCTAGGGCTGACCTAATTATTTTTAATGCAGAGTTATAAAAAATGCAGTATCTTCTTATGACTTTTGGTTCCAAGATGGTGGACTGTTAAGATCTTGAGTTAAACTCTTCCCCACAGACAAAACAAAACTATACCCATTTGACAACTGTGACCTTTGAAAAAGAATGGAAACAAGCATCTCCAGAAGAAGAAAGGATACACATCTTCATAAAGAGTAGATGAGGCTGGTCTATCTTGGCATTCACACCGCCCCGTTCAGAGATCCTGGGATCTGCAGGCAGGGACCAGTGACAGACTCTCAATGGAGAGGAAAGGCTTGCCTCCCTTGGTGGGTGCCCCTACATTTGGGAACTGACCTGCAGGCATATACAATCTGACCTGGAAGATAAAAAGACTTTTCCTTCTACACCAATAGATCTCTGGGGAGCGAAGAACATGGGATAGAGGGGGAGTGGTGTGATAAAGTGTGCATAGATCTGACTGTAGGATTTTTCATTTGTGGAACCAAAAAATCTCAGCATGAGGTGGAAATAGACAGCCTCCTTGTGAACTGAGACCTGGCTCCGCATGCCCATGCAGAGATTCTTTTGCATCATGGTGTGGGTGCTGGAGGTCCCAGGGTGAAATGCCCCACCCCCTTCATTATTTGTATACTTGTGCTGGACAGTTTGTATTTGCAGTTGGAGTTCTTGAGCTGCCAGAGATAGACAGTTAGGTTTGTAACCCTAGTACCAACAGCTGAGTGGTTTCCTACAAAGAGCACTCCATTCTCCAGTTCTCTCAAGGACTATCATCAGAGAAACTCCATTGAAACAGCAGTTTCATAAACACCTGGAGCTGCTACTAAACAGCTTTGCATATCTGCTTGGTACTTGCTACAGCTTCCACCCCCAGGCCCCAGAGCTTTTTGGTTGCCATCCCCACTGAGGCAGTTACTCAGCTAGAGGCAGTCTCACAAGGGAGTCTGTTTAGCTACAACCAGTTTCCAGCTCTTTCTCACCAGTGATCTGTTGGGACTGTGGCCTTCTTGTGGCCTGGTCCCATACAAATTTGGTCTCTCTCCTTGTGCCTTTTATTCATGCCTGTGACTCTGGGGTAAACCTCTGCATCCCCTGAGAGAACTCCAATGCTGCAGGCTGGACTCTTGGGTCTCAACACAGTGCTGGCTCTAGAGCTTCAATAATTCTGAGTTGTGCAGATAAAGCAAGAAAAGAAAGCCCAACACTCTGGAACAACACTCCAGGCCTACACTCTGCAACTTGATACCCTAGCACAAGGCCATTACATCAGGGAAGCTAACCCATAGATATAAGCACAGAGTGCTAAACAAAATGAAGAGACAGAGAAATATACATGAATCGGTGGGCCAATACAAAACCCTCGGGGAAACTCTCAATGCAACAGAATTAAATAAACTACCTGATGACGATTTTAAGCAACAGTTTCAAAGATACCTTACTAAAATCAAGAGAATAATGAAGGAACAAAAAGAGAACTACAACAAAGACAGAGTAGATAGGAGGCAGTTCCAAACAGAATTCATGGAGCTAAAGACCACAGAAAGAGCTAAAGAACATAATAGAGGGGGGCTCAACAGTAGATTGGAAGAAGCCTCCAATCCAATCAGTGAGCTCATGGAATGTATCCAAGCAGACTAGTAAAGAGAAAAAGAATTAAAAAAAAATGAAGACAGTATACAGACTTACAGGTTAACAGAGGAACAGTTACATCATATAGTCTGAAACGGGAAATTAAAGACAACTTAATTACATATCAATAATCATTTTAAATACTAATGGATCGAACAATTAAATATCAAGAATCATTTCAAATGCTAATGGATTGAACTCACAAAACAAAAGGCACAGAATAGCTGTGCCCTGGTGGTTCAGGTGGCAATCTGGTAGCTAGGGCATGAATATGTGAAGATGAAGGACCCAGGTTCATAACCCAGTGCCAAGGGGAACAAGCAATAATAAAGATAAATAAAAGTGCATCCTCTTCCTCTATTCCTTAAAAATTCTTTTTTCAGTGTGCCTTGGTGGCTCAGGTGTTAAGCCACTGAGGCATGAATGAAGTGAAACTCAAGGACCCAGGTTTACAACATGGGGCCAGGGGGAACAATCAAAATGAATAAATAAAAGTGCTTCTTCTTCCCTCTTCCTGCTTGCCTTCCTCTTAAAAAAAAATTCTTCCTCCTCTCCCTTCCTTTCTTGAAAAACAAACAGGTACAGAGTGGCCAAAAGGATTGAAAAACACAACCTAACTTTCTGCCGCATATAAGAAACTCATCTAAATGCTAAAAAAAACAAGCTTAAAGTCAAAGGTTGGAAGAGAATCTTACAATCAAATGGTAATTAAAAAAAAATCAGAGACAGCCATAAAACAGACTTCTAGTTAGAGAAGATAACAAAAAGCAGGGGTAGACACTACGTGATGATGAAGGGGCCAGTTCAGCAAGAAGACGTAACTTATTAATATATATACACCAAACAAGGGTGTGTGTATATATCTACATATATAAAAATTATCAATAAAACTAAAGAGGGACATTGACAGCAGGGGATAAAGAGCATAAAATTAAGAAAACTATTCCATTAATAACAGAAGCAAAAGTTATTAAATATCTTGGAATATAAAAAAGGAGGTGAAAGAACTGTACAATGAAAACTACAAGACATTATTAAAAGAACTAGATGAAGATATAGAGATGGAAAGATATTTTCTTGAAAAGTAACCAACGAGATCAAAGAGACATGCCAGATATTATCAATTTGGGAGGAGATTTATTGCTGGCGACCACAGGAGTAAAATACTCAAATCATGCGGTAATCTGTATGCATGGCTCAGGGTTTATGTACATACAGAAAGGTGCAGATAACAAAGGCAGTTAATAATTTTGACAGACACAATCATGGCTTCTGCAGAGTTACATTTTTAACATTCTTCCATAATCTAAAATTTTGGTTAAATTTAACTAGCCAGACACCAGGTATAGTCTGCAATTCTCCTAGAGCCCCAGGGTGTGTTGGGTATGTGCCCAAACTGGACCATGCAGTTACCTTAGGATTGATAGCCTAAAGGGATCTATGACCAGTGAGTGAGGCATTCTGTGGCCATAACACATTGTTCTGAACTTTTCTATTTGGAGCCTCAAGGCTGGCCTGTGAGCTAAGAATAACCCAATAAATAAAAGTTTTTCCAATTCCCTGTTTCAATTTCATGCTCATGGAATGGAAGAATGAACATTGTTAAAATGGCTATTTTAACTAAAGCAATATATAGGTTTAATGCAATCCCTATCAAATATCCACTGGCATTTTTCAAGGATATAGAACAAAAATTTTTAAATCTGTGTGGGATCCCAAGAAACTCTGAGTATTCAAAGCATTATGAGAAAAAAGGACAAAAGTGGAGGCATCACATGTCCAGATCTTGAGCTATATTACAGGTGATAGTGATCAAATTGTATGGTACTGGAATAAAAAGATACAAAGGTCAGTGAAACAGAATTGAATCATAAATAGATTCACACATTATAACAAAGGGCCAAGATCATATGACGAAGGAAAGTCTTTTAAATAAATGGTATTGGGAAAACTGGACAGTCACATGCTAAGGAATGAATCTAGGTCACTCTCTAACAACATACATAAGAATGAATTCAAAATGGATTAGAAACTTGGATGTAAGACTGGAAACCATGAAATACTTAGAAGAAAAACATACATAATATAGCCTATGACATCAGCTTTAGAAAGGTCTTTGGGGTCTCAACTCCAGCGACAAGAGAAACAAAATAAGAACAAATGGGACTATACTAAACTAAGTGCTTCACAGTAAAATAAACTATTTTCAAAACAAAATGACATCCTACTGATTAGGAGAAGATATTTGCATATATTACAACTGACAAGGGCTTAAGATTCAAAACAGATGAACAACTCATAAAACACAACAGAAAAACTAACAACCATACCAGAAAAAAAATACCAGAAATTCTGAATAGACACTTCTCCAAAGAAGACTTAATAGATGGCCAACAGGTACTTGAAAAGATAGTTGCTCCTCCTCTGGATATTAGTGAAATGTAAATCGAAACAATGAGATATATCAATTCATACCTGTGAGAATGGCTATTATTGTTTGCAAGGATGCAGGTACACTGTTGGTGGGAATGTAAATGGGTGTATCCATTACGGAAAGCAATGTGGCGATTCTCCAAAACATTAAGAATGGCAATTCTATATGCCAACATCTCACCTTTGGGAATTTACTCAAAAAACACTAATTTCCAGAGACAAACTTTACTGCAGCATTATTTACAATAGCCAATAATTGGACACTGCCTAAGGGTCCATCAACAGGTGAGTGGATAAAGATGTGGTATATATACACAATGGAATACTGCACAGCCCTAACTAAAGATGAAATTCTGACATGTACAACAATATGATGGAAACAGAGGGATTATGCTAAGTGAAATAGGTCAGAAGGAGAAAGAGAGATACCGGATGATCTCACTCATGTGGAATGTAAAGAAACAAAGCAAAAGAACAGACAAAACAAAACCAAGCTTTAGACATTGGCAAGAGAACTAGGGTTACCAGAGGGGAAAGGGCTGGTGAGCAAGTGGAGGTAGTAAGAGGTCCTATGGATAATGGTGGAAAACTACTGGCAATTTCTGTGTTATCATATATTTGATGAATAATCTGCAATCTAAACTTGTATTATTTCATAAATAAATGCTACCTCTATCAAAAAAATTGTAATATATCTACTTTCTATTTTAATGTATGGATCCCAATGAGCCCCTTAAAATTAAGTGCTTTAAAAAAGTATGTAAGAATTAACAAAAAGAAATTGTCACTACAGGAAAAAAGGGGCTTCTGCCTCCCCCACCCCCCTCCCGCCCACGCGAATTCAATACACTGGTGAATGGTGTGTTAAGACTGTAGATACATTATAAATTTATTTTTATTTTTAAAATAAATTTAAATGAAGCTGTATATTTTGGCAAAAAGTAAAAATCAAAAACAAAACACTGAGGAATAGTAACAATGGAAAAATTCCCATTTTGAAAAATTTTCATTGGAAAAATGAGTTTACCAAAACCCATTTCTGGTCTGGATCCACTCTTCAGTCGCTGGTTTGCGACTTAAGGAATTAACTCTCAGTCTGGTACTCTATTGGGTTTCATTCTCCCCCTCTTCCATTCAGGGGTCATTATTCAGGACAAAGGAAGACGCTGTAGAGCCAGTTTTCCTCTACTTCACTTCAGTCCACCTGCTTTCCTTGCTCCATGATCCTTGTTTCTTTATCCACTTGGTGGCAACCCAGTTATCTTTACAGATCCAACTGCAAAACTTTCCTTAGAGCGCTACCTGGAGTTCTCCGGTGAGAGCTCCCCGCTCACAGCAGCCTATTACGTCCACCTCTGCCTCTTCAGCACTAAGCCTTAAGTGGATGGCGCTCGATATTTTCTACGTTATTAAGTGAACGGTGGGGCTCTGGAGTATTCAGGGTACGTGGGTTCCACTGCGGGCTCGCTCTGACTTCTCTGGTTCAGCTGAACTGCGTGTTCTGAGAACTGGGGCTGGACAGCCTCGCTAGCTGAGCCCCTGCTCCGCCGCAGCCCAAAGCGTAGGGACCGCGGGACACAGCCACTACAAAGAGCGAATAAAACCGAGAACAGGGAACATGGAGCTGAGCAAGGCGCAGGGACGCCGAAAGCTCAGCGGGTGAGCCAACCACCGGAAGTCAGTGGCGGCTTTAGGATGGACTCTCTAGAATCCCGGAGGACCTGGATCTTTGTGGTTGAACGTGACGGATCACCCTTTACCTGTGATGATGCATTAGCCGAGTCGGGCTCCCGAAACCCATCGGGAGAGTGGCGGGTACAGTGCTCCTGGTGAAGGGACTGTAGGGAAAATGGACCGCAAAGAGAGGGATTTCACAAACCAACTGCCAAGATAGCAATCCCTGGTATCAAAGCTCTGAGTCGGTAAAACAACTCTGGAGAAGATTGGAGCGGACGCGCGCGCGCACGTACGGAGGCGTTGCCTCCATTCAGGAGGCGCCTGCGGGCTGCCACCGCGCATGCGTCAGAAGTCGGCGCTGGGCCGAAAGCGCAACCCTGCGAAGAAGCACCAGACCGCTCTTTGGGCGGCTCCCGCCGCCAAGCCGGATAGCGGCGCGCGCGTGCGCGCGCGCGCGCGCTCGGAGGCGTGGCTTTTTTGGAAGGTGAGTTTGTATTGGATGCAGTAATGAGAAAGGGTGGGAACCTGCACAGATACCGCACAGCTATTGGTGGGAGTGTGGTTTGGGGGAGGTGGGGAGTGTGGTTGGGAGGAGGACCCGCGGCGCTGGGCGCGACGCTGAGGTGGTGGCGGCGGCCTTGAACAAGTGAACGAGCGATTCTCGAAGTGCGCCTCCACCGGGGCAGGGACCCTGGGGATTCCCGGGAACCTCCAAAAGCCCGGAGAAGGCGTCAGGGCGAGGCACCATTTGGTGAGTGTGGACCGAGAAAAGCGGAGTGCCCCGCCCCTCCCTTTCTTCCTGGACCGCGCCTCGCTGTACCTCCCCCACCTGGGACCCCGACCTGAGCTCTGTACGTCTTGCTCCGGTGTAAGGCGCCGGCCGCCCTCTTCCACCCGCGACCCGGCCGCGGTCGTCTTAGGGAACTTGGAAATTACTAGGTCCTACTCCCCAGCCCATCGAAGGGAACTGAAGTCGGGGGGCGGGTCAGACCCCTTCTCACCAGTGTCTCCACACAGAAGCCATGGCCGAGCCGCTGAAGGAGGAAGACGGCGAGGACGGCTCTGGAGAGCCCCCCGGGCCGGTGAAGGCGGAACCCGCCAACACCGCTGCCTCTGTAGCGGCCAAGAACTTGGCTCTGCTCAAAGCCCGCTCCTTCGATGTAACCTTTGACGTGGGGGACGAGTACGAGATCATTGAGACCATAGGCAATGGGGCCTACGGGGTGGTGTCCTCTGCCCGCCGCCGCCTCACTGGTGAGCTTCCCTACGGTGCACCTCTCACAGAAGTGGAAATCAGTTCTGTCTCAAACGAGCAGGAAGGGATGCCTGCCGGGAAGTGAATTCTTGTTCAAGTCAACAAATATTGATTAGGTGCCAACTGGGTGCCAAGGTCTGTGTTCGACACAGTTCTCTGAAGCTTTAGCTTAGTGGGTTTGCCATCATGTCAGCCAGCTTCCTCCTTAGAAAAATGACAGTCCCAGTTAGACCCGAATGGAGATTTCGTCCTTGGTTTCTAAAAGAGAAGTGTGTTCTGGACTGAGAAACTGGCACAAGGCATTGGTGGTGGGAGGGGTGAGGTTTGAGATGGAGCGTGTAGGGAGGTAGAATGAGCACAGGCCTTAGAGTCTAGACTCTACCACTAACTAGCTGTGCAACCCCCAACATGTTATGGAGCCAGGTTTTCTCATTTCTAACTGAGCTGTTAGTACCTGTCTCAGGGAATAAATATAAAGGAAAGAGCTTATAATGTATGTAGAGTGCCTAGAGCAGGACTTGGCACATAGTTGGTACTCAGTATTTAGTAACTGTCATTTGCATCCTAGAAGGGAGGTATTGAAGGGGACTTGGTGCCACTCTGCAGCTACGCCAAAAACTATGGTATCTACCTTTTCTCTGTACCCCAGGCCAGCAAGTGGCCATTAAGAAGATCCCTAATGCTTTTGATGTGGTGACCAATGCTAAGCGGACACTCCGGGAGCTGAAGATCCTTAAACACTTTAAGCATGACAACATCATCGCCATCAAGGACATCTTGAGGCCCACTATGCCTTATGGCGAGTTCAAATCTGTGTAAGGAGCAGGGATGGGAGAGGGAGGCAGAGTTGGGAACTTTTCTGAAGTTTGGGGCCTTATTGCTGAAGTTCCAAAAGGGCATCTGAACCAAATGTAAGGTGGGCTAGGAACATTCCCATAGGGCTTTGCCAGGGAAAATTGACTCCTCAAGAACAATACAGATGTTATAATTTTATAGAATCTCACTATGGAGGATAGTAAACATAGGATATTCCATACTATAACTGCACCACCTAATGATAATTCCTAATCAATCACAGAATACTTTTCCTACAGAAAACAGGCAAACCTTCACAGTTTTCATCATAGTCCTTCAATCAGCCACTACCAATGTAGATGGCTGATAGGGAAACGAGGTCTGGAGAGAAAAATGATTGAACTTAAGTTATGGAAAAGTTGTAGAGGATTTAAGACTTCATACCATGATGGTGGCCCCTACAGAGTTCAAGCGTGCAGCTATTACCTGTCGAGCTGGGATGGTGTGGTGAGGAGGGGGCTGGGACATGGGCAAGCCAGCCCACATCTTTCACCCCTCCCCTTTCCAGCTATGTAGTCCTGGACTTGATGGAGAGTGACCTGCACCAGATCATCCACTCCTCACAGCCACTCACACTGGAGCACGTGCGCTATTTCCTGTACCAGCTACTGCGGGGTCTCAAGTACATGCACTCAGCTCAGGTCATTCACCGCGACCTCAAGCCCTCTAACCTGTTGGTGAATGAGAACTGTGAGCTCAAGATTGGTGACTTTGGCATGGCCCGTGGTCTGTGTACCTCACCTGCTGAGCACCAATACTTCATGACTGAGTATGTGGCCACGCGCTGGTACCGTGCCCCTGAGCTCATGCTCTCACTGCATGAGTACACACAGGCTATTGACCTCTGGTCAGTGGGCTGCATCTTTGGTGAGATGCTGGCCCGGCGCCAGCTCTTCCCAGGCAAAAATTATGTGCACCAGCTGCAGCTGATTATGATGGTGCTGGGAACCCCATCACCGGCGGTCATCCAGGCTGTGGGGGCTGAGAGGGTGCGGGCCTATATCCAGAGCCTGCCACCACGCCAGCCCGTGCCCTGGGAGACGGTGTACCCAGGTGCTGATCGCCAGGCCCTCTCACTGCTGGGGCGCATGTTGCGCTTTGAGCCCAGTGCCCGAGTTTCAGCAGCTACTGCTCTTCGCCATCCCTTTCTAGCCAAATACCATGACCCTGATGATGAGCCTGACTGTGCCCCACCCTTTGACTTTGCCTTTGACCGTGAAGCCCTTACCCGGGAACGCATTAAGGAGGCTATCGTGGCTGAGATTGAGGACTTCCATGCACGGCGTGAGGGTATCCGACAGCAGATCCGCTTCCAGCCTTCCCTGCAGCCTGTGGCCAGTGAGCCTGGCTGTCCAGATGTTGAGATGCCCAGTCCTTGGGCTCCCAGTGGGGACTGTGCCATGGAGTCACCACCTCCAGCCCTACCGCCAGGCCCTGGCCCTACTCCTGACACCATTGATCTGACCCTGCAGCCACCCCTGCCTGCCAGTGAACCAGCTCCTCCAAAGAGGGAGGGTGCCATCTCAGATAACACCAAGGCAGCTCTCAAAGCTGCCCTGCTGAAGTCCTTGCGGAGCCGGCTCAGAGGTGCCTTATGGAGGCAGTGGCTAGAGGGAAGTAGGGTGGCAGAGGGGGCACCCTGGGCTTGGATAGGGCTGCAGGCTCTTATATTCCCTGCCTGACTTCCCTGCAGATGGCCCCAGTGCCCCGCTGGAAGCTCCTGAGCCTCGCAAGCCAGTGACAGCCCAGGAGCGACAGCGGGAACGGGAGGAGAAGAGGCGGCGGCGGCAGGAGCGAGCCAAGGAGCGGGAGAAGCGGCGGCAGGAGCGGGAGCGCAAGGAGAGGGGGGCTGGGGTCTCTGGGGGCCCCTCTACTGATCCCCTAGCTGGGCTGGTGCTTAGTGACAATGATCGTAGCCTTTTGGAGCGCTGGACTCGTATGGCCCGTCCCCCAGCTCCTGCCACCACCTTGGCACCAGCCCATGTCCCAGTACCAACACCTGCCACAACCCAGCCGACCAGTCCCCCTGCTGGCCCCCCACCACATCCTGCAGGCTCCCCCGCTGGTCCTGCACCACAGCCTGCTTGCCCACCCCCTGGTCCCACTCCCCACCATGTCAGCCCTCCAGGGCCTTCCTCTGGCCCTACTCCACTTCAAACTGCCACCTCCAGCCTCCTCGCCCCTCAGTCACTTGTACCACCACCCCCGGGGTTGCCTGGCCCCAGTGCCCCCAGTGTTCTGCCTTACTTTCCATCTGGCCCACCCCCTCCAGACCCCAGGGTAGCCCCTCAGCACTCCACCTCAGAGTCACCTGATGTCAACTTGGTGACCCAGCAGCTGTCTAAGTCACAGGTAAGAGGAGAGGCCCAGGGCATGGAGACACCTAGATATGGTCCCATGGAAAATACGTTCGAGAAGCCTTCGCTATTTGATGGGAGCAGGGAGATGGGAGAATCTTTGGTGTATCCTTGTTCCATGAAAACTGAGCAGCAGATGGAGCTTTATTTCTCTGAGGCTGTTCCCTTGCTTACAGAATGAGCATGATGATGATGAGGAGGATGCTGGGCATTGCCTGGCCTTGAGATGAGCCCCAGCCAGCACTCAGTGATTGTCATATTGGCCTCTGTCCAGGCAGAGTTGCCAGCTGTGTTGGTGGGTGCCCTGTAGATCTTAGTCTACTCTTGATGGTTCCTGCATTGTAACCTATCATTATCCCCTGCAGGTGGAGGACCCCTTGCCCCCTGTGTTCTCAGGCACCCCAAAGGGCAGTGGGGCTGGCTATGGTGTTGGCTTTGATCTGGAGGAATTCCTAAACCAGTCTTTTGACATGGGTGTGACTGATGGACCACAGGATGGGTAAGATGACTGAACTGAGTTTCTGGAATGGAGCTATGAGTAGGGGTCCCTGGTGCAGAAGCTTGCCTGTGGGATGGACAGGGAACCAACCTAGGGTAACAGTACCTCTCTCCACTCTCTTCCTCTGCAGTCAGGCAGACTCTGCCTCACTCTCAGCCTCTTTGCTTGCTGACTGGCTGGAGGGCCATGGCATGAACCCTGCTGACATTGAATCCCTGCAACGTGAGATCCAGATGGATTCCCCGATGCTGCTGGCTGACCTGCCCGACCTCCAGGAGCCCTGAGGCCCCCAGCTAGTGCCTTGCTGCCAGGGGTGGACCTAATTCCCAGGCCCATTAGAGCAGTTTCCAGGACTGGATCCTGGTTCAGCTGGGGCAGCTTGGCTTCAATTATTCTGCAAGTTCATCTCAGACCCGCCCTGCAGCCTTAAGTAGCCATCTGAGCCACCACCGAGCCATGGCAGGATTGGGAATCCCCTACTCCCCAAGCAATCCTTTTAAGTATTGTATTTTTATTATTATCGTTATTATTTTATTATTATTACACACACTTTGTCATCAAGATGAGGCCTGGGAAATACAAGGTTCCTTTTAGTGCCTGAATCCAGGTGTCTTTTTGGAGTTGAGGGCAGGATGCCATCAGTAGGGGATCAGGAGAAGTCAGGTCCCCACATTTGGGGGTCAACGCATGTGTATGTACAACAGCCAGAGACACTTCATTCAGGTCCTGAGGTTTATTGAGACTCCCACTCCCCATCTGCTCAGCCTGGAGAGATGGTCCTCTGTCCCTTCACATGGTCAAACCTCACCTCTGGGGAAGTGGGGGGACCTCGTATCTATACCTTTTTTGGTTGTGGCTATTTTGGAGGTGCTGTGCTATAGCTTTGGTGAAATACAGTTTTGGCATTGAGCATTGGAGGCCTGGGACAGGCAGGCAGGAAAAGCTGAATATGATAGTGAGATGGGACTAGCACTCCTTGGTGCTCACCACTGGCTACAAATTAAGTTGGGAGGGAGGCCAAGGATGGATGATATTCTGAGAAAAGCCAAAGGGAGTTCTGGCGTGTGGCAGTGACGGCCATGTGCTAGTGGCCTGGCATACACTGTGGGTGTTGGTCAGACAGGACTAGCACAGTCTAGCCTGCCAGTGTGGCCCCAGATACATAAGTCCACAGTAAGGATACTGGCTAAGGTGGACACAGCCTCCAGCCTGAGAGAGCTCCTGGCTGTCAGCCTTTGGGAAAGGGCAGAGACAGCTGAGAGTCTTGTGGAGCTCAACCAGGCCCAGGCTGGACTGGCTGTGCCTTTCAGAAAAGACCTGTGAAGCTGCTGGCAGCTTAGTTTTGGGTGGAGGGGAGCAGAGGCCTGAGTTAGGAGCTTAGAGCTACAAGGCCCTTGGGAGAAGCAACAGAACCAACATGTCAGGGGCTCTGGGGTGTGACGGGATCACTCATGGGGACCCAGAGCAACTAGGGGAGGGTTGGGACCTGAGGGGCACTAGTCCCTCAAGCCCGGCGAATTTTCATCTCAGTGCGCTTCAAAGAGTAATAGAAGCCCTTCCATTGGGCCCAGTTGATGCCATTGGCGTAGGAGAGGTGGGAGCCACCCAAGTAGAAGCCATTGAGGTTGGCGAAGTGGCAGCTGCGGAACCAGAAGGCTCCTGACGAGAGGGCCGCACAGTTCTGCACAAAGAGGTCCTGGTCCCGGTCAAAGGTGGAGAACTTCTGACCACTGTGGTAGGACAGGGAGTCACCTGGCAGAGGGGAGGAGCAGTGGGGCTGCTGAGGCTAGGAGCTGAGCCCCCATTTGGCAAGGAAAAGTGACAGTAACCAGTGATGAGGTGAGAGACATCACATGGCAGCCTAGTGGAGTGGGAACCCTCCCTGAGCCAGATGTTGGGTAGCTCTGATTCTGAAGCAAAAAATCAAAACAGTGACAAAACCCCAGCTGCCCCTCAGGGCTGCCAGGAGTAACTTCGCCCCAGGGTTAGGGTTCAAACTGACAGCCAGCTTGGCTCTTTCAGGCCCAGGCGGGGAAAGAAAAGTCTAAAGGGGACCAACGGGCAACTTGGTGGTGCCAGCCCTGCTTTTTCTCCCCACAGCCCTCCTTAGGCTGTCAGGAAGATACCTGCCCCGCCGTCCTCGAAGCCTGACACGTAGAGGCTGTAGCCATCCTCCTCAGCACTGACTGCATTGGGCGAGATAGAGAAGGAGGTGTACTTGGCGAAGGCAGTATTATTCTCGAAGTCCTCCAAGTCCACTCGCAGCTCATACTTCTGCTTCAGTGTCAGGAGATGCAGATTTTGTAGTCCTGGGGAGATGGGGCAGCTGGTGAGGAAGGCCCTGGCTCTGGGGCAGCACCACCCCCCACGCTCCCCTAGCCCCGCCTCAGTCCTCCTGGTTCCCGCCTTACCCAGCCAGTACTCCCCATCAGCACGGCCGAAGCCCATCTTGTAGTCATTCCAGCCCCGGAAGAAACTCACTGAACCATTGAATCTCTTCTGGAAAATCTGGAGCAGAGAGTCAGGCCTGGACCATCAGGGTCCAGTGGGTAGGGGCATTCCCCTGGTCTGGACCCTGCGATCCTAAACACTTGGTTAAAAGACGGAGCTGGGACCTAACATGTGGTCGACACCGGCACCAGGACCCTTAGTGAGCAGCTGCTAGTGCCAGGAAGAGATGAAGAAGGGGCATTCTAGGGTTCAAGCACCTGGGAATGAGTCCAGGTGCTGGCAGTGTGGCCTTGGGCAAATCGCTTCACCTCTCTGGGCTTTCGTTACACAAGATGGCTGCCTCCCAGGATGACTGTGAGTGTTATATGCACTTAGCTACCTTAATCACCTAGAATGAAGTAGTGGTGGCAGCTCACAGATGATGCCGTGGGTATTGTTATCCCCATTTTATAAGAAATAGACTCAGAGGTGAAGCACAGCTGAGACTAGAACCCACCCTCCCTTCCCACCCCCACTCACCGTCCACTTCCCACCCTCAGTGCTCATGTCGCAGAAGACAGGCACCGGCACGCTGGGACCTGAGGGATAGATGAGGTACACATCATCTGCCTGGTAGCCCTGGTTGTAGATGTCATCACAGTCGAGGGGCGGCTGAGGGCAAGACTTCTCCAGAGCTGGGGGACAAGGGGGTGAAGGGGGAGAGTGAGAAGGCATAAGGGACACCTCAGCGCACACAGTTGCCTCAGTCTCTGGGAGTGAGAAGCTGCAAGATTTCTTGGAAGAAGGAATGCTCAAGGCCCCCGTTTATTGAGGAGGAAACCAAGTCCTGCAGAGCTGGGGCTCAGCCCTGAGGCCCAGCTCCCTGAAATAATAACTCAAGCCCAGTGAGGCTGCTTTGGTGAACATGGGGCTGCTTACCATCTCCCCGGATCCCGGAGGCCTGCGGGGCACAGGGGGGAGTAGAGAGAAGCAGGAGCAGCGGCAGGGCCAGGAGGGCCTAGCGATGGGAAGACAGGGTCACCTCACCACAGCCCCTCCCCAAAGCCCCAGAGACCCCCACTTTCTCTGTGCTTGCCCCATCACACAAATCACCCCCTGCTAGAAACCCCCATCTGGACTTTGACACTTCTTTTCTCTCCCCGGTGACCCACTCTGGGACAGCTTCATCACCCTCACAACTTAAGAGTTTCAAGTGGGTCACAAGATACCCCGCCACCCCAATGCCTTCATAGCTCTTTCTCTGGTAAGGGCCCTCTCCACGGAGTGGGCTCAATCCCCCACCTTGAGTCCCCTGTCCCGAGCCCAGTACCTTCATGCTGTCAGTTCCCTCTGAGCTGCTGGGTGTCTGCTGCCCCAGACTGCGCCCCAGACTGCAACCGCCCAGAGTTATGTGCTGGGTACTGGCCAGCACCCCAGCCCCGCCCCCTGTGTCTGCAGAGTCCCCCCCATACACCTCCCCCGGCACTGAGCAGCATGCAGAACCATTGTCAGGAGGGCTGGGGGAGGTGGGGCCCCTGCCAGGGCCACCTGTATCTCATTAGGCCTGTCAGGGGCAAAGCACTGCAGACATTAACTCCCTGTTGGCTCAGATTGCTCCCTGGATCCTCTCCGACATTTGCCCTTGGGCCTGTGGGGCCTGTGGCACCTCAGTCCACCCTCTGCTTCCTGATGGCCCCCCTGTGGAATCTAGGTTTATTTCTTCCCCTCCTTCCTTGGCCTGTGTTTCATCAGATTTTGAGGGGACGTTGAGGGGTGGGGGAGCAGGGAGGTATGTGTGGGTTCTGGAGAGGGGAGGCACATTCTGGGGAAGTAAAGACTGGGGGGATAGCTTTGGAGCTCCTGATGTGATGTGGGAGTCTAATGGGCTGGTGGGGGTGGGGCAGGATGAGTGGGGGCCAGGCAGTCTCCTGGCAGGGCTCAGACATTTCTGAGCCATGAGCACAGCTTGCAGACATCCAACTGCTGTCTGCCCCTGCTCAAGCCAGGGCCCCTCTCCAGCTCCCTTCCAGCCCCCCTCACTCTGGTCCCCTCTGGTCCCCTCCTACCTCTCCCCAAAAGTTCCCTGGCCCATCTGTCTGGCTCACATCCCCAAGCATGAGATCTCTTTTCTTTTTCATCACCTCACCCCGCCTTTCTTCTTCCAGATCCCTCATCAGACTCCCCCATAGGCCTCTCTCAACCATAGACCTCTCTCAACCACTATCCTCTTTCTTTAGCCCTGGAAGCCTACCACTTTCTTTCTTGTCTCTGCTGAGCTGAGATCTCCTGTCTTCCCAGTCATCCCAAGACCAAGCCCTTCCTTCCTCACTCATGCCCTGGCATCCTTGGAGCCCTCTTAGCAGGGTGCTATTGCTCTGGCCTCTTCACCGGTCTCCCCTGTTCTGGTCTGACCCTCTTCTTCCATGCTCTGCAGAGGCTTCCAAAACAGTCTTACTAGGTGGTGCTCTGTCTTCACCTGCTTACAGCCTCCAGTGACTCCCTGCTATTCCAAGTTAGAGGTTAAATTTTTCACCTTGGAATTGAAAGGCATTTAAGTCTGAGTCCCCTCTACCTGTTGGACTTCAGCTCTATTGATTGTGATTCATACAGTCGAATCTAGCTGTGCCAGACTTCTTGCCATCTGCCTTTGCCTGTGGTGCTACCTGTCTACTCTTCTTGGCCATGAGTGCCAGTGGCCAAGGTCTGTATCTCCTGCACGCTAGTGTACTCTTCATAGAACCTGGCACAGAGTGGGCCACCACATGCTTTCATTCACAGATCAAATACCTTTTGAGTACATATTTTGTGCAAGCAACTGGAGAAACAGTATCTGCCCCCAAGAAGTGACAAACACAGGCATTAGTTTCCTGCAAAAAACACAGGCATTCTTTCGTGTGTGACGAAAGAACCTTTGTTGAATGGATGAATAAATGAAATACCCAGAGGCACAGAGTAAGAAAGCAGTCCTGGCCCAGGTCTTCTCTCCTCACAAGCCCTTGGCTGAGCCAGCCTGCCTCCTTGGCTCCAGTCTTTAATTGCTAGTAAGAGTTGCCTCCCTTTAGAGTGATGTCGTATCCTAGGGGTTCTGAAGCCAGGCTGCCTGCATTCAAATCCAGCTTATGCCAACTGTTGGCTGGGTGACCTTTGACAAATTACTTAGCCTCTTTGTGCCTCTTTTTCCTCCTCTATGAAATGAGGACAGTAACTATTTTAAAGGAGTATCTTTTAAATAACATCTATTTTAAGAATTAAGTCATACATCTCCAGTGTCCAGAACAGTGCCAATAATTAGTGGCTTTTTAGTAAATATTAAATATCATCATAAATAATGTAATTTTTCTTACATAGAAGGATTATCTTCATTGTGATTTTTATTCTTATTTGTGGAAGGGATAGTGGCCTGCTTCTTGATGGGTCCATTTTCCCTTTAGTCCTGAGTAGTAAGATTCTGATTGTTAGCTGTGCTCATTGCCTGGCTAACTTGGTGAGGCCACAAAATGCAAACACAAGTGTTGTAAAGGTAGGCAGCTATTCCCTTTTCCTATCCTCTGTGCTGCTACTGGGAGTGATGGCTAGGAGCTCCAGCTGCCACCTCGGACAGTGAGGATGAAGCCCCACAAGAATGGGGGAGATGTGATCATAGAGGAGGAACAGGGTTCCTCTTGACTTTGGGGAGCAGGTTCAAGGCCAACCTTGGACTGCTTTTCTCTAGGCCTCTTATATGTGGAAGAGAAAGAAACTTCCATCTAGTTTAAGCCTCTGTTGTTTTTAATCGTTACACACAGCTGAATCTAATCCTAGTACATCTCTTCTTTCAGCAAATACCAGCTAATTTTAGCACAAGCTACAAAAAGGACAATGGTGAAAAAAACCAGTCATCAAAACAAATAATAAAATGTGTCCTAAGTCAAGTATCAAAGATTTTTGCAGAATACAACTAATAAACATTAGAAAGAGAGAAGTAAGCAGTGAGGTATCAATCATATTTTACTTGTTAATGTTTGTTAATGTATGTGCATATGGCAAAGTCATCACTCTACTGAATGTGGTTTTAACTCTTTACTTACCAAGAGTCAGTGATCTCTCTTGGAAGATATTGTCTGAAGGAAATAACTCTACACCATATTGAAAAACTTAGCATGTATTACTTAGTGGACATATTTGTTGACTGCCCAGCCTGGGAAACGTCTGATGTTTGGGGGTTCCTTGCAATTGGAAAACAGGGTGCTTGCTTTCCTAGGCTTTCTTGCAGCTCAGTTGAGGACATGTGACCTTGGTTTAGGTGATCAAATGTTCTGTCCTGCACTTGATTTGGGTAACTACTGATTTGAAAAGCAGGAGCATAAAGAATCTGTTCTTGGGGTTTTGCTGACCCCAGTGGTGTCTGGGCTCTAGAGTCTGTGGCTGGTTTGTTGTGATTTTGCACGTACAGTTCTGAGTCACACTGACCCAATTTGGGGTGCAAAGCCCTAAGCTTGATTCTTAACCCTCCTGTCGATTGCTTTGCTGTGCCCACTATCTGTTCTAAAAAGGCCCTCGATTCATTCCAAGACATTTCTATCAGGGCTCTCCCATTGCTTGCAGCACTCAACAACTCTAACTTTGTTGGGGGGTGTTCAAGGCCTCAGGAGCAGCTAAGAGGCTGGCTTCCCAGGTGGGTGGGAGTGGAGGCTGCTCTAAGGCTCTGAAAAGCAGACCTCAGTGGTGATCTTGTAGTGGGGACCATCTGTCAGGGTGACGTTGCTCACTGGATAGGCCCATGGCTTTGGGTTCAAGAGCCAGATTGCAGGAGCTATGGAATGCCCATCCCACTGGCCTTGCTTGGTTTACTTTCCCACTCCTTGGCATTTGCTTCTAATTCTATCATTCTCCATCCTGCCCTGTACCCAGGACATCAATTGATTCCTATGGTCCCTGGTTTCTGACTGGATTTGGTCAGTGGGAGACTGGCAGGAGATGGGATAAGAGAGAAGTTAGGGCATTCTCCCCAGCTCCTGTCCTGTCCAGAACTGCAGCGGCTATTTCCCCGCACCCCCCACCCTGCCACTTGCTCCCGTTCCCTCTTTAGCTGGAATGGTACAACTCCCAGGCTGGTTTCCTAAAGCCCACATCCAAGTAAATAGTCCCTTCATTAAATTCTCTTAAAAACAAAATAAAACAAAACAGCTGAGTCGGCCTTTGTTTCCTGCCAGAACCCAGATAGACACAAGATCTAACTTTGGGTTTGTTCTAAAAGCCCAGTGGTCTGTGGAACGGAACATTTTCTGTTGTTTTGAATAATAGCCAAAGACAAGGCACCCACATTCTTCCTGAGGGTGCGCAATATGTCTCTATAGGACTTACTACCTTCAGCCTGAACTGGAGAAGGCTGAGGAGGGGTGTTTTGGAAGGGAATTCTCAGGAACAGAGAGCACTGGAGGAGGGGAGAGGGTGTGTCGCCCAACCCCGGCCAAGCGAGAGGGCTCCAAGAGAAGGGGGACTGTCTGCCAGGAGAGACTGGCTGAACTGCAGAAACTGGGCCCTGAACACGGGCTGTGGTGGTAGGCAGGGCCCTCATGGTCATTGGCAAGAGGAGGATTGGCATCCCTTGGGGCCCAGTGGGTGTTGCAGAATATCAGGTCACACTGGAATAGGGCCCACCCTAGTGACCTCATTTTAACTTGCAGTCACACATGATTTTCAGGGGACACAATCCAGCCAAATTATTCATACCTGGAACCAGAAAGGGTTGGGAGGCTGGGGCGGGAGAAAGAAAGAAAAGGCAGGCAGGCAGGCAGGCAGGAAGGAAGGAAAGATGGAAAGTGAAATAAGACAAAAAGAAAGCAGGGCTGGTGGATGGCATGGGAGAAAGCTGTAGTGAGGAGAGGTAATGACTGGCTCTGGCTCCAAGGCCCCACATAGAGCTTTTGTGGGAGGAGCACCTCCCTTCATACCTTATGCTTTCCTATTTATAAAGGGAAAAATTAAGGGGATTTGGTATCTCTCCCCTTTTTTCTTTATATTTGGGGCAAGTTGAGTTGACAGCACTCAGGGTGACCTAGAAAAGAGGCAGGTGGCAATGGGGAAGATATTGAAAGCCAAGCTAAGAATTTGAACGTGACCCTGAAGGCCTTTAGGATCAGTATATGTTCAGATATGACTTGTTTTTTAAGAGAGGAAGGGAGGAAAGGAGAGGAGGAGCACGCATTTAAAGAAGGAAGAGGAGAGAGAAACATCTTTATTTAGTTGTTCACTTTGGTTTTTCATCCCAGTCCTGGGTCGTGAACCTTGTGCTCTATGTGGTCCACATGCCGGTGCCTCAGCCACCTGAGTCACAGGGTGCACCATTGAGATACGACTTTTGTCTTCTCTTTGTCACCTGGGGTTTATGTGCCTGGGTGCTTGATTTTATTTTAATGTGTGAGATATAGGGATGCTGCATACTGTGGAGAGGAAAGGCTTTTGTTTGTTTTTTAGATAATCAAATGAGTGTATATACATAGTTGGAAAAAAGGGTCCTAAAAATCCCCTTATTGAAAAACAGCTGTCCCTGTGATGCTGGAGGAGTCCCTGGGGTGGGTCCTTCTTTCCTCGTGTAGCCTTCTGGTGGCTCTTACATACTGGAGGCCTAAGTTTTCATTCTGAGCATTACTTCTTCTTTGGCTGTTTTCTTCCTCTACTGTTTTTTCTACTCTGTTTCTGGTAATTTTATTAGTTAGATGTTGGACCTCCTGAATAGATTCTTTATTCTGTTTTATCTCTCTGATATTTTCTGTATCTGTGTTTTTAATTCTATTTTCTGGAGCACACCTTCATGTTCAACATCCTACTGACTTAAAAATTAGCTATCACATTACTTTTATTTTCCAGTTTCTCCTTAAGCTTTTATCAGGGCGTAACATACATGCCATGAAATCCACCCTTTGTAGGTGTTCATTTCAACAATTGCTCCTTTAAAAAAAAATACTTAACTTGTGCCTTGGTGGAGTAACGGTTAGGTCAATTACCTCTGAAGGAACACAGGTCATATACTCCTGGATTCAAGTCCTGGGTGTGAGTGTGAGGGAGGGAAACAACCAGTGTAAACAATTAAATACAATAAAATGCTTCACGTAATAGCAGTTGCAGCAGCAAAAGATGTAGGCCCCACCCTGGTTCTTACAAAGCTGAAAGTTTAGGGAGATAGACATGAAACAAATTGCTGCACATCCATATCCTCATTCATTTGTATCACTAAGCCTCAACAAGCTGCCACTCCTGTGGCCTTGGGGATGCATGAAGGAAAAAACACATGAAGCCTTGAACCCTCATGGAGTTCACGTTGAGTTGGGGGTACAGTTAGTAAATAGGACAGATAGATCATTGGTTGGTGATGAGTGTTGTGGAGGGGAAACAAAATGTACACATGGAACTGATGGAAAAGGAATGACATTTTATCTATCGTGGGCCTGGATGGGCCCTGTGAGAAGGTAAGGTGGGATGAGAGTAGCGATCATCAGCTTGTTCTGTAGAGGGCCAAGTATGAAATATTTGAGGGTTTGTGGTCTATCACAACTCTGCAGCTCGGCCTCTGTGGTGCAAAGACAAATCTGTAAACACTGTGTTCCAATAGAGCTTCGTTGACAAAAATGGGCAGAGGGCTGATTGATCCACCCCTGGAATAAAGACCTAATGGAACTTAAGGAGGAAGCTATGAGGATATTTGAATGAAAAACAATTCAAGCAAAGGAAGTAGCATGTGCAAAGGCCCTGAGGCAGGAATCTGCCAATATGTATGAGGGAGAGTGAATCTGCTGGTGTGGCTGGAGCAGGGAGGACAAAAATGGGAAAGCAGAAGAACACAAAGAGGCAATGGGGCCTGTTCTTTAGGACCTTGTGGATGTAGGAGGATTTTGGCTTGTGTAATCATAAATTGAGAAAGAAGGACTGTAAAGTATTCCAAGTTCCATGCATAGTTGTCTTCATCTGGTGACACCAAGACTAAATATCTAGTTCCTGCCGGAGGTAGAATTAAGGGCAAGTTCTTTTTTTTATTTCCTACAAAGAGATTTGATCATGAGTCAAGAGAAGAGATCGTTAGAATGAGAAAAGTCAAAACTAGTTTGAATGCCCTACTGCCCCCTCCAGACCTGGCGGAACATAGGGCAAGTGCCTGTGCCCATGCCCAGGCCCGTGCAGAATGGGGAATGGGATGGAGTGTACCATCTGGGTCACCCTTGGAAGCTAAAGGGCAGCTACATCCTGCCATTTCTAATGAAGTTGAAGCCAAGTTCAAACTGTGTCTGATGTTACTATTTTTCTTTTTTATTAAAGGATAACAATTGCACGAGAAAGGGGTGTACCGCTTGATGAATTCTTTCCTGAGTAAACCCTTGTGTCACCACCCCTAGGGCAAGAGATAGAATATTCCCAGTCCCCAGAAGGTTATCTTAGTGCCCCTTCAAGTCTGTAGCTCCCACCACAATCTGACATCACCACTGTTCTGACTCCTCTAATCCTACCTTAGTTTTGTTGTTCTTTAACTTCCGATAAATGGAAATGATTTAGTATCTATTCTTTGATATCTGATTTCTTTTCCTGGATATAATACATAGCTCCTCCTCCTCCTCCCTTTTCCTCCCTTCTTCCTCCTCATTTGTTTTTGTTTTTTGATTATTGCTCTGTGTAATGGTTCTCAAAGCGATATCTGTGGCCCCCTTGGGGTCTCCCAGGCCCTTTCTGTATGTCTGAGAGATCAAGTTGACTTTCACAAAAATAAGGAAAAATGATTTGCCTTTCCCAGTCTGATTTTCTCATGAGTGTGCATTGGAGTTTTCCAGAGGCTATGCAATTCATCTAAACAAACTGAATGAAGCAGACACTAGAACCCAGCTGTTTCTGATTAAACCAGAGAGCAAAGAGATTTTTTTTTATATGACAAGCCAATGTCATTCTTCTCACTATTTTTTTTGGTATTGGGAAATAAGTTTATTTTTTATAAAACTATGTTATTTATATAAACATGTAATGGATTTATTATTATTTTAAACAAATTGATAAATAGATTTTTTAAGTATTAGTTTTAATTTCTAATCTGGTTAATGTCAGTTGATTTAATCATATAAGTGAAAGCTCTGTGTGGTTCTTGAAAATTACACAGAGTTATCAGGTGATCCTGAGACCAACATGTTTGTAACATAGTATTTCATTCATGAATGTGCAATGATTATTTCCCCTTTCTCTGGTGGGCATTTGGGTTGTTTCCATTTTGGGTTGTTATTGATAAGGCTGCTGTGGATATTCATGGATCTGTCCTGGTGGATGTGAATCCTCACCCCCTGCAGATATTTGCCCAGAGGAGGCAAAACAACCCTTCATCCCTGGAACACATTTCACTTTGTCATAGTGTATTATTCTTTCTGTATATTGCTGAATTATATTTGCTATTATTTTGTTAAGGGTTTTATATCTATACATGAGGCATATTGATGCGAGTATTTTTAGGACTGTCTTTGGTTTGGGTAGAGAGTAATACTAGTAATACTAGTAATACTAGCTTCATAAGTGAATTAAGAAGTGTTTTATCCTTCCATTTTCTGGAAGATATTGTATAAAATTGGTTTTAAGTCTTCTTTAAAGGTTTGGCAGCATTCTCCAGGGAAACGTTGCGAGCCTGGAGATAGTTTTCTCCTGAAAAATATTGTATCACCTCTATCTGGCTTTGATGACTTTTGAAAAGGAATTTTCTGTTATTAAAATTATTTTTCTTAATAGATAAAATGTTTTCCTCTGGTTACTTTGAATATTTTTTCTTTATCTCTAGTTTTCAGAAGTTTAATTATGATGCATATTGCCTTCGCCTTTTCTGAGTTCATTCTGTTTAGGGTTTGTTTATCTTCTTCTGTAGGTTTATGTCTCCCATCAAATTTAGGAAGTTTTAAGCCATTATTCTTTGAGTACTTTTTCTGCCCCATTTTCCTTTTCCTTTCCTTCCAGGACTCCAGTGACACAAATGTTAGACTTTTTGTTATAGATTCATAGGTCCCTGAGTCTCTGTTTATCTTTTTTCCTTTCTGTTATCAGATTGAGCAATTTCTGTGATTTTCTCTTGCAATTCTCTGATTATTTCCTCTCTCCTCTCCATCTGATATTGAGCCCACCCACTTAATTTTGTATTTCAGTGATTATTCAGTTCTAAAGTTTCCATCTGGTTCATAAATGTATGTTTGCTTTCGAGGTTTTCATTTGTGTTTGTAATTGCCTGTTGAAATGTGTTTGTGATTGCTGGTTGAAGCATTTTATCCTGACTACTTTATAAACTTTCTGTCAGATAGCTAATATGCCATCTGAGCACAACATCTTCTGACTGGTGTTTTTCTTCAGTGTGAGATCTCTGTAGTTCTTGGGATGTTGTGTCATTTTCAAGTGAAACCTGGACAGTTTTATATTATGTTTTGACATATGGAATCCTGTTTGAATATGTCTTAGCTGGGTTTCTCTGAGCCCCTCTGGCATGGGAGGCGGGAGGGGGCTGCCTCAGTACTGCCTGATGAAGGCAGAATTCCAGGTCCCTCGTTCTTCCTCTGTTGACTTTAGGAGGGGCTTCCTGTAACTGCTGGATGTGAGCTCTCCTAACACTGGTGGGCACCAGGGAGAGTGCTTGTTACTGGCAAGGAGGAAAGTCATGACTCATTACTTGGTCTTCTCTGACACCACCAGGGCTAGAGGGGTGTCGGGGCTCCTCACCAGCATTTGATTGAGTGGGCGGGGTGGGGCTGCTGTCCTCTGTGTGGTGTCTGGCTGGAGTGGGGTAGTTCTTGCCTGAGAATTTTATGTCTTGCCAAGCCACCCCTTCCTGGTTCTTTGGCTAGAGAGAGCGGAGAGCAGACTTTTTGGAGACTTTTCACAGTTGTGCCTATCGGCAGTTCCCAGCTGCCTCTTCTCCAGTGTCCAGCCTGGGACAGTGAGGCCTAAAGGAAGCCCAGTTTGCTCCCCACCAGGTCATTCCTCGGCCCCAAGGTCTCCAGTCTCTGCATCTTCTCTCTGCCCTTCAGAGTCTTTGTTTTATATGGAATGTCTAGGCTTTTTAGTTGTACTTCCCACAGAAATAGGAAAAAGTCTGTCTACTCCAGCTTCCCACAGGTGGAAGGCCCTTAAACAACGGTAAGTTCAGTCTTCACAGATGTGTAGTCCCGGTTAGCACCACCAACAGGAAACATTCTTAGACGATTTCTTTGTCGGTTACATTCTTTAAAAATCCAGCTGGCTGCAGTGGAGTATGATTGGTGAGAGGCTGGGTGGAAGTGTGGTCTGAAGTTCTCAGGCCCGTCATCTGTTTCCAGTGGCCGCTATAGGTGGGGTGGGATGGCCTGGGCTTGGAGGACTGCTCCTAACTCTGCTCAGGCCTCTTGGCTGACCCTGTCTCTCTTCTCTGGCATCTGCATGTCCTTTGGGATTGAGCAGCCCGGGACCAACTCCTGTTCTATCTGCTGCCAGACTTACTGTTGGAAAACAGAAGCGAAGTCCAACTTTTGGACACCTTCTTTCCTGACCCCTGGGGTCAGCTGTTAATTTCCTGTTACCTAACCTTGCTTCAAAGTGGCTTGATGTTCATTTCATCAACAAACATGCTGTGTTGCGATTGCTAACATGTGAGTGCTGCCACCACTTAACTCCACTCAACCCTAGGCTGTGGGCTTGGGAAGGGGAGGCAGCTAGGCATGGGTGTGAGAGAGGAAGGAGGGACACTGTGAGACAGAGGAGGGAGGAGAGGAGGAGGGAAAGGGGAAGGAGTAGGGGTGGGGTGGGGAGGAGAAGAGGAAGCAGCTACATAGGTTTGACTGTGAGTCCCCTTGGGTAGCCTTACTTCCCTCATTAGTAAAATGGAACCAACATTTCCACCTTTGTAGGAAGGCAGGGAGAATTGGAGATTCTTTTGTATAAAGGACTCAGCATATATCGAGTCTAGTAATATGTATGATCATTATTACTAATGTAATATATTAACTGAAAACAGCTTTATCTATTTGGTGTCTGGGCATCTGTCCTCATACTTACTCCCAATAAGAATCTCTAGATTTTCTATTTGACAAAAAAGGGGAAGGCCTTGGGCAGGGCAGTCTGAGAGCCATGACAAGGCAGGATGGGGAGATCTGGGCACAGTGAGGTAAGTCCCCAGGCTTGTCCCAGCCTGAGTAACAGCTAGTATTTTCTGAGCAGTGACTGCATGTCAGGCTCCCTGCAATGACCATGTAGGAATAATTATCCTGTGTCAATAATGAGGAAATTGAACTTGAGTGAGGGCAGTGACTGGGCCCAGCTAGTTGGGTGGCACCAGTGTTGGAACCAAGGTCTGGTTGGTGCTAAAGCCTGAGTGCTACCCAATGACCCTATCTCGCTGGTCTGATCTACACCAAAGAGGGTAGAGGCCAGCTGGCCGGTAAAGGCCCATTCGCAGAGACCTGGACTGCAGCGTCCTGGTTCTGTTCAGTCTGGCCGTCTGCCTGTCTCCAGCCATGAGTCACTGCTTCTCACTTTGAAGGGTCTCAAAGGCCAGGCCCAGCTGGTCAGTCTGTGGTGGGAAGTGGCCCAGAGGGGCCAGCTGGCCACATTTCTCAGCATCCTGGCTGACTTCCTAGATGCTCCAGACCAAAGGTGGGCAGCACAGGAGTGGTGCAGAGGGTGGTGCAGAGGAAGGGAGGGATCTGGAGCCAATTCTAGAGTTTGATTCTGGGAGAAGATAATATGTGAGTCTGGATTGGCTGCCAGCAGCCCAAGATCCCTGTCAGCCAGAGTGAACCTCCAGAAAGGGGCTAATGGGGCTTTCCAGCTTCATTTGTCACCCCTACTTCCTCTCCTGCTATCTCCCACATGTTAGCACCTCCCAACTACATACTGCTGGCCTGTCTCTGTATCCCACATTCTGTGCCCCTGTATTTGCATTTTGACGTCCTTACTGCTTTTAGTATGTTCAGCAAATGTTTATTGCCCTCTCCTGCCCTACCTCTAACCCCAAGGCCTGACTATTTTGGCTTCTGAAGCTTCAGTGTTAGAAAGTGGCTTGCACGTTAAGGAAGTGGCCGTCTCTCCAAGAAGGTTCCTCATCTGTAAGATGGGGGTGTGAAGTCATCAAGGGGGTTCTAGTCCTTTGTGCCTCCTGCCTCTTCCCTCCTTGCAGGCTGGGCCGAGTTTCTCTCTTCTCTGATCTTCCACACCAACTGCCAGAACAAGGGTCCACATGTTCTAGAGAAAATTCTATCCCTCTGGTTATCCCCTTTGCTTTTTAGAGGACAGAGCCTAGTTTTCTTAACTGATATCCAGGGCCCTTCTGGCCCTGCCGGCATCTCCAAGCCTCTCTCTTCTCTTCTCTCCGCAGGCACAGGCTGCTTGTTCACATGTGGGCTGCAGTTGAATTGTGTTCTCTCTCAGTTCCTATGTTGGCCCCCTTTGTGGCTCAAGTGGCTAAGACACAGACTGTGAAAGCTGTGGACTTGGGTGTGGGACCTGGGGTTGAGGATGGGGAAAAACCAGTATGGCACGTGCTGGTGGAGTAGCATTTGGGTCCACCGCTTCCAGCTGGCGCCCTCCACATACATCCCAAGGACCTGAGTTTGCACCCCAGGCCCGGGGGAACAACCGAGATGAGCAACTAACTAAAAATAAAAATGTTTCTTCCTCTCTCTTCCTACCTGCCTGCCTACTTGCTTTCATTTGTGCCTGCACCTTTCCTTTAAAAGAATTATATTGAAGTCCCAACTTCCCCGCATCTCAAAATGTATATGGAAATAACAGTCCCTTTAAAAAAATCATATACATTTATGCAAGTATAAACATAGATTTAAACATTTATTATAGAAATAGAAATTTAATGTTATTATATATGTTTATATAATATAGATTCATTCATTAATATTTCCTGGCAATGTCAGAGAAATTAACTATCTTTATTTTCTTGAAAGTTGCTTCTTCCTGCATACATTATTCACTCAACCAATTGCCTGTACTGAAACTCCATACAGGGGTGGCGCAGAATTTACTACATAACTTCACTTACAGTCAGCCTAAATGTTTTTTTTTGTTGTTTTTTTTTTAAATGTTCTCTGTCTTTTGGTAATTTTAATCCTTTAACTTAAAATTCCACCTTTGGAAGTCACGTATTATACATTAGTATCTTCTGACCTAGTAACCTTTCTAAAAAAATGTTATTGATATAACATTGAATTATAAGCTAAGTTTAAGGTGCGCCTCATTAGACATGATAGTGTCTTTAGAGGTAATGAAGTTAAATGATATCTAATCTGATATGACTGGTGTCCTTGAAAGGAGATTGTATGTGTCCTGGTGGAGGAGTGATTGGCTCCTCTGCCCTCGGCCGGCACAGTCCACATACATCCCAAGGATTTGGTTCATGTTCTGGCGCCAGGAGGAATGACCAAGATGAGAGAGTAATAAAAATAAAATAAAATAAAGAAAAAAGAAGAGGCACCTGGATCTCTGACTTGCAGCCTCCAGAACTGTGAGCAAACTTCTTTCAGCTTAAGCCCCTGACTGTGGTACTTTGTTAGGGCAGCCCAAACAGAGGAATACAGAGCCTGTATTGGTCAGTTACCCAGAGCCTCAAATATAGACCTTAGACTTCATTGCCAAATGAAGTCTGTTGTTTAAAGCACCCATTGTAAACTTAAAAAAATTTCAAAAGCCTCAGTTTCTATCACCCTGTTTGTTTTTTGTTTTATTTATTTTAAAGGAAAGGTGCAAGCACCAGTGAAGGCAAGTAGGCAGGCAGGAAGAGAAGAGCAAGAAACATTTTATTTTTATTTGGTTGTACATCCTGGTTGTTCTCTTTGGTGCAAGATGCAAACCGGGGTCCTTAGACTGCACTTCCCCTGGAGGTAGCTGACCAAACCACTACTCCACCAGGGCACTCCTATTTCTTTTTCTTTTTTTTAAAGAAAGGTGCAGGCAGGAATGAAGTCGAGCAGAGGCAGGCAGGAAGAGATTGGAGGAAGAAGCACTTTAGTTTTATTTTTTATTTCCTTGTTCATCTTGGTTGCTCCCGCCAGCTCCGGACGCAAATCTGTGTCATTGGGATGTGATGTGAACTGTGCCGGCTGAAGGCAGCCGACCCAGTCGTTACTCCACCAGGGTTTGCCTATCATCCTGTTCTGGCATGATTTTGTTTATCACTGTCAGATTGGAAGTGACTGTGGCCCCCAGCCTCCCTCTCTCCCTCTGCCTGCAGCTCCTGTCCTCCTTGCCCATCCTCATCTGACAGCCACTTGAGTGCTGCTCCCTGCCCACTGCCTGCCTGGGAGGGGCCTTGGGTGTTGCTGCCATTTAGGCCAGAGTGAGCCCGTGAGGCCGGGTGGTCTATGCAGGAGGAGGCCTATGGCTGGCACACAGCAGGTGCCCACATATATCTGTCACATGAGAGCAGTTACAGCCCCCATCTGGTCGGGAATGGACGAAGTCCAAGGAACAGGTCTCTGCTGCCCAGCAGTCACCAACAGTTTGTCTGAGTAACTCCAAGTCTGGGATGTCTAATTATTTCATCTCTTATTTAGACATTTAGGATGTTTTCTATCATCCCCTTTAAAAAAGAATCAGTCTTTGTCTTAGGCAACAGGGTAGAGGGACAATATAAAAACTTCAGACTAGAAATGCTGGGCAGGCTGTAAGAAACAGCCTTGACTTTGGGAGCAGAGTTTAACAATGATCCATATACATAATAAAACCCTTCGTTTGTGAGACACCCTTAAATCACATTCACCCAGAACAGCAAACTCCTCACAGCTCTGTTAGAGCAAGGTCTTCACAATGCTCTAGATGTCTGTCACTAGAGGACTAGTTGAAGGACGAGTTAAATCCTTGAAGGCACCTACTGAGAAGTCACCTAACACAGCAATGTCTCTCCAATCTGTTCACACAGGCAAAGTAGTGGTTCATGGACCCCGATGTGACCACATGCCTCCTGCTTAAATCATTTATGGTTCTCATTGTCACGCAAGGGAAGTCCCAAATCTGCCACATGGGACCTATGCTCCGTTGACCCTGACTGCAACCTCAGGCCCTTCACTGTGCCTCTACTCTGGCTTTAGCCCTCGCCCTCCTGCCAGCCACACCCACACTGGTCTTTGCACACGCTGTCCCTGCCATGTACCTGTCTCTCCACAATACCTTTCACAAGGGGGTAAACTCGCACTCATACTGCAAGACTGGACCTCCATGACACCCAAGTCTGGGAGACAGGCTTTAACTGGGATCCCACAGTCTCCTGGCTTCTGTACCAGCACTGCCCATGTTGAGGGCCAGTGACCTGCCTCCTCATTTAAGCCTTTGAGCTCCTGGGGCAGAGACCTAACCTGTTACTTGTTGTAGCCCCTGCTGGGTACATAGGAGACATTGCCTAAAAATCTGAGGAATAAGGGGGAGGACAGAGAGGTTCCCTGCAGGGAGTCAGCCAACCTGGACCTGGGTGAGAATGGTGAGGTCATCCCCGGCAGGGAGTGGCAGGGGCAAAGGTGTTGGGAGACCCTCTGTATAGGGTAAAATACACAGCACACCCACTCCTTCTTCACCTGACCCCTCAGGCGCAGTTGCTCAGGCCTGCCAAAGATGGTCACTGGGCTGGGGAGGCACGGGGCACCTCCCTCTGTACCTCAGTGGCCAGGGTGAGGATCCAGGGCAGGAAGGTAGTGTGTTAGGGGCACCAGGGAAGTTGGGGGATCTACAGCCTATGCCCTCTCTTCCCCACAGCTCACCACATCTGACACCCAGAGGCTGTTGTCTTGAAGGGACAGTGAGCTCCTGAGCCCTGTAAGAGAGCACTGAGGGGAGGATGAGAGATGATACTAAAGGGTGGAGGGCTTTCTGTCCGAAATACCCCAGCCCCATTCCCCTTGTCTCTCCTTGTTTCATAAGCTACATAGTAGCCAGGCTCTTTATCTTAAATTCTGGGTCTTTGCATGTACTGGACTGTCTGCCAGAATTGTCGTCTGCCCATTCCCATGCCTTGCTGACCTCCTTGTATTCATCCTATAGGCTTAGAAAGGGCATTGCCTTCCCAGGTGGCCCATCTAGGTGAGGCGCCTTTTGCCTGGTCCTCCTGCCTCACCCTTCACTCCCCCTTATTAGAGAGATTATCAGCCAGTACTTATTCAGTGACCTGTCTTCCCCACTAAACTAGAATCATCCTGAGGAGTCATCAGTCTTCTTTCAAACCTAGCACGTGCCTGGTGTGCAGCACTCAATAAATATTTGTAGCTTGGGTGGATGAACCTATGTGTGCGTGGATAAGTATAAGGATGGATGATTAATGGGTAGACATGGGGATGAGTGATCAATGAAAGGATGAATGATGGATGGATGGATGGATGAATGGAAAAGCAGATGGCTAGGTAAAGGAAATCACCCATTGTTTAGCTATTTAGTTGCATCGATGAGTGGCTAGGAAATGGAAAGATGAAAAAATATAGGAAATTGTGGTAAATACATGGATGGATACATGGATGAATCAATGGATGAATAATGAACGTGTGGGTGGTTGAGTGGGTAAGTGGAAAAAGAGGTGGATAATAAATGAGTAGAAAATCAATGTATGCATTGATGAAAAGTTGAAGGAAAGGAGAATGAATGAATGATGGGTGATGAATGGATGGATAAATGGGTGGATGGACTTGTCACTCACCTGACAGGCATCTGGGATACCTTGGGAGGAGCCAACACACAGCACTTCCTGCCTAGTAATTAGGGTTTCTGGACAGTCCTGGGAATATCTGTGGAAGAGGCCTTTATAGGCATCCAGGTCCAGGAGTGGCACATGGGCCTGCTGGAGAGGCTGGAGGAGGAAGAAGCTTTGAGAGCAAAATGGAGGCTCAGTAGTGAGAGGCTTGCTTTGGTCACAGAGAGGGCTGCTTGCATTCAGACTCAGGTATTGTGGCTGGAGTGGGGCGGGTGATGCATTGGAGGGAGCAGAGGGGCTGGGAGTGGCTTGAGAAGGAACAGAGAATAAAACCCTGAGTTCAAGCTGATGACCAGAGGAAGGCTGTCATCTTGATTCCAGGGTCTGAGGCCTGGACTTCCTTCCTTCACTTTCTTCCAGCCAGTGACCCAGCAACGAGTATCCTTGGGTAGCTAGGCAAAGGCTGAGGAGTCAGAGGGGCGAGTTTGCTGGGAGCAGGCATGGGCCCTGATTGTGGCACTTGGGCCACAACTGCCCATGGAGGAGGACCTGCCATCTGGTCTGCTCCTCACTGATAGAGCTGGGGTCACCTAGGTGGGTCCCCAGCAGCGCAAAGGATAGAGTGATGTCCACATGGCAGGACTGGGAAGGAGAGGGATCCAATTCTCACCACACCCACTCTGCAGGCTTCTTGGTAAGTGCCGGCCTGCCCTATGCCCTTAGGAAGCTCTGAGGCCAGGTAGGTGGGAGAGATCAATGACTTGCCCAAGGTCATACGGTCAGCTGGGGTCAGACCCCTCCAGAACTGTTACCTGACAGAGATAGTCTACACTGACAAGGGGTTGACCATAACCCCCAGCCCCAGAAAAGCAACTGTATGCTGAGACGTGACAAGACCACAAACTTTCTCCCAGGCTAATTGATATAATTGACATGATGTCTGTCATCCAAGAAACCAAAAAATTTGGTGGTTTAGAACTTGGGTGCAAGAGCCCGACTTTGCAATCAGCAATAGCTCTGCAAGATCTTGGACAAGTCACTTAACCTCTTTGACCTCAGTCTCCTCATCTATAAAATGGGAGTAATATAGTATTTCTCTCATAACTTATGCTGTTGAGGGTAAGTTTATGTGCACAAAGTGCTGTGTGAGAGCATGAGCACTAGGGCCTTGGGGGCAGATGTGTGATTGTGTGTGTGCATATGACTGTGTGGGTGTACATGTGCAGCGGGTCTAAGGTGATGCGTGTGACCATGCACATGGGTGTGATGAGTGTTGCGGGTCTATACGAAAGAGGATATTAGTGAATGTGTATGGGGAGATGAGAGTAGTTTGCCCATGTATGCATTTGAGTTTACATAGAAAGATGAGAGGGGATGACTTGGCAGGGGTGTGTGTATGAGTGTGTACCGGTGCACATGTGCGACTGTATGTGTGCTTGCACATGTGTGTGCACATGCCCACACATATATGCATGAGTGTGTGGTGTGTCTCTGTGTGAAGTATCTTCTGCCATCTTCAAAGGTCCTGGTCTGGAAGACGGTATTTTCACCTCTCGATGCTGGTTGTTCCAACGTCACTCCACCCTTTCACCTGACAGCCAGAGACTGAAGCCACAGGTCGCTGAGATCAGTGGCCTGCACTGAGCACCAGGCTCCTGTTCCCACAGAGAGGGAGGAGCCAGATTAGGAGCAAATGCTCAGAGCTTCTGGCTTTAGAACTTGGAGACAGAGGGCGGGAGTTGGGTAAGATGGCTGAATGGTGAGCCACAGGGGCCAACTGGCCATCATGAAGAGGAAATCCTCCCTGAGCACTGCACCAGGCTGGCCTTGCCTGGCCCTCAGGTCTGTCCAGGAACACAGGGTGGTCCTGCGGGCCACTGTGCTGTGAACAGGTGGGCTGCACTAGGGCCTCTCCCTGACTCATATCCAAACTCCACAGTCATTGCTGTCCAGCAAAGGAAACTTGGATGCTAAAGCCTTAACCAATGGACAGGTGACTGGGCTCTCACCCTCAGGCCACACAGCAAGTTGAAGGGTGCCACCTGAGGGCAAGATCATGTCCAGTCAGCAGGGGTGAGGCAGGGAGAGTCCAAGGTGGGGGCTGTATCTGAGCTTGGCTTTTGAAGCTCTCTCAGAAGAATGGGGAGGAGCCCCTGCTGCAAATGGAGGGAACCAGAGCAGGGAAGGTGGATCAGAGGAACATTCAGTTCAGGCCTCTGGATGCCGGCCAGGTACTTTGGCTATTGATCTGATGGTAGCAGGGAGCCATGGAGGGTGTTTGAGCGGTGCAGGGTCAGCTGTCCTTGGGGAGTTGAAGCAGGGTGAAAACCATTGGCAGGGGAGACAGGGACAGGCAGCCAACACTAGAGAAGCCGGGAGAAGGGGAGTGGAAGGGCCCAAGGGTGCTGGGACCTGGAACTAGTGAGATAACCCTGGGGGAAGATGCCACATGCAGCATGGGAGGGGGGTCTGTACACAGTAGGTGCTCAGTAAATGTTAGTTCAGTGAATGGGGGAGGCTCTCCATAGATCTCTAGGTCAGCTGGGACTGTGCTCTCCCTTTTTCTCACCAGTCTCCTTTCCTGTGGGCCTGGAAGGACCCCAGCTGGGCCAGCAGGTACAGTTCCTGCCCACGGTACCATCTTTGCTGGTGCACCCATATGCGTCTCTCTCTCCATCCACCCTCCCCCTCCCTGTCCTTATCTTTCCTTTCCGTCTCCATGGAGACTCACCACCTCAGCTTGCCTGCATCCCAGCCGCTGCCAGGGATTCTGAGCTGGCTCCATCCCTCCCTCCTCAGAGCCCCAGTTCCCGCAGTCCTGTCTCCTCCCCCTGGGCTGAGTCCGGAGGCAGCCTCCTCTTTCTGACTGTCACATTTATTTTCCAGCTCTGACAGGGTCAGCTCCTCTGGGGAGGCCACCTCCCCACTCTACCTTCCACCTGCCACAGCTCAGCCAGCCCTTCCAGGAGCAGTGCCGTCCTCACACCGCCAGCTGCTGGGAGAAGATTGGCTGGGTTGTCAGCTCTCTGCTTCCAGATCCTCTTCCCACTCCGACTGCCCATGCCGAGGTCCTCCTTGTCAGTCATTTCCTTTTGTCACCGGCTTGGCAAACAGGCGAGTCTTGAGTTCTGAGCTGGGAGAACTGGGAGGAGGGTGGAGGTGGGGAAGGGGCTCCCTGGGGCTGGGGCGATGGGTCTCTGGAGGGAGGCTGAGGGGCCACCTGAGCCCACAATGAAGAGAGAAGTCTGGATTCTAAATTTTTTTTTTTTTTTTGCACCTCCTTCCCTCATCTTCTAAGGAGAGAAAACGGAGCTTCATGGGAAACAGCAGCAACAGTTGGTAAGTGTCAGGGCCTGGCCCCCAGGGTTGGTACAATGGGGCTGGCCCAGGCATGTGAGACATGAAGCCTCTGGAGGACTCCCCTGGGGCAGAGGGCGGTATATTTACCCAGATCTGCAGGCTATAGAGAGAAGGGTCCCAAAACTCAGACCAGAGGCAGAGAGAATCTTCTAAGAACCAAAGCCATCTGCCCCCCCACCAGGAAGCTCCCATCCTCTCTCTCCCATCCCACAACAGGGCCACGTTTAGGCTGCTGCAGGGAGGTTGGAGAGGGGGCCACTCCTTGGGATGGTGTGGGGGCAACCAAGGTCAGTACCTCCTTAGGGTGCCTCACAGTGGAAGGCCTTGGGAGGGGTTTTCATGAGCATTTGTGCTGGGGACTGGGTGGGGCTCTGCACATGCCATATCTCCTCTGATCAACCCAAAGTCTCTGGGACGCAGGCTCTGCCAAGGTCTCCACTGGGACGGTTAGGAAATGGGGGCAGGCCAGGGAGGAGCTGGCCCATGGTCTCAGGCTGCGTTGTGGCAGAGCCAGGGTTCATTCAGGCCTGCTCCCTCGGCCGATGCACGGCACAGCGCGGGTCCACAGGTTTAGGGTACAAGCCAGTGAGGGAGGGACATTACAAGTACTGTCTCTGGGAGCTGCCTGTCTTCAAATCCCTGACCGGTGGCCCTGTACCCCAACTGCTGCTCTCCAATGGCTTGCTCTGCCCCTCCAGGTCCCACAAGCCATTCCCCAAGTTGGAGCTAAGCCTGGGGTCCCGGCCCATGGCACCCCGGGAGCCTCCTGCCTGCTCCATCTGCCTGGAGCGGCTGCGGGATCCCATCTCGCTGGACTGTGGCCATGACTTCTGTGCTCGCTGCTTCCACACGCACCGCGTCCCGGGCTGCGAGCCGCCCTGCTGCCCAGAGTGCCGGAAGATCTGCAAGCAGAAGAAGGGCCTCCGGAGTCTGGGAGAGAAGATGAAGCTCCTGCAGCAGAGGCCACCGCCCCCTGTGCTGCAGGTTGGGGTTGGAGGAGACAGGCCTCCTTAAGGGGTGTGGGGCCATCCAAGACTCCAGGAGGGGGCTGGGGGCTTTGGCCTGTTGGATGATGTCAGAACGGGAGGCCAGGGTTGGAGGCACTCCAGACTTGGGGTTCAACCCCCACAGCTTGGATGCCAAGGGAACCCCTCTTTCTCCTGGCTCAGGAGACCTGTGCAGTGAGGGCTGAACCACTGCTCCTGGTGCGAATCAATGCTTCCGGGGGCCTCATCCTGAGGATGGGGGCCATCAACCGCTGCCTGAAACACCCCCTGGCCCGGGACACCCCAGTCTGCCTCCTTGCTGTCCTAGGAAAGCAGCACTCGGGGAAGACCCTGCTTCTCAACTACCTGCTTCAGGGTCTGCCGGGCCTGGTAAGGCTGGGGTGTGGGTTAGGGGTCCCCGTCCGGTGTTGTGGGTGTAGGGGACCGGACAGACCCAATGATGTTCTCCCTCTCTGGCTTGCAGGAGTCTGGAGAGGGCAGCTGGCTGAGAGGAGGGGGTTCCCATCAGGGGCTCCAGTGGGGTGCTAACAGCCTAACCAAGGGCATATGGATGTGGAGTCACCCCTTCCTGCTGGGAAAGGAAGGGAGGAAGGTGAGGAGCAAGGACAGAGGAGGGGAAGCCTGGGTCAGGAAAGGGGAGAGAGAGAGAGGAAAGGTGGCAAAGAGAAGGGGACCCCAGGGAAAAGCCTTGGGAACAAGGACAAAATGGGGTGTGCAGACAGGACCTGCGGGCCACCCGGGAGTGAGGCAGGCTGACTCGCCCACCTGCCCGCACAGGTGGCTGTATTCTTGGTGGACATGGGGGGCGCCATGAGCCCTGAGCTGAGCCGGGAGACAAGGACCAAGCTCTGCGCTCTCACCACCATGCTGAGCTCCTACCAGGTGAGTGGGGGCTGGCGGCCAACTACATCGCCTGCCTTAGCTCAGCTTTCTCCAGTCGTGGCCAAATCTGGCTCTCCTTGCACTGTGAAGTCACCCTGCCTCAAGATTTTGGGTTTGAGGTCCCTAAAGATTCTGGGGGTGCTCCTGCAAAGGGGAGACGCCCCCCATCAATAAAGGTGGGAACATGGCTTATTCTAAAGGTGAGTTGAAGGTCCCTGGGGGCATTGGAGGCCTGCAGGACTGCTCCGTCTTCCATCCACCCCTCAAGGCCATCCCGGACCCCCAGGCTGTGGAAACCTCTGGGTGGTCTCTTGCTGGCCTGAGCCCCTCAGACTGCCTGTGAGCACCTTCTTCATCAGCGACTTCCCAGTGTCTCCTTGTCTTCGCAGACACTCTTCCATCTTCTTGTCTCCTTGGTTCCAGATCCTCGACACCACCCACGAGCTGAAGGACACGGACCTGTACCATCTGGAGGTGAGGAGAGCTCGGATCTCCAGGCTGTTACCCCACTCCTGCCCCAGTCATAAGGCCAAGGGGCTGGGCCAGCCCGAGCAGGTGCCTTCCAATTCTGGCCTAGGACACATGAGCTGGAGTGGGACCATGGACTGGAGGGCAAAGCATGAAGAAGGTTTGGGGAGAGACTGCAGAGCCCTGGTTCCTATGGGAGTGTTGGGGGGGCATGGGGAGGCAGGGCCTTCGGAATGGTTCAGGGTGTGACTCTGTGTTCTGCCCTCAGATGTTTGTCCACGTGGCTGAGGTGATAGGCAGGCATTATGGGATGGTGCCAATCCAGGTGAGACACCATTTCTGGACTCATCATCCCCAGACCCCAGCACCTCTGACTGCTAGTGTCAGGACCCCTTCTCTTCCAGCACCTGGATCTCTTAGTTCATGACTCATCCTCCCCCAAGGAGTCAGGGCTGGGACACTCAGGTGACATTCCACAGGTGAGCAGAGTAGGGAGGGGCAGGAGCTGGCAACAAAAGGCTGGGCCCCCTAGCTCAGAGCTCTCCTCTGTCCATCTCTCAGAAACCCTCCAGCAAATTCCCCAAGGTTCAGGAGCTGCTCAGAGGGAGGCGAGCCCGCTGCTACCTCCTGCCTGCTCCCGGGAGGCGGTGGGCCAGCAAGGGCCCTGGCAACCTGGCTGGTGAGTTTCCCCTGAGCACAGACCTCCCCAGCTGGCTCTTCTCCAGCGGCCACCTTTGCCCAGCCTCTGACACCCTTTCTCCTCCCAAAGCCCCCGCTCTCCTCAGCATGAGGACTCTCTTCCTCAGACACAGATGATGATTTCTGCCATCTTCGTGCCTATGTCTCGGATGTGCTGGGTGCAGCCCCCCTGCATGCCAAGAGCCGCTGCCAGGGGTACTGGAGTGAGGGGCGCCCTACGACCAGGGGGGACAGACGCCTGCTCACGGGGCAGCAGTTAGCTCAGGAGATCAAGGTGGGGAAACTCCCAGGGGAGCCCAGATCCCCCAGCTGGCCCCTGTCATCCCTGAGATCTCCTGTGATGTCTCTGCAGAACCTCTCGGGCTGGATGGGGAGGATGGGGCCCGGTGTCTCCTCTCCGGATGAGGTACGGAGCTCCCTGTGAGAACCTAGGGGGGCTGGGAGGGAGGCAGGTCGGTGTGCTTGGGACGGAGATAAGGAACCAGGAGGCTGGCCAAGGAGGAAGGAGGGAGGCAGCCTGGGTTTTCCCGTGGACAGATGGCTGCCCAGCTGCACGACCTGAGGACTGTGGAAGCTGCCAAGAAGGAGTTTGAGGAGTATGTGCGGCAGCAGGTGAGCCCGCCGGACCACGTGGGAGGCAGGAGTTGGGGCTGGGCCAGATTTCCCAGGGACAGTTTCTGGGACTGCTGGTCAGGCCTCCTTCCTGTCTCTTCACCACCAACACCCCCCACTCCCCCGCCTCATCACAGGACGTGGCCACCAAGCGCATATTCTCTGCACTCCGGGTGCTGCCTGACACCATGCGGAACCTGCTGTCCACCCAGAAAGATGCCATTCTGGCTCACCATGGGGCGGCTTTGCTGTGTAAGGGGCGAGAGCAGACCCTGGAGACCTTGGAGGCTGAGCTGCAGGCGGAGGCCAAAGTGTTCATGGACTCTTACACCATGCGCTTCTGTGGCCACCTGGCTGCCGTGGGGGGTGCCGTGGGGGCTGGGCTCATGGGCCTGGCAGGAGGCGTGGTGGGTGCAGGCATGGCGGCAGCAGCATTAGCTGCGGAGGCTGGGATGGTGGCAGCTGGAGCTGCTGTGGGGGCCACAGGAGCTGCGGTGGTTGGGGGAGGTGTGGGTGCTGGGCTCGCGGCCACCGTGGGCTGCATGGAGAAGGAAGACGATGAGAGGGTGCAGGAAGGGGACCGAGAGCCCCTTCTCCAAGAAGAGTAAGCTCCCAGGAGACATTAAAGGGAAGGATGGATGTGAGGGAGGCCAGGAAGGGAGTGGAGGATGGGCAGGATTGGGGGGTGATCTTCCAAGGATCCCCATGTACCACCTTCCCTGACTGAATGTCCAGGGTCCAGTTGGCTGACTGAACTGGAGAGTCAGTGTGGCCCCAGGAACCTGGGTGGGGGCCGCCTGAGGCCAGGAGGCAATGTTTGGGGGGGTCAACTGGTTGCAGATGATTGGCTAACCTGCCATTTCCCAGGTAAATTTGACCCCAGGGTCTCCCACCAAGAGTGAGGCTCCCCATCCTCCCTACCCTGGCTTATTTCCAGGGTTTGTAGGAAGGCAGAGCAGGTGCCATTCTGGAAGCCTCCACTTGGTGGAGAGGGCCTGTCTTTTCACAGATGGGAACCATCCTAGGACGCATGACCGTGGTGTGAGACAGGCAGCACTGGTCAGGGGCTGGGGAAGAGAGGGGTGGAGGGGCCGCCGGTTTGGTGAATGGCGCTCTAATCCCAGAGGATAAGCTTGCTCATGCGTCTCTTCCCAAAATTGCCCAGCAAGACAAAGGTGGCCGGCCCTCTCCCTGCAGCCCCCTGGGAGCTCTATGTGGTCCTTGAATGAGGGTGTTCCTATAGGTGTTCCCTCTTGTTGGTGCCTTTTGTCAGCCCCAGTCAGAAGGCAGAGTGCCCTTATTTTTTACTTTATTTTTTGGTGGAATGCTGTCCCAACAACAGCTTAAATGCCAAAGAATAACACCTTCCATTGTATTCCAAGCTGAACCAGATGGCTCTCCTAACAGACTAAGTCCGGTAAGGGCCAAAAGAGGGAACAAATCCTGTCCTCGAACACACTCTTCCTCCTCTGAGCCCATGAGAAGATGGCTCTGTTCCGTTAGCAGGAGACCTGGGTGAAGCCCCCACCCACCGGGAACCTGAGGGCAGAGCGCCTCTCCCAGGGGTAGGAAAGTCCTGAGAGGAAGACTGCGAGGCTCTTAAGCTGTAAAAGGATGGATGGGCACATTCTATGAAAAATAAAATGTTGTGTGCTTGCGTGTCAGTTTCCCAGTAAGTTATTGAAACCACTGTTTGATTCAGCCCCCGAAGGGCTTTGGGGCAGGAGAAGGAAGACCAAGGCTGGGGGTGCAGGAGGGCTCAGGTCAAAGACCAGGTGTACGACACCTTGATAGATTTTTCACTAAACTTGCGATTCTGCTCCCCTGATTGGGCTCTCTTGCCTTGGATGACAGTGTGGGCAGGTTGTCAGTTGGCACCTGTCCTGGGAGGAGACGACAATGGAGGTATACAGGGGGTGTCCTCTGTAAAGCCATGGAGAGGGGACCCCAGATCAGAGCTTCAGGGCCAGGCAGCAGGGCCCCATGTTAGAATTACAAGAGCAGTTGCTGTGTCCAAATCCTGCATTTACAGCTGCAAACCCAGAAAGAAGTCTCAGCTAGTGTCACCAGCTGGTTGGTGTCCCCAGACATTGGATGGGATTTTGTTAACTCAGCTACGCTAAAACTGAAGACAGCCCTTCTTCATCAGTGTCTTCCCTGGGGTTAGGTCCAGTGCTGGAGGCAGTGTTGGGGGACAGAGGCAGAGGGACTTGGTCTGGGACACATGGTTCAACAGCAGAAGCTGCAGTTAACAAGCTGGGGACAAAATACATGTTGCAGCGAAATCCCAAATCTGGGAATCACTGAATGAGGGTGTTCTTTAGCCAGAATTGTGCACAGAGGTGTCGGAAGGAACCAGAGTGGGCTCTTCTCCCTGCTCTTTGAACAGCTCAGCAGGAAGAGCTCTGCAGAGGCAAGCTGAGTCATTGAGTAATATTTGTCTTGTGCCTTATGGCTTTCAAAGCATCTTCCCAAACACTGTCTCCCTTAAGACTTGAAACCTCACACAGTACCTGGACCATCCATTCTTACAGAAGCTCAGAAGAATGTATCTCAGTTAAAAGAATGCATCAGAGATAAACCAGGACTCGAATCTAAGAATTCATGCCAAATTCTTTGCTCAGGTGAGCCCTCATCCCACAATCTCTCAAGACTCCAAGATCGGGCCTCTGGGTCCCAAATCCAGTTAAGTGGCTGCTGCATTGGTTCTGTAACTCATAAGAGCCCGCATGACTCTGTGCCCATGGTATCAGCCATGCAATGAGATCGGATTTCTCATCTATGACTTGTTGAAGGTCACCAGTGATAAGTTTCTGGGTCAGAGATCTGATAGCTTAGCTGGCAGTGTCTGCTTCTGAGGCCTTCCTCATACTGAAGATGGCAGAACTGCAATGCAAGAGGCGCCTGCCTCCTTAAGCCCGGCCATCGTCTGAATGTTTGACCCCTCCTCCATGTTCACATGTTCAAATCCAATGCCCAATGTGGTGGCATTAGGAGGGATCTCTGGGAGGTCACGAAGGTGGTGCCCTCTCGAATGGAATTACTGCCCTTAAAAGAGAAATCCAGAGACATCCCTGGTCCTTCCACCCCATGGTGACACAGTCATCTATGAACCAGGACCCTCACCAGCCACTGCACCAGCTGGTACCATGATCTCATTGTCTCAACCTCCAGAACTGTGAGAATTGCATATTTGTTCTATAAGTCACCCAGTCTATGGTACTTTGTTAGAGCAAACTGACTGAGCTACGTCAACCCCTTGACGCAGGAAGCAGGAGCCCTCTGACCGCATGGACCGCATTTAAGCCATGATACGAGAAGGCGAAGACTTTTCTTGCATGAAGTCAATGAGATACATGTTAACTTGTCACTACATCTCCTAACACAGGAATATGTTCCTTGAGGTGTGGGGGAGCCCTCCTGAAAACCTAAACTATCACTGCCTGGGTTGGGGGGGCAGTAAGCAACACCCCTGGATCCATTTTATGCCGGGACACAAGAGGTGGTGATACTGTTACTGCAATAACTTGGAAGGTAAATCTTGTGTCATGGAGGAAAAGTTTTTTTTAATAGAATCTCCTGCCAACCCAGAAGAATCTCTCAACAAATGTAGCAAAGAAATATTTCTGTTATTGAATAAGTATTAAACCAGACTGTGCTATGTCACGGATAATCTGCAGTTTAAGGTGAGAGTACAGAGAGAAAAGCAACCCCACCATTTCTGTAGTCACAGTTCATTACGTGCGTGCTCTTGTGCATGAGGATTTGCCCTCAGGAGATTGGACTCCACTGCACCATCTGCTATGCATGCTTTCATAGTTCACCCTGAATTCGTCTGGTAACTGGGGCGACCATTTATGCTAGTTAATTGGTCTTCTCTGAAGGAAAAGCAAAGTTGCTTATATCTCTATGACAAACAGTTTATCAGGTGCCTCAGCTAAGGTTCCACTGTGACAAGGAGATGGGGCACTGTCTTCCCTAATGTTGAAATTTAAAAGAAATGACTCCCAGGCCTCTCAGAAAAATATCCCCAGGTTGTAATGCTGGTAAGGGGCTAATTTAACCTTTAAAAAAATTGTAAACACGTCAAGGGAATAGAGGAAGTCTTTGGAAATATGTTTGTTTGTTTTTTTTCTTTTCTAGGAAATGTTTTTAAAAAAAGGAGAGGGAAAAAAGGTATTTTCCCTTCTGGTCATAGGAAAAAATTAACCTTATTGTTAGCTACTTTTACAATTTTCTTCTTTTGTGACAATCCTAGAGAAAACTACAATTTTTCTAGTGATCTCCATTGCTGTTTCTACTTTTCTTGGCCTTTCTCAGTCATGGAAATATTTAGCGATTCTATAGTAAAATGCAAAGTGATTTTCAGAAGCACAATGGGATTAGAAAATTCAGTACTGTGGAACTTGGGGGAAAGAAACTTTAAACATGCTATGGTAGTGGTAAATGATTAGAGCAAGTTCTTGATTATGTAGAGGTGAGACAGAAGGAAGTGGGGTGGCCTTCATACTCTTGACCCCAACACATATGTGGCTGTGACTGATCCCACCCTCATTTCAAGTCCCAACCACATTACTTTAGTTGAACTCCATGCCTAAAGTTTTCTTAGCGCAATACTCGCTTCTAATCCTTGGAGCATGCTGGCTCCAAGGAGTGACTGCACAAACCATTACTCTAATGATTTATGACCAGCTACACTGTGTAAGCCTTCCTGACAGAAGCAAAAGAGAAGGAACATCACATAACACGTGCATTTTGAGCCCCCCTAGGTATTTTCTGAACCCAGCGAGGAGACAGATGTTGGATGCAGAGTGTACCCCTCCTTCCGAAACTGCTGATTGAATCTATACTATTAACTTAAAAACTTGAGTCCATACACAGGTGGGGCACAGCAGTAAAGCAAGGTCCTATTGTCCATGCTGATGCCCTTTTGTACATAATGCCCCCCACCCCGCCCATATATGATCTCTGCAATAAAGCCTTGTCTGAGGAACATTTCGAACTCTGTACAATTTCTATTTGCTCAGGTGTCCAAGAATTCTAAAGAGTCTATAAGACACTTGGGGGTCGGTAACAGAGGAGGAAAAAAATATCTTTTCCTTTCTTTGTTAAAACAGGACAACAGGTTCAAAATGGAGTTGCTTATGCTAAGTGTTATGTCACCAAAGTGTTATAATTTCAGCTCTCCCAGAAATGGAATCTTAAACTAGTTGATCAGGAATCTCTGGATCACCAGAGTTAGGTAATCTGCCTAATAGACTCCAGCCATCCCCTAAAGGAATATGACCATTTTTTGGCCTCGGATAACTTCCGTGTTCCCATTCTCTTCTGCCCACAAAAGTCCAGCTCCTTGGAGCTCCTTTTCTCCTTCTAGATGGGCTGCTACTGGGTTAATAAATTCTTGGATAAAGCCAATAAGATCTTTAAATTTGACTCAGTTGAAAAAAAAATTTTTTTAACCATACTCTTCTAGTCCTCTATACCAAAAGACAGATTACCAAGGAAAGGCATACTTTAAAAAAAATACTACATTTTATGTGATATGAGAGACTGTATAAGGAAATGAAGGTCCAAAGATGTGGTCATGTTTAAGTGTTTTTATACTAAGTTTGTAAAATATGGAAAGTCATGGAAAATGTGATCAAACTAAAAGAGTGTGAGCTGAGTGTAAAAACTTCCATTGGCTCTCTCTTCTGATATAAGGATGCTCTGGGTATAGGGAGGGCACCTTTCACATGAGAGTTTTATAACCTGTTTCAGGTCAGAAGGTCTTTGTGAATCTGCCATGGCTCAAACTCCTTCAGCTTAAAATACTCACTAGGCCCAGCTGCCATATTGTGAAGTATCATGTCCTAAACCCTGTCAATGAACAAGGTGCAAAGATTTTCCTTAGCATACACAGCTTTTACAAGCTGCATATGTGGTCTTGATTTCTTGCACTTTCAACTATTTGAGTATGTTTTGTAGCTGCTCACAAGATCTCAGCCAATCTAAACCTAAGGAGCAACATAATAAAGAGCCTGTTCATCTAACATTTTAAGATCTTTTCTTGTAAGACCCAAATAATTTCTCCTGAGATCCTACCACTCACACAAATAACTTGACACATAATGATAATGTGGGTCCTTTAGTAAATTGTTATAGTTTCCTAAATAACATTTCCCAAATGTAAAATGTTAAAGACACCAGGGTTAGCATCTGGAATCAAACCCTTCTTATGAGGCACCTTGGAAGGGTACAGAATTCAATTTTAGAGTTTCATGACCATGACTCTGTTTCAAGTCTTGAGGACAGACTCACCTAGAGTTCACGTTTCACATCAGTCCATATCAATGGTTTCAGTATAGCAGGCCTGCCATGCTGATCACAGTAATGTCTCAGAGCTGGTTTGTAACTCATCACTAAGCTGTTTTATCATATGTGTACCTCTGAGAAATTTGTGGGGCACTTCCATTCCAGTATTAAATTATTCCCACAGTCCAATTTCAAATGTTCGCTCATTACTGCTGTAATTGTATCATGTGTTTTTATAATTGTCCCAAAACAATTATACTAGTCAAAATATTAACATTAAAAAGCAAGAATTTGCCTGTTGTATTCCTCTAAGGATTGCTATCTAATAGATCTCTATTTGTCCTGTGTCCCCCTAAACAGGCCATACAGGGCCTTAATACTCAGAGTTCATAATGGGAGCACCCAGAGGACATGATTCCAGTTATGAAGACCATTAACTTATGACATTTTGTGTCAAATTTTGGGTTTGAATTTTGATAGACTCCCTCCTTGACCAAACCAATGAGGCTTTTCCGGATTTTCTTTTCAACTAGGCCCTGATTTTTTAGGTTTCTGTGTTCCTCTATGCAACTCTTCAGTTTTAGCAAGAATCTTGCTCAGTCATTTTAGCCAGAACCCCCACTCTTGAATTTGATCATCCAAGTATCTGATCAGGTTTCTCATCCTCTGGGTGATGTCTGGTCACCCTAACCTGTCCTCAAGCCAAGATTCCTGCTAGGTTAGTTTAGCCAGAACCTCCATTATCCAGGATGTTTCCTCTTAGTAACTTTCTATTCACTGACCACCATCTTGCTCCTTGGCTATAAATGTCCACTTTCCTTGTGGGTTCCTTGAGCCCAATCTCTCTTCCCTACTGCAAAACTCCTTTACAGTGGTCGCTACCGTGGTCCTGAATAAAGGCTGCCTTCTGGTTCTTTAACAGATGTCATCAATAATTTTTTTCTGTAGCAATATCAATGTGCATATTATTTTACTTTAGAATTACCAAAACATGACTCATAAAGATGATCTCAATTTCATTCTGACAATAAATGGATTGTTGGCCTTATAAGTTCAAACCATGTCTATCCTGGGAACACAAAATGGAGCTGATCAGAAATAAGTAGTCGTGGAGACCATCAGTGGGAGAACTAAAAGAAATAGTGGTACAAACAACGTGTTTGTTTCCAGTAAACTGTGAGTCTTAAAGTAATTGAGATAATCATTACGATGAATTGAACAGCAGGGTTTTCTGTGAAAATATTAATTATTTCTCTATAGAAAGTCTCTTTTCAGTTAAACTCAGTATCAGTAATTCTGTAAAACTTAAGTTTCAAGTCTTTCTGGGAAACTCAGAACAGTCCTCCCACAGTGTTGGCTTCACATGGGGAGTATGAATCCAGTTGGATTCCTTTCTATTTGATAGCCACATTCAAACACTAGAAAGGATCCTTCCCAGAGCAATGACAGCCATCATCTCTCCAGAACATGCAATCTCCTGTCAAACGGAGGCAGGGAGAGACTGTCTTCCTTGGGTCCTTCCTCATCTTTATGAATTGATGTCTTAGGGGTCCTAGGGAGAGATCATTTTAGGTATCGAACATGGTAATGAGAGGATTCAGGTCAATTAGGCACAGAATATGATCTCAGAACCAAATCGATAAACCTGCATGATATAAACTCAAAGGGAATGTGACACCTTGCTTGCTAGGTCTCATTTTTAACAAGTTTAGTGGTATAGTTCCTACTTGTGGTTCTCAATATTAGCCAGTGGGAAAAAGAACCTAGAGGATTTCAGTAATAGGGTGACTTACAGAACTCAGGACAACTATTTACTCACTAGATCATCAATGTATCACCAAGGATATTAAAGGATACGAATCAGCATCCTTATGAGAAGACACATAGAGTGAGGTCCTGAAAAAAGGAGCTTCTGTCCTAGAGGAGCTTAAGGTCCATCAAGGGGGCACATGGAAGCCCCCTCTGTTTCTCCAACTTCAAAGTTCTCTAAAGCTCCTCATCTTGGGTTTTATGAGGCACATTCCACAGGCACAACTGATCTAATCATTAGTTATTGGCAATTAAACTCAACCTCCATCTCCTCTTCTCTCCTGAAACCCCAGCTTCCCTTTCCACGCCTCAGTGCACGATGCAAGTCTTTGGCTGAGTTACCTCAGAATTTACCACCATGTAAATTCCATATGTATGTTATTAAGCTTGGGTTTTTCTCTTAACATGCCTAATATTAATTTATGTATATGTCCTGACTGTGAAGAACCTCAGAGAAATGCAGGAGTTTTTCCTTTGGCCCCCACTCTAGTAAATGCTCATGTTAACTTGGCTTGTGTTGATTTAAATCCAGGCAAAATCCAACCTGTGAAAGGAAGTGTTTCTTTGGCCTTTTTCATCCTGGTACATGACCTAGCAGGGAACATGACCACATCTGAATTTTGAACAGGAAATGTCAGATAAATTGCATCAGGGCCTGTCATCTTCCTCTGTTGTCATTGTAGAGTCATGGTCATCTATTTGATCAGGGTCTACAAGAAAGTAGCAGGTGTAGGAGACCAGATCTGCTCAGTACAATATCAGGATCCGATAATAATGCTTGACCATAGCTAGTCTGATGCCCACACAGGCTGGGTCTTTTGCACTTGAAAAGACAACTGTCACAGCACATGGGATAGGCAATAAATGACCCAAGAAGGAATTTCAGTAACTGTAGCTGCTGCTGCCACAGTCTGCTGGCTTCCAGAAAAACTGAGAAATACGTGCTTGGTCCAGAGTCTGATGCAAATTTTTTAGTTAAATTCCCCCAACAGCGCCTTTGTCTTCACGGCATATCACGTGGAAAGGTTTTTCAAAATTTGGAAACCCACAGCCCGGGGAGAGACTACAGCCAACGTCAGTTGTTCAAAAGACTCTTCAGGTTTTAGGAATTCAATGCCAAGGTTGAGAGTATTGTTGATCAACTGGTCAATCATCAGGGGAAAATTGCCTGCTCTGCAAAAGCTGTAATTTACTGTGGCAACTATTTCACTCATCCCAGAGCAGTCTCAGTTGCTTTTTGTTGTTATTGTTGTAGGCCGTTTCATCTGGAAAACTGACGAATTCCTGGATTCTGACGCTTTTTGACTTCAGTTTGGCAGTACTGCAATTTGCCTGGTGAGGCCTTCTGTCTCTGACAGGTAAGGAATTGCAAATAAGTCTAAGTATCTGCTTTACAATGCTGTTTCGTTTCTGAGGCGACCTGCAAATCACCTACCATTGACTAGTATAGATCCCTCAGGCTGGACCAACTTGCCTTAGATTTCCTGTAAATAGCTAGAACAGTAATAGAAGTCCCAAAACACTTGAGCCATCCTTTGGTGTAAACACTGTACTTTTTCCAAGGTCAAAAAGGAAGTGAGAATTTGGACTCATTAGCTAGAGGGACAAAAAGAAAGAAAATTGTAGAACATAGGTCAACTACAGGAAAGGCTTTGCAGACAACAGAATTAAAGTCAGGAAAGCCGCAGGTTAGGGACGGGGTTAAGGGGACAGCACATCATTACCACTCCAAGATTCCCATGGGAGGAGGACAGGGTGAGTGTCCCTTTTCGAAAAAATATCTCTTGCTTTTCTAACTTTTTTTTTTTTTTTTAATAACTGGCTTAATTTCCTCTAATTGAGCCCTTCACAAAGGATATTGTTTTACACAAGGCATGGCTTATCCTTTTGGTAAGTTATTTTCATCTGTTCTGTATGTCAAATTCAGCCAGAATCATTATCCCTAAGGCCCCAAGCAGTGCATGGGTCTGTTTTGACCCAGGGTGCTTTTCCAGCACAGTGTGAGGCTGTCACTTTGGTCATTCCCCTTTTCCTTTAGAAAACACAGAGTAACGATGTCAGGGGGTTTTTCCGCCCCAGGGAGACCCTCAAACACTTCATCAGGGCACAGAGAATGGGACATGGTGAATTTTAAGCTGGCAGGGCTGTCTCCCCTGGGTTTACAGGAGAATCAGGAAAAAGTAAGTTGCCTGTTCCCCAGTCAGAGGGAAGTCCAGAGAAAAAGCAACAGTTGAAAAGAATGCTATTGTTCTCGGATGGAGTTTGTTTTTTTTTAATAATTGGGTCAGCACGGTTGATAGTGGTTGCCAGTCTCCCAGATCATGCTGATTTTATGTGCTCTTGGTTATCAGTTACTGAGAGGTGAATGTTGATATCTTGAACTAAAATTGTGAATTTGTCTATTTTTTCTTAGGGTTCTATCATTTTTTTTGTCCCAAGTATTTTGAAGTTCTATTATTTAGGTATAGACTTGAAACATGAAATGTTTCTTTAGACCTATGATAATTGTCCTTTTGAAATTCTCTTTGTTTGGTATCAATATAACTCTGCCAGGTGTGTTTCATTTAGATCTTTTATATGCTTTCCCTTTTAACTATCCGTGTCTGTATATTTAAAATGGGTTTCTTAATAGACAGCATATTTTGTATCTATCCAATTGGAAAATATCCATCATTTGTTCGCAGTATTTAAAGTAACTATTAGTAGGATGTGCCCTGGTGTGCTTTTCTTTTTGTTTCCTGTGCTGAGGGTTCATTGAACTTCTTGAATCTGTTGGAATCAAATTTGGAACATTTCAGTACATTGTTATTCACATTTCTTCTGCCCCCTCTTGTTCTAGGATCCAACAACACATATGCTGATTATTTGATATTAGCCCACAAATCCCTGGTGTTCTTATTTCTCCTTCTCTTCATTTCATTCTTCCTCCGATCTTTTTTTCCTCTTACTGTTAATTCCATCTGGTCTTTCTTTTTGAAAAATACCTTCCATTTCTCCCCTGAGCCGCTGCATTCTTGAGCACACAGGACATATTTATTATCAGTTTTTTCTATGTCTTTGCCTTTTACTTCCATTATCTCTGTCACTTACAGATCTGAATCTGTCTACTGATATATTTTTCTTCTGATTCTGAGTAATATTTTCCTGCCTCATGATAGATTTTTCATTTAAATGTTATAGACTATATGGAATATAAAATTTACCATTTTAGATATTTTCTAAGTGCATGGTTCTGCGGCATTAAAGCACGTTCACATTACCGTACAGCCATCACACCATCCATGCCCAAACTTTATTTTTCAAAACGGAAACTCCATCCCCATTAAACATGAGCTTCCCATTATCTTTTCCTCCAGCCCCTGGCATCTATCATTATACTTTCTGTTTCTATGAATCTATTTTTGATGTATGAGTGGAATCATAAATTATGTGTCATTCTGTGCCTGACTTATTTCATTGAGCATAATGTCTTCATGGTTCACCCATATTGTAGCAGGTGTCAGAATTGCCTTCCTCCCTTTTCAACATGCCTATTGATTTTCAATTGGATGCTAGATATTGTCAATTTTCACATTGAGTCCAAGATGTTGCTGAAGTCCTTTAAGGAAGGTGGGTTTTTATTGTGAACAGCTAGAAAGAATCAAACTGCTCCTATAGCTTAGCTGAGTCCAGAACGAAATGTAGCGGACTTTCAAAGACAATGTTATCTAACTCCTTGTATTACAAGTCTTTCCATGTTAGAACTCTTCGTGCGTTCAATAGTTGCTCAGATTGCAAGTTCCAAATTAGATTGTTGGGTGAAAAAACCTTAGGAACACTAAGCAAAAGGCCAATTTGAAATACTATTTTCATATCAGTGAATTCTCTAGGCCCCATAAATCTAGAAACTAATATCCAATTGATTCATTCCTATTGTAATAAGTTATATTTATAGTCCCAATATAATCTAGACTCCATTTGTATATACTTCTCATATGGACACCAGGCTTTTACTTGACAACTATATCTAATTTACCCTGTGTATTCTGAGATGTTTTTAGAGGTATCCAGCTATTTGCATTTTTAATTTAAATTTTTCAAAGGAAAGGTGCAGGCAGGAATGGAGGTGAGCAGAAGCAGGCAGACAAGAAGAGAGAGGAGGAAGAAGCATTTTATTTATATTATTTAGTTGTTCATCTTGAAGCTGGGTATGCCTACAGCCAGCCTGGATGGATGACAGACTGTGGTATTTGTAGGTTCCTTCTGTTTCTCTACCTGGTTTCACCCAGTTGTTAAAAGCACTGATTGTTGGCTGATTGCTCATTTATTTTTTTTAAAGGAAAGCTGCAGACAGGAATGAAGGTGAGTAGGCAGGCAGGCAGGAAGACAGAGGAAGAAGCAATTTACTTTGTCTTTATTTAGTCGTTCACACTGGTGCTCCCAGCCTCCCAAGCCAACCTGGGACTGGACCCTGGGGGTATGTGGCCTGTGGCTGCTCTATTGGCAGGACTTGCTCTGCTGTTTTTAACAATGTCCTGGGGTACATCTTGTTCTATGAGGAATCTAATTACATTTGTTTCCTTGTAGGCAGTTTCTGATGTCAGTGTTTGATATTTATTCTGACCTCAGGGGAGATTCTCTTATGTGTTTTCATTCTCCTGTTCATTGCTGCAAATTAACCAGTTTGTAGTTTAGTTTGTATCTTCATGAAATCTGAAAATCTCATTCCAAATTGCCTTTCCATACAACTTACACTATTTTTCAGAACATCCTTAGGCTTGAACTTCTGCACGCTTTGCTGCAAAGGTTGTGAATTCATTTTGGAAGATAACAGAGGCTCTTTTATGATCTTCTCCTCCCCTTGCAAAGTCTCCAAGCCGGGCTCCAGAAAGTGGTAAGGTCAATGGAAAGCTTCTCTCAGTGACACTCTTACTCAAGGGTCTGGGGAGTGGACAGGAGCTGAAGTCCTCCTAGCTTCCTTCTCCTTATGTGGGATCACCATTTCATGAACTGGGGTCAGGGGAATTGGACCCCATTATTCTTAACTCACTATGTTCAAGGTACAGCCTTTATTCCATGAGCAGGGTCTGGGAAGAAGGGAGCCCCAAGCTCTTGACCACTCTCACCTGGGACTCGTCTCAGCAATGGTGGTTGGGGCAGGAGAAGAAAAAGTGAAGTCCTGGCAAGTACCTCCTGGGAAAAAAGCCTTCAAGCTGGGAATTAACAGTGTTCTTGGTGTGGGTTGCAGAGAGTCTGATTTTCTTAGGTGCAGCTTCTGGAGTAGAGTCTGATGTGGGAGGGAAGAAGAAGGGTACAGGCTTAGTTCAAATTCAACAGACTCTTATATTTATTATCAGATTTTCATAGATGTTGAATAGAAATTTCTTCATTTGCTGGCTGCCCTTAGGGCCATTTACAGCCTTTGGATGGTTGTTACATGACTGTCACTGATTGCATTGGAAGGTCTTCATGTTGTCAGCCAGAAGTTGATAGTCCCCTTCCTTTTTAAAGCATTAAAATTATTATTAATTATTAAATTATTGATTATTACTTATTATTATTGATCATTAAAATACTTTAATGGCAACTTTCAGATTGTAGAGGTTAAAAGAGATCCCCCTAAGTCTCTCAGAGCTGGTCTCTTCTGGGCGCCACACTCCGATGAGAAGAAACCATGGACAATGGAAGACAACCTCACACGCAATGGCGTTCTAATTCTTGCTTTTCCCTTCATCTCAGAAGCCATTTGCCACACCCTGCCACATCCAGAAATGGTCTCTGTTCCTTTATCCCCTAGAAGAATGTAGCTGGGAGGAGGTCTTCATCCAGAAGTTAGTTTATTCTGTAAATAGTCCTCTCTATCTAAAGAATCAATCTCTTGCCACATGAAGACCCCTCCTCTCTCCTTGGCACCGCAGATTTCAGCACAGAATATAAGTCTTTGGTCTGCCTGGGCTACTACCAGGTAAATTCTACATATGTATGTTATTAAATTTGGGCTTCTCTCTTGTGCCTTGTGTTAATTTGTTCTTTTATCCAGCCTGTGAAGACAGGCAGAGAAATGGAGAAATTTTTCCTTGACACCTCCCCACGCCCCCAGATTTGGTAAGCCAGCCAGGAGAACTTCAAAAGTGTGGATGCTGCCTGCTCCCCAGGTAACTAGTTTGGAGAATGAGGACTACTAAAAAGCTGGAAAAACGAGGTAAAGATTTTTTACCATAGCAGGACTCCTGTTGTTATTTCCTCTACAGACATAAAAAGGAAAGAAAGAAAGAAAGAAAGAAAGAAAGAAAGAAAGAAAGAAAGAAAGAAAGAAAGAAAGAAAGTGGTGAGACATCTTTTTTCTCTTTCAATGGATTCATAGGAGGAAACTCAGGGAAGCTAGCTTCTTGGGTGTGTGTGACTCATTTTGGTTTAAGGGCATCATTCTTAGTTTTGAGTAATTCTTAGGTTAAGAAGAAATAGAATTCTCAATGAGAGGAGTTTAGAGGGACCTTAGGCAGTGAGGGCAGGGGGCACACAGCGAGGAAGTGCATAGGTGACAAAGTCTGAGGCAACCTGTTCCTAAAGGAGGCCCGCCCCCTAGAGATGAAGACCCGGAAACAGGGACAATGATTCAGTCATGCATCAAGCTTTATAAACAAAGAGTTTCAACACAGGGAGCTAAACTAACAGGCCCGCTGAGAGCTAGACACACAGTTTACAGACCTGCCTACATTGTGTTCATCATCCAGTGAGTCTCCACCCCTAAAGGAAGGAGTAGAGGCACTAGTGAGACATATCACCAAACTGAGTCATTTGTGCACCTACTTCTTAAACAGTTTCAATGGATGTCACTCTATAGTCATACATGCGTCACACAGTGTGACACTCTTTCACTGAGACATCACCATGCCCGTCAATCATGCACCTTTTATCTGTTCAACAGAGCATTGCAACTTGTCTCAGCCGCACGTGGAGCTCATACCACATACCGATAAGGTCTGTGACTTGTTGAAGCAATGACACATGTAACTCTGTCCCACACAGGATGTCAACATATGTCACTCTAAATATGAGCACCTTCCAAACAATTCTCTGAGTGTCGAGTGGAAAGTTCACTTTACTAAATGAGTCATGCATCGAGCTATTTTAAGCAATAAGTTTTTTTAAAAAATGTAGCTTTCCCACAGTGGGAAACAGTATTTCACACAGATGTGACTTCACTGAAACAATCAGGCACACATCACTCTGCTAAGTAAATGACAGCATAGAGATATGATACCGTGACAGGCAACCACTTGTCCCAGAAAATGGACTATATGCATTACCCAATCCTGAACGTGGCTATTCAGAGAGACATGACTGTGCGAGATCTGTCACTGTGGATAGCCCTCTCACAGATGGTGTAGACAGCACACTTGTCATGGAGTGCTGAGCAAGTGTCCCACAGGACCTCACCATATGACCAGCCACACACCTGGTCTGTTAAACACGAGCTTGCCATTTGACACTAAAGAAAGGTAAAAAGCACAGTGCTGAGCACGATATTTCCCGGTTCTCTCCATGCAGCTGAAGCAACCATCAACTGCTTCAGTTCCAGCAGGTCGCTAGAGGCAGGAGCACATGGGTCAGAGCACTATGGCTGTGTTATAAAAGGACATCACTACACTGACCCAGGGCTCAGGCAGCTGTCATAAAATTTCAACATTTTTTCAACAAAGAGCAAGGACACACACAATATTAACTAAATATAGCTCTTCGATGAAACGGGGCTGGTTCAGTCATGCACCTGCCCTATTTTTTAATGTCACTGCAGCATTACTCACAATAGAAAAACTACGTAAGTACCCATCCGGGGATGAGTGGATGAAGATGTGACACATCTACATGCAACAGAATACTACTCAGCCATGAAAAGGAATACAATCTTGCCATTTGTGACAACATGGATGGACCTTGAGGGTATTATGACAAGTGAAATAAATCAGATAGTCAGAGACAAACAACATAGGATTTAACTTATATGTGGAATTAAAAAAAAACAAACAAGCAAACACACACAATAAAATCAGAGACAGAAAGCAGATTGGCGGTTACCAGAGAGGGAGAGGGTCGGGGGTTGGATGAAATGGGTGAAGAGGATCAAGAGGTACAAACTCCCAGTTACAAAATGAGTTCAAGGAGATGTGATGCACTGCATGGGGACTGTACTCAGTAACAGTCATGCAAGTTCGAAAAGTTGGCACAGTTAGTGTGAATATCATTATACACTGCATACAAAGGTCAAATCACACCATACACATGACACAAAAATAATGTGTCAGTTAAACTTCAATTTATTTTAAAGGAAAGGTCAGGCAGGAATGAGGATGAGCAGGCAGACAGGAGAAGCGAAAGGAAGAAACACTCCATTTATGTTCATTTAGTTGCTCCCCACTGGACCCAGGTCTTGAACCCTGCCCCTTAGCATGTATGTGAAACTGTTCCCAGAGTGTAGTAGACCTCCAAGCCACCAGGTCACATCCGAGTTTATTTTTTATTTAGTTGTTCACACTGGTTGCTTTCCCCCCAGACCTGGAACTTGAACCCAGGGGTGTGTGGTTTGTTCCTTTGAAGTTGATTGACTAACTGCTGCTCCACCAGGGTGTGCCTATACTTCAATTTTTTTTTAAAAGTTTCAGAATCAGAAGTTGGTCTCATAGATGATTCTATAACTTATTGAACTAGTCTCTTGATTCTGAGACTAGGTCAGTCCCGTTAAACAGTGTGTGTCTCACTCAGGAAGTGGTCAAAATCAGGTCGGTATTTTGTGAATAATCAGGTATGTAATAAGGGGTACTTCTAGTAAGGTTGCTGGGAACCTTGTAAGCAAGTACAGGTTGTTTTTCCAAGGGACTTTATTGGTTTCATAAAGTCAAATTTAGTAGTGTCTGGTCATATCTGAGTCAATGCATTCTGCAGACTATCTTATATGACATTCCACTCACAGCTTGGTAATAAAACTCATAGTTTTTGTTGGATTCCCTCAGTGGACAGTTACTTTGTTACCAGGTTACCAATTATGAAAGTTTAAGGGCTAGGGAATGAATGCAAACTTGTTTCTTTTGCAGGACAGCAGTGTCTAAACATAGGAGAACTTGCTCCAACAGTTTTCTCAGGACAGCAGGCAATATCTCGCATGCACAATTTGATAAAAAAAAATGGCCTGATGTCCAGTAATGTCACAAAGACAGGAGGATGTGCGCCACACAGTGTGAGACACTCTTTCACCAGGATGTCACTGTAAGGAATAAATCACACACCTTGGAGTGCTAATCCAAGTGTTAGTGACATGCAGCACACACTTCTCAGTACTGTTTTCCACAGAGACTTCACTTTACAGAATGAATCATGCCCCTGGCCATTTTTAAAACAGAGTTTAAGTGTGTGTCACAAAGAAAGGTGCTCAATCATCACGTCGGTAAACTAAGCAGGCACATCTTCAATTCGATCCAGTGCCATCTCGGCCACACACCGTGTTTAGTGCTGTGTGGTTCATGTACTTTCTCTTTCAAGACTCAAGTGGGAACTTGGTGTTCTGAAGAATGGAGAGCCCAGTCGAGTCCACACAGGAGTCCTCGACAGCAGTGTGTTTAGCCCTGGGTGGGGCGTGACTTCGTTTGTCCGTTGATATATGTTCAAACACTGGATCTAACAGTTCCCTGGGTCACTGATGCAGGATAGTGTTTGTAAAACACGGTTTCTGTAGTGCGGCTTGGTGGATGTGCTCCTTTAAGTGGTTGAAAATCCATGTTTAATAGTCATGTTCCTCCCTGATTCAGGGAGCTGTCTCTCAGTGAAAATCTGTTTTAGTTCTGTGTGATTTATGCAAACTTTGCTTTAGTGATATGTGTTGAAACTATATTTAGTAAAGCTAGATGTTTCCATCATTCAGTGAATGATCTCTTTGTGTAAATACCATGTTTAAAACTCTGTTTTATATATGCTTTTTATATACGTATTTTGAAATGTTTCATTTATAAGAGTTACAGGTATGCTGAGATCTTGTGAAACTGGTGTTTAGTTGTGTGATGCATCTACTTTCTTGAGAGTGAAATAATCCGTTAACTAGAAATAGGTGCATAAATACTTGAAATCTATGTTTTATACGCTCTTCTTTGTTATACATTGTTTACAAGTTGGTGTTTTTGGTTTTCTTCAGATGAGTGCCCGGAAATGGAATTATTTAGTAATTCTGTTTTTTTTTTTAATTTTTGGAGGTAACGTCACACTTTGAGATTCAACTTTGATGCTCAAGTTATTTTCAGTATTTTATTTTTTTATTATTTTAAGGATTTTATTTTCAACATTTTCACAAGGGAATAAGTCAATATTCAATAGCGCTCACAATATTGCTTCAAATTATTTTAAATATATTTATATTTCTTTTATTTTACTTTACTTTTAGCTGAGAAATAAGGCCCTGTCTGAGAAATATTAGTGGCTACACCAATTTGAATTCCCATCAACAGATCACAAGGGTTTCTTTTTCTCCACATTCTCACCAGCACCTGTTGTTTGTCTGTTTTTTTTTTAAGGAACGGTTCAATAGGAATGAAGGTGAGCAGAAACAGGCAGGAAGAGAGAGGAGGAAGAAGCATTTTCACTTATTTTGTTAGCTGTTCATTCTGGTTGTCCCTACCCTGGGACACAAACACTGGACCTTGGAAGGTATACTGACCCTGCCTAACCACTAGTCCACCGGGGATGCCATTATTTGTCTTTTTGATCATAGTCATTCTAAGAGCACTGTAAGGTGAATTTTCATGTGGTTCTGATTTGCATTTTCCTGATGATTAGTAATGTTAGGCATATTTTCATGTCCCTGTTGTCCCTCTTTATACCATTTTTGGGGAAATGTCTAGGAGATGAGATCGTCCCATTTTAAAAGTGGATTGTTTGAGGATTTTTTATTGTTCATTTTTGCTGCAGAATTGTATGAGTTCCTTATAGCTTTGGGATATTAACCCCTTATAAAGGATGTGACTTTTCCCCTTTTAAATTACTATTTCATAAGTGTATATAGTACTATACAGTTTTTCAGGAAAACAGATTTACACCTCAGACAATGTTGTCAATATATGATGTGGAAATATTTTCTCCTATTCAGTATTGCTTTTTTCATTTTGTTGAAAGTTTCCAGGACTGAGCTCTTTAATTTGGTGTAAATCCACTTGTTTATTTTTGCTTCAGTTGTCTTTGCTTTTGGTGTTAGATCCAAGAAGTCATTTCCAAGACTGATATCAGGGAACTCACCACCCATTTTGTCTTCTAAGAGCTTAATGATTTCAGGTCTTACAAGCAAGTCTTTAACCTATTCTGAGTTAATTTTTTTTTTTTTAAAGGAAAAGTAAAGGCAGGAATGAAGGCAAGTAGATAGACAGGGAGGAAGAGGAAGGAGGAAAACCATTTTTCATTTTATTTCCATTTTTAGTTGTTCGCACAGGTTGTTTTCCACTTGAACCCAGGACTTGAACCCAGGGCTATGTGGCCTGCATCCTTCGTTGGTGATTGACCTAACTGCTGCTCCACCACAGCGTACCAGAGTTGATTTTTGTCTATGATGTAAGACTTGGACTTCTTTCTCTTGGGTGATATAATGAATTCTGTGATAAAAGAGCTCAGTGCCTACCTGAGTACTAATATTGATAAATGAATCAGCATGGAATCACCATACTGATTCCATATAGTGCTGACAGTGTGTGGTACATGTAATTCTATCTTTAGTGACACATGTCCAAGCACTATTTAATCTGGTTTGTTGCCTGATTGATTCAGTATGCTGATGTCTCTGTGACATCCAGAGTTTGTGGATGTGACAACCATTCTCCACAAGTCTCCACCTGCTCAACAACCAAGAGCTCTCCGAAGCCCCCTCCTCTTGGGTTTTCATGGATGTTTCATGATTGATTAAAGCATTCGTGATCAAGTCATTGACTTTGGGGTATGCGTGAGGTGAGAGTAGAAGTTCCAATCGTCTATTCCTAAGCAACCAGTTCCCAGCATTACTGCTTTCAAAATATCAGTTCATTCACATAACAAAAGACCCTTTTATCACTCTTAACACTTAGGAAATTCCAAGGCTTATGAGCCAGGAAATGTGGATGATCAAATACGTATGAGAAGTATATTTTTGGTCATCTGAATGACCACATGTGTATTTCTTATGAGTCATGTTATTGCAGTGTTTCACAGAGACGTCATCATGCTCATTCAGTCATATATAGACCTTCTAAAGTGAGGTTAGAAATACAACACACACACACATAAGAAGGAATACATACACAACAGTTTCCAGAGAGACAGCACATAGCTGAATCAATCATGCAATTAGTTCTGTAAAAGCCAAAGTTTCAAATTATGCCACTAAATGAAAGAATATACACATGACAAAGTGCTAGGGAGAATTCTTCCTGAGATATCACCATACTAAATCAATCACCACCTAGCTCAGTTGAATGCAGTTTTAACATTTGTCAATAAAGAAATCTCTGCATTCATCACACAGTCCCAGACATAGTACTTCTCAGACAAACCCTACACTGAGTCAATGGCACACCTGGCTCTGCTCATCCCAAATTCCAGGAGCACCTTACTCACATGATCGTAAGCACAATGGCTGGCAGAGACATGGCGTTGCACGGTGACTTCCCTATGCTGAATGAATCTCACACCTGGTTCCTTTCAAGGGTCCCAATGTGCCACAATGGAAAGGCATCCACACACCCCACAGTGATCAACACTGTGTGCAGGGATGTCACTACTCTGCATTGATGACACATCCATCACTGGTAAAGAGCTGGAGACAGGGAGATACTGACCACATGGCAGTAAACTAACTGCCATGGAGACAGCCCAGCACGGCCTCCGTGGCCCACCCTCTAAAGCAGTGAGTCTCCACGGGTCACTCAAGAAAGAACATGCACAATACATCCTGAAAGGAGTGTTCCATGGAGAGCTAACCCTCGAGAATCGAAGAGCAATCAGCTTTATTAATCACAGAAGCTCCACATTCGTATATAAAGAAATAAGCTCATGTGACTTCTACGTATGATCGCCGGATGGGTTCACAGAGATACCAGTCTATTATCAATAATGCACCGCGCTCTGCTAAGTGCAGAGCTACTATATCTGTCGCTCAGGAGTACGGTCCTAAAAGGTGATTCAGAGACATAGCACTGTATGAGTCAATCATCCACCTAGTTCTGTCGGTTTCACTAATCTTGTCATATGCAATGTGTCACGGTAGTAAATTGTGTCTCTCACCCACCCTTATACTGAACTGATCATTAACTAGGACTTTCAACAAAGATGTCAAACCAATAATAAAAAAAAATGGCCGTGATATACCACACTGTCCCAAACATAAGGGTTCACGATGACATCACTCTGCTAATTCAATCATGTATCCAGCTTCTTTAAATACAAATTTTAACCAGTATCAAAAAATGCAGGCACATATCCATTTGTGCTAAGCAGTGTTTCACAGAACATCACTAAACACACTCAGGAACCTATCCTTGTAAATACAATCTCAACAATCACTGAGAAAGGAGTTCATACTTCACAGTCTGACAAATACACTGCTTCACAGAGATGTCACTGTCCTGAACCAATCATGCCACCTGGCTCTGTTGAAGAGAGAGTTTAAGTACATGTGACTGAAGGAGCACATGCACATCACAGTGTAGGCAAAGGGTTTGAGAGAGGTATCATGCCACTGAATCAATCATGCAGGTAGCTCTGCTAAAACCAGAATTCAAATATAAAAGTGAGTATGGTGATTCCCCGAGACACGATATTTACCAGTCATCCACCCACTTCTGTAAAATGCACTGTCAATATGTCACCAAAGAAAGAATTGCATCATCACATTTTGCAAAACATACTGAATCACAGATCACCACATGCATCAAAGACATGCCAATGTCTGAAAACAGAGTTTCAATGTAAGCCGACAAAGAACAAAACAAATGCATCACAGAGCACTGATCACTGTATTTCAGACACATGGTGATACAGAATCCATCACACGTTCAACTCAGTTCCACACTCTGTGAAACATTATGTTCAGGTCTGTGTGGGCGATATACTCTTTTCTTAGAGTCATATTTTGAGACTGTGGTTAAATAAGCTAGAATTTCAACATGTCACAAGAAAAGAAGTAATAAGGTCCATGTAATTGTAAACATTATTTCATGAGGACGTCTCCATTCTCATTAATCTGGCAACTACACTGCAAAACAGAATGCAATTATATGTCATTAAAGAATATGATACATGGTCCCCAGTGCTTAACACATGATTTCACAGAAACTCCAGAATATTGAATGAATCACAGAATTTCAATAAAAGATTACACAAGTGTGTCAGAGATTATCACTAGAGTTGACCCTTGAACAATGAGAAGGTTAGGGATGCTGACCTTTGATGAGCAGTCAAAAATACACTTATAACTTTTGACTCCCCAAAACTTAACTACAAACAGTCTGCTACTGATCAGAAGTCTTACTGTAACAAATAGTCGATGGATACATATTTTGTATGTTATATGTGTTATACGTTGTATTCTTACAATAAACTCAGAGAAAAGAGAATGTTAGGATAAAAAGTCTAAGGAAGAGGAAATACATCTATAGCACTGTACTGTATTTATCAATACTGTAAGTTTATAATATCTGTTTACAAGAAAAATATGCATGTACGTGAACCCGTGAACTGTTCGCTGTCCCTACTGTTCACGGGTCAAACATATTTTGAATCTATCACATAAATCAGCTCCATTAAATATGAGTTCAACATTTGTCAATAAAAATTGATACATGTGCTAAACAGTAGTTCAGAAAGATACTTCGCTCACATGATGGGCCTCTATTAACAAGAGGGTCTCAACAAAGGCCACTGAAAATGCAATGAGTTCCCACTATGCTGTGATAAACACAGTATTCGCAGAGCCATCACTGTGTCAGTTCACTCATACACTTGGCTCTAGTAAGTAATACAGTTTTGATATCACTAGTGTATCACTAGCACCAGAGTGTATGCACCACACAATACTAAACGATGTCCTCTAGAGATCTCGTTATACTGAGACACTGATTTATCTCCATCCCTTAACGCAGTTTCAACGTATGTCATTATAAAGAGAGTTCATGTACCAACCAGTGGGGAACACGTTCCCAGAATCATCTCTAGACCAAATCAATGACACATCAGGTCTGTTAACACAATTTCAACATGTCACGGTAGCGGATTGACTAGTGTCTGCTAAAACAATGTGCTGAAATTCTGACTCTTAGTATTATGGAATATGCCCTTATTTGGAAATAAGGTTGCTGCAGCTGTAAATAGTTAAGATGTTGTCATACTGGAGCAGAGTGGGCCTCATTGCCCACACCCATGGCAGGAGCCTGGTCAAGTGAATTCATCTGCCTTACTATCATGGAAAGACAAGACAGGTAACATGAATGGACCCCACAACTAACACCAGCACTAACATCACTGTATCCCTGAGTCGGACTCTGGCTATGCTACTCTTCTTAGATGATGAGAGTGAGGGAGTTAGTTAAGACACACTCGACCCACATTAGCAGCTAGTGACAGGTAGGGACTTAAATTCAGGTTGTCCAGCTCCAAAGCAACTTGATTACACGTCGTAGGATGTGGGCATTGTATACTTCAGCTCATTTTACTTCCGGGTGAGTCTGCTTGTGGAAGGGATGGAACTGCGTCAGACTTGAGTTGGGTCAATTAGCAACCTCAGAGAAAGAAAACTGCAAATATTTCCATTATCACTTCCATTTCTTGCCCAAGATTTCATGTTAATAGATTTGATATCCCAGGGTTCAGGTTCTTTGGGCATACAATATTTTGCAATGCTCATTAATTTTGTAATTATTCATTCCAGAGAAATAGCGTTCACTATCACAGTAGGGGCTAATGTGAGTTATTTTCAAGACTCAAACTCATAAAACTACATCTCTCAACAAACGAGTCAACCTCTGGGACATACACCTCATTTCCTTTATTAACTTTTCTCCTAGGTCAGCTCATATGCGATCAGACAGCAGGCTGCGGTAAACTTATCAGCGGGAAGGGACAGAGAGAGCGTGGGAGGGGAGATCCAGGGCTCTTTGGAGGCTGGAAGGATTTGGGGGAGTCCCATCGGACGTGGCTAGCAGACGTCACAGACGTCCCATGGTGATGCAGGCAGAGTCTCATCCGTGATTGGCTGGCCCCTCGCTGGGCGAGAATAAAAACCCAGTAGGAGGAGCCACTGTGCTCCAATATTGCGGTTGGGTCCTTCTCCCTACTCCCTCCTTGCCAGACTTGGCCCTCTGCCTGTCTCAGGGTCTGGGGTCTCCCTTTTAAGAGAGACATCTACCTTCTCCACCTCCAGGCAGCTTAAAAAAAAAAATACCAGAAAACAAGCTGAGCCCCACTGGGCTCAGGAGGAAAATTATCAAAATCCGGAAGCTCACAGATGAGCGACAAATCATCACCAGAATGGGCAGCATCCTAAACTCAACGATCTTCATCAATATGGGAAATTCCAGGAGGCCTGAAGATGTCTGTCCAAAGAGTGGAACAGATGTGAGGTGGGGACAGTGTACCCGGCAGCAGAACCTGCAGGCCCAACATCTGAGTACAAAGAGACCCTCCAAAGGGGCCAACAGCACGTACTTTGGGGGCCAGCACTGACGGTTTAGAAAAAGACCTGCCTCTTCCAGTCCCCTGAGAATGGAGGGTCCTCTGGATGAACGCTTGAGGATGCTACAACACGACACGTATTCGTTGCATAGCTCAGGAACCACAGAAGAAAATGTAAAACCTTGGAACAAAAATCAGAGCTCTATTAAGTACCGTCAAAGGTTCTGCAGAGGAGACAATGGTGTGCTGACATTCAGCCTTGTTTTGGGGCATTTTCTTCTCTGCCCAAGTGATGAAGGAGACTGTGAGTTCACAGTAATGGTTTATTCATGAGTGAGTAACCTGCACAAAACCCTTTCCCCTGTCGTATTAATCTCACCCTAAGCAGGCACACTCAGCAAGCAGTGCTTTTTTAATAACCATCCTTGTATTCTATGGCTCCACTTCCATCTGGGTAAGACCTTTGTCTTCCCCCCCAAAAAACACCATTGTTCTGATTTTCTTCTTCCTCGTATAAGTTTTGCCTTTTCTAGAACTTCAGATTCATGGACTCATACAGTGTATGCTGTACTGGGTCAGCCTTCTTCACTTAGCATAAGGCTCTGCCTGTATAGGTAGTAGATTCTGCTTATGGCAAAGCGGAATTCCATTGTATGGCTGACCTCAGATTGCTTTCCGTTTTCCTATTGCTGGAAACCGGATATGATAAATAAAATTGCTGTGAATATTCTCATACATGTCTTAGTACCGAGACCAAATAATTTCCATCATTTATCTTGTCTAAGAACAGAGAAGGAACTTCCCAGGATTAGGTGGTAAGACTGGGCGGATCCAGGGAAGATTTCTGACATCAGTGGTCCTGCTCTTGACCATGGCTTAGACAGAATCATGGTTCTTGGACTTTCTTTCCCCATGATACTCCTAAAACCTTGAGATTCACCCCCAAACTTCTGTGAGATGGTGGAAAGGGGATTAGATTTCCATTGCACCTTTAACCTGGCCTTGGGTGGTGAGCAGATCAGAGAGGCAGGCAACAAGATCAATTTCAGATCCACTGAACATCCTTTCTCCTCAGAGCCTCAATTCCCCCATGTGCCAATAAAAGGGATTAACTCCATTCAGAGGCTCCATTACAGGCCTAACGGTCTGAGGGTCAACAGTTCTACCCACTTAGTCGGTGATGGTTAAAGTGAAGATGGGGTATCTTTCCCCTCTCTGCTCTCTACACTTGATGCACTGGGGTTGCCCTCCATGCAAGCTGCAGAGGGCCCTCTGCACCTGCTCCTCTCGGGGCTCAGCTCCAGAGATCCCATGATGGTGTTTTAAGATGTTCCCAGAATTTGGTTTTATTCAGATATGGTGAGTTCAACACATCAGATCATTACCATCAAAAGATAATTTGTTACTAACAACTGCCAAGTTAGAGGGCATGCCATACCACGCAGGGCCACAGGGGGACGCACCAGGGTCAGACAGGAGAAGAAGGAGCAGGAGGAAAGTGTGGATAAGAGCCTCTATGTGGTGTTTACTGGAAGGAATGGGGTGAAGCAGGGCAAGCGGTTTTGGAATTGGTTATTTTGAATAATTTCATTAGGCTCTGTTCCCATTTGTCCCCTGGGGTGATTTAAGGCAAGATGAATGTGTTCCAGATACAGGAGCCTGAAAAAGGCGGTGGTGAAGGTATGGACTCAGGATTGGTTGGTTTCATATCAAAAGAGGATACTTGTTTGCTATCTCTAGGAATCAGCCAAACTTGGGAGGTTAGCACTGTACAGGTTCACAAGGCTTTAGGATATCAAACTATCAGAAAATATGGAAAGTAAAAGTTATTAATGCCATTGAGGAGGGGCAGGATCCCTGGGCGGACACTACAGCCTCCTCAGGTGCTCTTCTGAGGGCCTACTCATCCCACCAGATGTGCGGCAGCAGTAGCTCCTGGGACACGCTCAGAGCTGGTTCCTGCCCCAGGGCTATTCCTTGGGCTTCAGAAAGATCAGTTTCATGTGTGCCCATAAGTATAAGTGCTGGGCAGATTTAGTGTGTGCATGTTCTTGGATAAGCCCATTGTTTATGAAGTACTTACAGCGGACTAAGCTTTGTTTGCATCTTTTTATACAGCCTGTGTTTGGTAATGATGGCACCGATTGCGTGTTTCTGATTCAAGCCTGTGTGCCTGGGGAGCTCCTTCCATCCGGGCTGCCTCTGCTCTGCTCCTCAGTGGCATGGGGAGCTGTGGAGAACTTCCCAGGGTGAGGGGGACAGGCAGATCATGTTGCTGGGCCCCCAGGGATACTGTGTTAGATGTCCCCACAGAAATGTGTCTCAAGAGAACAGAGCCAGGTAGCCTAGTCATTTCTTAGCAGGACTTTATGTAGACTCTCCTCTGCCTTCCCAGAATTTCATGTCCAACCGACAGAAAGTTCAAAGAATTTCAGAGAAAATCTGCAGAGACCTGTCTTGAACAGTTTGCTGCTTTCCAGAAAACACTCACTGACCTGGAGACTGAGTTAGCTGGAGAGGTCCAGGAGAAAATGACAATGACACATTTTTTTCCTAGCAAAAGTACCCCAATTAGCTTTCTAAAAAATAGTGCAAACCCCACTACTACCACCCCCGCCCTGTATACAAGCTCAGATGACTAAGGCACAGGCCATGAAAATTCATGGACCTGGGTTTGAGACCTGGGGGTGGGAAGAAAAAAATTTGAAAAGAAAACCTCTGTGCTGAAGCGAGTTAATCTCTGAAGCACTCTTCTAAGGCTGAGGTGCTTCTGTCATATGCAATGCCCCCAGCAGAAGGGACTGACTGGGTGTGGACACCTGGGCAGAGATACAGGCAACTTAACCCAGCAAGGCTTCATTACTTTCATCTGATTCCAGAAATCTCAAGACCTAGGAATGTTTATGGACTGGTATGACAAGCTACCTCTCCTCTCCCCAGCAAATATGTGAAGCCCAGAAATGTGACCTTACACACATTCTATCCCAAATCCTCCAGATTTACAGTCTAAGAGTTGTCCAAGATAAAATGACAAATCAGGGTTTGAGAATGGAAACAAAAGCATGGATGTAAGTAGGATGTGTCCCCTATTATAAATCCTATACAAATCCAGTGACGTTGAGTTTTCTTAGTCTACTCTTAAGGACCTTTATTTGGTGCTTTCCCAACCTATTTCACCTCAGGGAAGGGCCAGAAGTTGCAGGCTTCTGAGGCTGTACTCAAATGGCCTTGCAAAATCAAGCCAATGATTTTTTTTCTTCTGTGCTTAGAGTGCCCCCTGATGGTTCATTTGATTAAAAAAAAAAAAAAAAAAAAAAAAGACAATTCACCTGCAATGTCTAATGCAAGATTTAGTATTGTTGTGAAAAGGGTTTTGCACTGTTTTTTGGGAATATTTACTTCCTATAGGATATGCTTGGGGAAAACATATAACTAAAAATTAAGTGCTTTGAGGATGAACATTTTTGTGTGGTTTGTCTATACCACTGCATAATACGTGCTGAATATATACGAAATTGCGGAGTGAATCAAGAATCCACTCCTCACATAGCGCTCTTTCTCCTGATGAGTTCTCAAGGTACTTCAATTCCATTTTTGAAAGCCACCACGAGAATATTATAGTATTTTATCCCTGATGGACGTAGATGAACGAATCCCTCAAATATTTGCAGACTGAATTAAAAGTATCATATATATACCAAGGTCAGCTGGGATTTATTACAGGGATACAAAGATAGTTCAACATCCACAAATCAACGTGATACACCATACTAACAAAATGAAGGATAAAATACATATATAGTTGTCTAAATAGATGCAGAAAAATTATTTAACAAAGTTCAATGTCGATGTATGATTAAAAACCCTTAACAAAGTGGTTACAGAGGGAATGTATATAACATAATAGAGGCCCTATATGATGAGGCCACAATTATATTTACCAGTGAAAAACTGAAAAATTTTCCTCTAAAAATCAAGAAGACAAGGATGCCCACCTTGTCACTTTTATTCAGCAGAGTATTAGAAGTTCTAGTCAGAGAAATAAAGCAAGAAAAAGAAAAGACATCCATATTGGAAATATCCATTTTTTCAGCTGACATTGTATATAGAAAACCTGAAAGATAGCAAAAATCATTAGAACTCATGAATTAATACAGTAAAGTTGCTTGATATAAAATCAATAAACAAAAATCAGCTGTGTCTTTATAAATCCCATTTGTAATTATATCAAGCAATAAAATACCTCAGAATAAATTTAATGAATATGATTCACAAACTGATAATTATTAAGACTTTGATGAAAGGAGTTGAATAAGACACAAATGGAAAAATATTCCACACTAATGATATTTCGGTATTATATTGAAAGATAATTTGTTAAATTATCCATACTACTAAAAGCAGTCTACAGAGTCAATGCAATATCTATCAAAATTCCAAGGTCATTTTTCACAGAGATGGAATAATCAGTCTTAGATTTGTGTGAACCACAAAAAGACTCCAAATAACCAAAGCAATCTTGAGAAAGAATAATGTTGGAGATATTACATTGCTTAAGCTATATTACAAAGCTATAGTAATGAAAACACTATGTTACTGTCATAAAAACAGGCACATAGACTAATGGAGCAAAATGGAGATTGGAGAAATAAGCCTACACCTATACAGTCAACAAATATTTGACAAGGGAATCAACGATATTCAGTGAAGAAAAAGTAGTCTATTTAAAAATGGAGCTGGGAAAACTGAATAGTCACATAAGAAAGGAAATTATTATCTTTCTCTTACCCCCTTCACATAAAGTAATTCAAAGTATATTAAAGACTTAAACATAAGACCTGACGCCAGAAAACATAAGAAGAAAGAGTCTTTAACTTGGATCTTGACAATTCTCTTGTTGCTTTCAAACTCTGAATGTGATAATTCAATTATAATATTTATTGGCATGAACTTCTTTGGGAATCATCCTATCGAAGATCCTTTGGGCTTAATGATCTTCCCTTGATTTGGGGTTGTTTGGAACCATAATTTCTTTAAATATACTTTCTGACCCTTCTTCTGTGATGCCCATAAGCGTATACTGGTTCACTTATTGGTGTCACGTAAGTCCTTTATGTTTTCTTCACTCTTTTTTTTGTTGTTGTTCCTCTGACTAGATAATTTCAAATGCCCTGTCTTCAAGTTTGTTGATACTTCTGCTTGAGCAAGTCTGCTCATAGGCTGTCTCGTGAATTTTTCAGTTCTAGTATTTGTTTGGTTCTTTTTTATGGTTTCTATCTTTTGATAGTCTCATTTTGTTCATGCATCAGTTGCCTGACTTCCTTTGTTTGTTTGTATTCTCTTGTAACTCACTGAGTTTTCAAAAGATTATTTTGAATGATTTTTAGGCAATTCATAGATTTCCGTTTATTTTGGATTGGTTAATGGAGATTTCTTGTGCTCTTTTGTGTCTTGTTTCCTGGATTCTTCATGCTCCTTTGCGTTAGTGTCTGAACATGGGCAGAAACAGCCACCTGTCTCAATCTTTATGGACCGACTTTGACCGTCAGGGAAAAACCTTCACCAGAGAGGAGTCTGAGAGCCTCTCAAACAGCTTCTGCAGAAGTGTACACTTTCCCTCCCTGGGGGGAATCTTAACGCTGTTCCTTATCCCACTCTCTCAGAACCATTTGAGATATTAGGAAATCCAGCATTTTCCCTAGTGCAGTGCTCTGAAAGGCTGGGATGTCATGCTTCCTGCCTCCTCTGGGAGAAGTCTCATGGCTGTGCACATGCTCCCAATCTCAGCCACGCTGGCTACCTGCCTTTTTCTCTGCTCTTCGCTTCCCACATGCATCCACACTTCATCATTCTTTTCAGTTCTCTGGGTGAAGCAATTCCCTCAGGCAAAATCTTTTGGAAAGCAGGGATTTTTTATATGCATGCTTACTCTAGCCTTCCCCTGAGAGAGATGTCACAGATGGAGGCAATGTCTCTTGCACTGAGCAGTGCAGGCTTGGGGGAGGAGTTGACGTGGGTAAAGTGAAATTGCTTTTATCCATTTTGATGCAGCTGTTCTCAGTGTTGTGCTCTTCTGATTTACTAAAAGTTTTAGGATTTTGGATTTCTCTTTTAAAGGCATTTAAATTCACGTATTGTTAAATCCGTGTTTCTATGGGGGTATGAAGGCTGGGATTCTGTATTTCTCCATCTTGCTTATATCATATAGTTATATTTTAATATGAAGGTAAATTCTGTTTGCTGATATTTTGTTTAGAATTTTTATATATGATGTGCCCTGGTGGGTCAGCATTGGGTCAGTCGCCTCCGAAGGAGCACAGGCCACATATTCCTGGGGTTGAGTCCAGGGGAACAACCAGTGTGAACAACTAAATAAAAATAAAATAAAGTGCTTCTTCCTCCTCTTTCTTCCTGCCTGCACCTTTCCTTTAATTTTTTTTTTTTTTAACATCTATTCATATTAGGTATTGGTCTGTTTTCTTGTAATGTCTTTGTCTTGCTTTGGTAGCAGCTTCACAGAATGAGTTGAGAAGTGTTTCCTACTCTTCTATACTTGGGAGGAATTTGTGAAGAATTTATATTATTTTTCAAATGTTTGACATTTCTTTAAATGCAAAGTCATGGGAATAGGTTTTTCTTTGTAGGTAGTTTTATGATTACTAAGTCAATTTCTTTACTGGTTATAATCTAAGATTTTATTTTCTTGTTGAAGTAGCTTTGGTAGTATGTGTCTTTCCAGGAATTTTTTCTCTTTTATCTAAGTTATCTAACTAATCAGCATGCGATTAATTGTTCATAGCACTCCCTCATAATTCTTTTTTATTTCTGTAAGGTCGGTAGTAATTTCCACTTTGTTTCTGATTCTAGCAGTCTAAGTCTTCTTTCTTTTCTCAATCTAGTAAAATGTCAATTTCATTGGTCTTCTCAAAGATCCAACTTTTGGTTTCATTGATTTCCATGTGCATTTGGGAACATTATATATTCTCCATATTTGTGCATTAGTGGACGGAGTTATTGAACAGAGTTGTCTATATTTGTCTGCTGGTCCAGTTGATTCACAATGTTTTCAGTCCTCTATCTTCTTATTGGTCTTCTTTAGTTCTTCTAAACATTATTAAAAGTTGTATATTGAAGTCTCCGTTTAATCTTTAGAATTTTCTATTAATCCATTCAATTTGGTCAGATTTTATTTCATGTATTTAGGAGCTCTCTTATTAGATGTATGGTTATAGCTCTTATTCTTGATAAATTGACCTTTTTCTCAATAAAAATGTCCCGATTGTCTATTTTAACAGTTTTGACTTAAATCATATTTTGTTTGATATGCTATATCCACCCCAGCTCTCATCTGGGTACTGTTTGAGATATTTTCTTGAACATAAGATAATTGGATCATTTAAAAAAATCCATTCAGTCATTTTGGAGGGTTTAAGCTATATATAATTATTAATCTGAAAGTATTTGTTCTGTTATGTTGCTGTTTGCTTTTCATATGCCCTATAGTTCTGAAATCATCTAGTCCGTGATAATTTTTTATGATAGCCCTGAGAAAATGAGTACAATCATTATTTGTGGGCATTGTTGGATACGATGACCAAATTTTGATATTTGTGTGTGGTTAAGTCATCTAGTCACCAAGAATTAGCAATGGGTAAAAGTTTAACTTGCCTGCAAATAAATAGAGGCCTTCTGATCAAACTGGCCTCCAACAAATATATTGATATGAAGACTATAGAAATTGGAAGACTCTTAGAGACTTCTTGTACTTCATAACAGTATCTGAATTCTTAAAAACCTGGCTCCACCCCAATAAAGTAATAAAATTACGGTTTTAGGTAGATCCTGGTGGCTTAATGGGTTAAATCTTCTGGCCTCTGACCAGCTGAGTCCACACATAACCCCTAGGATCCAGGGGGTGGGGTGGGGAACAACCAAGATGACCAAGTATATAAAATAAATAAATGCTTCATTCTCCTCTCTCTTCCTTCCTTCTGCCTGATTACTCACTTTCTTTACTGCCTGAATCTTTCCTTTAAAAAAATAGTTTTAATGATGTGGAGTTAGGAAAACTCCCCTGACGTGGATTTGAGTGAAGGATGGTTTTAAAATTCAAAAGCTGGAGGACTGCAGGTCTTTAGTTCAGGCTAGAAGGTCAGGAAAGCGGGGAGGTTTCATGAAGTTCCGTCAAGGCCAACATGATTGTGGCCCCGGGAAAGTGATGGACACAGAGGAGGCAAAATTGAACTCAAGGAAAGAGACGAGGCAGGAACCATGAAACCAAGCGGAGGGTCCAGGCTTGATGCTTGTATTTGAGCTTGAACTGGAGTCAGCGGCATCTTGGAGGCCACTCGAGCCTGGGAAGAGCTCCAGCAGAGGTAGGGGGAGAACGTGGTTTTTGGGGGTGAGCTTGCTCAACAGCGGACTCGCGATCGATATTTGGAGGAAAGAAAAGGTCACAGAGTTCCCCTTCTGTTCTGTGAGGGTGATACTCCAAAGCTACTCATCTCAAAGTTGCCAGTGCTTGTCAGTGCAGTGGGAAACATGAGCTCTGTTAAAGGCTCAGGTGGTGAGACAGCAGGTGCTGCTGGTTCCATAAAATCTGGCCCTGAAAAAAAAGGCACAGGAAAACATGCCAGAACCAGCAGAGCCACAATTCTGAGAAACCTCTGGAAGGAGAGAAGGTTGTTTGGCCTATAATGTATTTGGAATTGGGGAATAAAAGGGTGTCTGCAGTTGGATGCAAGGAGATTACTGCAGCTCTGAGAGGAAAAAAGTATTTTTCGTTCCATTCTAGACTCTCCTCATCCTTGATATATCTTTAGTTGCCCCTCACCCAGAGAGCAGGAATCAGTGGTGCAGTTCTATGCTCTGATGTAGGTACCAACAGGGGTGACATTCATGCGTCACAAAAGTCCTGCTGGGTGGGGAACTGGGGACAGTAAGTGGGGCCTGGCACACCCAGCCAATCATGCATGCATCCTTGCTCCAGATCTAGGACAAGTGGACTCCAGCCTAATCCCAGTCTTGCATTCATGAAGGACTGTGGAGCTTCTTGGAGTCTAGGACTTAACTTGCTACCTGTGATATGGTAATTTGTAAGAAATATGTATTTGGTCATTCAGTTGACTAGAAGAGATTTCTCATACATATGTTGTTTCAACCACTCTTCCTGGTTAATAGCTCCCAAAATGTTTGTTACTTCCTGAGCAATCGGAGCATTGGGAGCACCTTTTGCTATGCTACTTGGTCTCTTATGCTCAGTTCCAAAAATTGCTTCAGTGTTATAATTATGAAAGGAGTAGCCTATTATTTATAAACACAGTTTGATTTATGTTAATGGGTTGACTTTTGAAAACTCCTTTGGATGGGAGCTGGTTGCCAGGAGAACCAACCATGAATAGAGAGTTGGAATTCCCAGTAGTCGATGATCTAATCAAGAATGCCTAAGTAATGAAGTCTCCCTAAAACATCCAAAGATTGGGGTAAACAAATAGAAATTTCGAGAGTGTGGCATACATGGCAAGAGTATGGAAGCTCCATGCCTTTCCCCATGCCTTGCCCTGTGCATCTCTTCCATCTGGTTGTTCTCATTTGTAATAAATCAATAATTTAGTAAAGCAAAATATTTCCCTGAGTTCTGTGAGTCACTTTAGCAAAGCAAGTCAATTCAGAATGGGGTTTATGTATAGTGACTCGGTCAGAAGCACGATGACAGCCTCGACTTGTGATTGCCATCTGATGTGAAGGGCAATATTGTGGGGCTCAGCCCTTCACCTCTGGAATCTGATGCTCCCTCTGGGTCGATCATGTCAGAATGGAGTTGAAGGCAGGAGACCCAGATGGCATCAGAGAACCGTGTGGTGGTGCACTGTGGGAAATCCTCCCTCCTCCCACACTGTAACTGGGTCCTGCAGTCATTTTACTGCCTCCTCCTTGCCAGACTGGATCTTCTCACAGTAACACTTGTCTGTTGCTGAAGATATTTTAAGCCCATAATTACAATCTTATAAATAATAGGGATAAGGCTCTCCTCTTTATAGTTGAAACCATACACCACACTGGAAGACAGGACCCGGTCTGCCATCAAGGCCTCTGCATGTAGCTCTGTTCACTAAGCCACAGTTGCCTCAGCTTCAGCTGGTGAATATTAGTTAGTAAGCTTGGTCTTTGGGTTTAGTAAAATACTAAGTCCTGATCTCTAGCTGAGAAACCTCTTCAGTGACAAGTTCAGCCAACATCATCACTTGGGGCAAAGACAAATCAAGAAAATCACTTTCATATAGGAAGTAACTGAACTGAACAGGCCCTTTTCTCTTGCTAGTTGCACTCACAGCTATTACCCCAACAGACACAAAGCTCTCAGCTTCCAACATTTCGTTTCTCCAGTCTAAAGGAAATAAGGGAGGGAAACATTTCCTTCTACTCTTGTAGGTACTTTGGCATAAAAATATAGTTGACAGATGATTAACGGGAGAAAAATTTAATTCTGTATGTATAGGAACCATAAATATATGAGGCTCAAAGGCAAATCGAGCACATTTTATGTCATCCTGAGTGAAGGAATGGACTGGAGGTTGGTGCTTCAAAGGGCCTCAGAGGAGGGTACTCACAGGATGATAAAAAGAGCAAGTGTTTGACAAGCAGATGTTTGGCTGGCCACTCAGAGAAAAAGTTTTCTCTAGTAATAGCCGTCTGTCTGGGTCAGGTCCTTAACTAGATTCTTTTAAGGTAATTAAGAGAAAAGTAAAATTTCTTGCTGAGTCTTCTGGATGGTCTTCAGCTCAAAACATCCATGTGCCAAGTGCCACATTTTGGGGAGGCTTGTTCTGAACCCCTCCAGGGGTACCCACCCTGCACCAATCTCATTGATCATGAGCAAACATGGCAACCTCCCAAGCAGACCACTGGAAGACAGTCTAGCCCTGACTATTCAGCAAGATTTACAGGGGTTCAAATTGACTCAGATCCTCAGCAAAAAGGTCACAGAAACTTTTAAAAGGGGAACAAAAGAAAGAGAGAGATGTAGCCATTGTTTTCACCTTTGGATTTTCCCATTTTCAGGGAGGGTTTCTTTCCTTATCAAGGTTTTGAGGCACAACACAAAGAATGAAAACCTTGTATAGAACAAAATCATCATGAAATGCCTAAAGCTCATCACCTGCCCCCACCCTGATCAGCTTATTTTCCTTTTTAACCTCTATGTATCAGCCAGATTTATTCTCACCATCTCTCTCACGGACTTGAGAGTCATCTGTCTGGGGCTCCACATGGTGCCATATTGACTCCAAGTAAATTTCTAATGAAAGTGTTATATGTTCCACCAGTTTCCAGGGTATTTTTCCTTTTGAAGAGTGATGAAGATATTAACTGTTAGCCTTGGACACCAAAACTTGCAAGCCAACCCTCCGTGCCTTCAGGCGTGGCCCTGGACAGTGACTGAGCAAGGCAGGGGCATCAATCTTCTTATCAATATTGTCTAAGTTCTTGTTTCCATCTGAGTGAAACAGATTAAAGGCTACAAGTAAGAATCGATAAGGAAATTTATTCTTGGGAATGGTCTGGGCTCTGGCTACTGGGAAGTTGTTGACTAACCAGGAAGTACTAGTGATGGTGATGGTGAAAAGTGCCTTCAGTTTCACAGAGTTGCTAGATCAGTGTGAGAACCAGGAACTCGAGGCCGCTAGAGGAACTGCTACGTCCCCAGTGTATAGTCAGCTTCTAGCTTTATATCTGCTCCATAATGACATGAATAACAAGATATCTTAGGAAAATAATACCACCTGCCATAAAATCTGCACATTCTGAACTTGGAGGAATTTGGTCAGTAGAACAGAGAATTTGGCAGATTTCCCTGTGATCACCAGTGGTCTGTGACTGTCATGGAAGCACTTAGATATGAACAAGATAAGTCTTCATCTCTCAAGCATACACCTTCATAATCGTTGATAATTTTGCGGCCTTTGTAGGACTTTCTGTGGAAAAGGCGGTGAGAGTTATATTAGAACAAAGATGACAAGCCAACCCCAACACAAGAATGATTATGCCCAAAAAGTGAATTGTAGGGGCGCTGGATGTTTCCTTTAGCAGGTTTATCCCCTTACAGAGTCAGCTGCCATTCCACTCATCCCCATGAACAGCAGTTAGCCAGATGGACTGAGTGTCTTTCCTTGAAAATTGATTTAGCAATCTGAGTTTAAGATCCACCTTCAGACTCTCATGTATTGACAGATATAGAAATGCAAAATTTTATTTCCAATTTATTGCATAGATTAAGGACCTCAGCATTCATTACTGAGTATGTGATGAAATACATATATAATATATAGTAATTATATTTTGTTCTTAAATATGATGTTGAATAGCTGTTGAAACAATTCTTGTTTGGTAATATTGGACAATTTGAATGGAGCCATCATTATTATGTAATTATGTAATTTAAAAATTAATGCAAAAATCCATGATGAACAAAGTATCGAAATTTTAATTAAGAAGGCTTGACTCTAACAATGGTATGTTGGCCTCACTGCATTCAATCACCTTTGCCCTGGAAAGGAGTAGTCTAACTTTCATAAGGAACTTTTAACCTTATCTGCATGAATTTCTATAATTCCTTCATCCAATTACACCACACTATCATTAAAAAAATTTTATTGTAGCAATTATTCCACACATTAAAATAACTTTCTATGTATAGGTTCCCCATTCCTAAGATATATGTCAACACCTGCCTCCACCACATCACCAAGTCTTCATCCCCATTGTCCAGTGGGCTCCACCACCATTTGCCCCCACCCACCCCATTCCCTACTTGTAACCTCAGTTCTGTTGCAAATGTTCAAAGGTTGGTTTTGTTTCATCTGTTCCTTTGTATTGTGTACTCACATTCCACCTATGAGTGAGGTCATCTGGTATCTGTCTTTCTTCTTTTGACTTGTTTCACTTAGCAAAGTCCCTTCTAGTTCCATCCATGTTGATTCAAATGACAAGGTTTCATCTCTTCTGAGGGCTGCGTAGCATTCCACTGTGTACATGGACCATGTCTTCTTTATCCATTCATCTGATGTTGGACACTTAGGTAATTTCCAGTTCTTAGCTATTGTGAATAGGGCCACAATAAACATGGGGAGACATATATCTCTGCAGAGGGGTGCTTTTGTATCTTTTGGGTAGATGCCAGAAGTGGAATGACAGGATCATATGGGATTTCCATCTTCGATTTTTTGAGGACTCTTCAAATTGTTTTCCATAGGGGGTGCACCAATTTGCACTCTCACAAACAGTGTAAAAGAGTTCCCTTTTCTCCACATCCTCACCAGCATTTGTTGTCCAGACTTTTGGATAATAGACAGTCTTTCAGGTGTAAGACGATATCTCATTGTTGTTTTAATTTGCATTTCCCTGATAGCCAGTGAGCAGGAACATTTTTTTCATGTGTCTGTTGGCCATCTTACACCACACTATAATTTAAGGGCACTCCCACATCACAGATTAAAAATCTATTTTTGGTCTCATCTCTCCAAGGGGACATGGCAGGTATATCCAAAAGTCTGAGCAGGGGTTTCAAGAGGGTCACTGGTCTTCCCATGGGTTTGGGGCATTCCTTCCAGTACTAAAGTCCAGCAAAAGTCCAGTCCAAAGTAATAGTGACTTTGATGTGTGTCCACTGCTGGAGGGCTTCAAGGGAAGAAGGGATGGAGTGTTTTCATTCTGAAAGTGAAAGCAAACCTCAGTGCTCTAGCATCTCATTCATGTGCTAGGTCTCTGAGAAGGAGCTCCCACCACTCTCTATCTCTCCGGGCCCCAGGATCCAATTTACCCCTGGATCATCAAAGCAATAAGGTGACCTTTGTCTCTGTCTACCTGGAAATGGAATCAGTAATTACAATGGGCTGACTCTTGCCCAGAGAACAGAGCTAAGTGATAGTCTATCAGAGTTTCTCTGACAATCCTGGGGCAGCCACTTGATGACTCATAGTTATTCCCCCAATACTGGCTATTCTCAGAAGTAAACACAAACATCGCCATGATACCTTTCTTGTTGAACCTGTAGAAGCTCTGGTGGTCTTACTTGTCCCAGAGTATAACCCCTTTCCGAGCTTCACGGGAGCCACTAGACACATTCCTCCTTCCTTTCCTTCTACAAAGATTGGGTGTCATTCTAGATCTTCCCTTGTCTAAAGAACATCAGGTCCTGTGGCTGTTGTGCTTTTTGGATTAAGATTGATGGTTCTTGTTCTTAAATAAGCAGAACAGAATGGTTCTGTTTAATTACTTTTTAAATCTTTTACTTATGTATTTGATAATTTGATCTCTATTTGAGACAGTAAATGTTAGCAAGGATAAAGAAAAAAGGGAACACTTTTACACTGTTGGTAAGAGTGCAAATTGGTGCAACCTTTATGGAAAGCAGTATGGAGATTCCTCAAAAAATTGAGAATGGAAATCCCATGTCCCCCTTCTGATTATTTACTCAAAGGACACAAGAACATAAATTCACAGCTATGTGCACCTCCATGCATATTGAAGTATTATTTATACTTGCCAAGAATTAGAAAATACCTATGTGCCCATTCTGGGATGGAGGGATAAAGAGACTGTGGTATACAAACACGAGGAATACTATGCAGCCCTCAAAAAGATAAAATCCTATTATTTGCAACAACATGGGTGGAACTAGAGGAGATTATGCTAAGTGAAATAAGTCAGGCAAGAGACAAACAATGAATGATCTCATGCACGTGGAATATAAATAAAGCAATGGAATAGACTAAAAATAGACTGAGATTATTGGTAGGGAATGAGGTGGTGATGGGGTCCAATAGGTAGTGGTGAAGGACTTTTGGTAATCTGGTAGTGGGCAGGGTGTGCAGGCATGCATTTGAGGAATGGACTACCTGTCATATGCATTTCCATTATTTTGTAAGTCAAAGGTACTGCAAAAATACTAAATTTAAAAAATTATAAAAATAGTTTTATCTTTCTTATTTAATATGAAGGAAAAAGCTTTCCAACTAAGATTGTCATGCAGTGGACAGTGAGCCACTTAAAATTATGCTAGGGAAAAAATTAAAATTCACAGATAATATAACAAGTGAAAAAAAAAGTTATGTACGATTTGTTCTCCCCAGAGTAAATCTGAAGTGACTGGGAGGCGGTGCTAATGTTCTTTCTTGCTCTGGGTGCCAGATACACAAGGATTCGTACTTCGTGAATATGCACTGATATTTTTCCGTATGTGTGTTTTCAATGGAAAGTTCAAAATACATTTGGGAAGTAGATGTGGCCAATACAAATTTGCAAAAAGACAGCCAGTCATCAGAATATTAGCAGCGGTCATCTCTGGATGGGGGGATTTTTAACGGTTCTACTTTTCTTCCAAGTACTTTCCCTACTCTCTTCAAAGGAAATGCTTTACAGTTTGAAAACAATACAATTACAGCGTTGTTCAGGTGTGTTTCGCAGACCCTCGGGTTCCTGGACGGGAGAGGCCGGTAACCAGCAACCAGCTCTGACTCCCAGTCCAGGAGCGGGAGGAAGCAGCCTCAGGCTCAGGGGGTCCCTGCCGGCGGGAGCGCGCGTCCACCCCCGCGACAGTGACAGTGACCGCGCCATTTTGAGGTGGTGGCCGGCCGGGATTACACCCGGGGAAAGTCGAAGCCCGCTTCACGTCTTACCACCGCCGCAGCCAGGTTCGGGAGCCCCCTCGCCCCACGAACAGTCCCTCTGTCCCCTCACCACCCGCCTAAGCCCCGCGGCCCCTCGCCCCGCCCCACTCCGCCGCCTTCTCCCCCCCGAGTGGGCGTCCACTCATCACCCCGATCTCCGCGGCCCCACGGCGCCCCCTAGCTGCGCGCCCCGCATCCCCGGCGCCCTCGGCCCAGCGCCCCCTCCTCCAGGGCAGCCGCGACACGAAGGGGTGGAGCCCGAGTCTGCGGCGCCGCACTCAGGCTTGGAAACACCAGAGGCGGCTGTTTTCCAAAACCCCAGACGCGAAAGTTCGGCGTTCCGCTTCTTTTTGAAGGCGGCTGAAATTCAAGGGAGGACGTGTAGCCGGCAAGAATCTGCAACCTGCAGGATCGCGTCGGCACAGCGAGGCCTTAAATAACGCAGAGGCGCCTGTTCGCTGTGACCTCGTGGCGCAATGGTAGCGCGTCTGACTCCAGATCAGAAGGTTGCGTGTTCAAGTCACGTCGGGGTCAAAGTTAGCTTTTTTTCATCTCTCCTCAGAGGTGAGCATACTCACAGGCAAAAAAATAAATTCCTGAAATGAGAAATTTGGCCTCCTGCGAGAGAATTTGCTTCCTACGCAACAGACGAACCCCTCTTTTTCATTACAGTACAAATAGAGAATTTATAAACAGGCAGCTGCGAAAGGAAGAGATTCCTTCTGGCTACCGACAGGAGGCGGCTCAGGCTATTAGGGTTTTCTGTCCCCTCTCCTCAAAGTCACGTCCACTTCTCCGCTCCCTTGATTCACCTGATCCATTCCGAACTTTACCCGCATCCATAGCAGTGTGGATGCCAGATTTCGTGCAGGGAGAGAGGAGGGGTGGGTCTCACATCCAGGAAGTGGTCGCTCAGTCCCAGTATTCGGTCCCACGATTGATTCCTTTTGCAGTTAGTCTCCTTGCTTGCCTTGACTGTCTCTTTTCCTTTCTGCCCCAAGATGTGTTCTCTCTGGTGATGATTTTTCTTACCACCTGGATTCTGACCACCTCTGTGGATTTAACGCGGTAAGACCTGATATCCGTATCAACATTGTTAATAGTTAAAAATAAACAAAGAAAGAACTCTATCTGTCCACCAATAGAGGGATGCATCAGAAAAAAGGAAATTGAATAAATTTTTTTTGTCCTTCCACCACCCCTCCTCTCTAACCAACATATAAAAAAAAATTAACACAAATAATTTTAACACATTCTAATATATGTCAATGGATACGTATGTATCCATATTATAACTATGGGTGAGAATTATACACAGAAAGGATAAACACTCTAGGATAATGGTTGCCGCTGGGAAATGAGGAGGAAGAAGGGATAGAGGCAGATTCATATTGAAAAACTAAACAGTCAAACTAAAATATTTGTTACATCTTATTAGAGAGTATGTGGGATTTAATATTATGACACATGAATTTCAGGTCAGAATTCATTCTGTCTATCTAGTTTAAAACCTCAAAGTCAAGAAATTAGTTTATAATTTTTTAGGTTAGGAAGCCCCACAGCATGGTGGCAGAAGTAAGATAAATTCTCTCTGAAAGAAATTCTTCCTCAAAACTGACTGTTTTCCCACATATGACGTCCTTGTCGAAACCTACTCATAATATATTTTAAAGGAAGTTAAATTGAGAAGAATTTATGAGTAAGAAACAACAAAGTGAGTAGATAACAGAGTCAGATCCACAGATTTCAGATATGGGCACCATTAGATACAGAATGCTTCATAGATATGTTTGTCTCTTAAATGAAAGAGGGCACTAAAATACTGACTGCAGAATAAGAGACAATAAAATGATCATTTGTTTTAACTAACTAAAATATCTAGAAATGAAAACTTTAACATTTGAAATGAGAAATACGATATGTACATAAAACAGCAGATTGGACAGAGCTAAATAAGAACGAGGTGGAATATTTTGGTGATTGTAAATACAGTATGTCCAAAATTCTTGGCATTGCCTTCAAAAAGGGATGCCTAATTCTCTTCCCCTTTGTGAGCTCTACTTAATAATTTTTGTGTAACAATTTAAAAAAGGCAGACATTTTAGAGACTAGGTCATAAAAGGAACTGTGGATTTCTGCTTCTGTCTCTCTAGATCCCTTACTCTGAGAAAAGCAGCTGCTACATTTTGAGAATATTTACAAAGCTCTATAGGGAGGTTCACCTGATGAGAAATGGAAGCCTACTTCCAACAGCCATGTGAGTGAACCCTAATCAGCCTTTCATCAGAACTGTAGCCCCAGCCAATAGTTCAACTGCAACCTCATAAGAGGCCCTGAACCAACTGAAAGTCTGACACTCAGAAACTGTGCGAGATAATGACTGTGAAGATGCTAGAATTGAGGGTAATTTGTTATGGAGCAGTAGATAACTATTACAAATTTAAGAAATTACCTGCAAGCAAGTAAGGAGATAAGGTGACTGAAAATATGAAAGATAAAGCAGTGGTGAGGATAGAATGAAAAGATCTTTCTAATCTGAACCTAAATGGAGTTCCCCAAAGGAGAAACACAGACAAGAGAGGAGAGGCAGCATTTGCAAGGACGATGACTAAGAACTTTCAGGATGACTGATTTCCTCAAGAAGCATGCTATTTCCTAGACTTGATAAGGAAAAAAAAAAATCTATGCCTCTATCTACAGCATAAGAAAACTGTTCAACATAGAAAATAAAGAGGAAAAAAAAGACCACTTGTATGCAAAAAACTAAAAATTAGCCTGAAGCTAAATTCTCAGTCACACAGTGAAAGCAGAAAAAGTGTACAAATAATTCCAAAGTACTGAAAGAAAATAATTGCCGACCTAGAATTAGATACTTGGGAAATTCTTTTTCAATAAATAGAGAATGAAGAATAGAGAATAAACAAATGAAACCAGCAGCATCCCTCCTGGGAGGACTATCTAAAGGATATATGTGGGGGTCAAAGAAAAGGATCCCAGACAGATGGTTTGAGAGGCAAGAAGAATTGATGAGAAAAGAGAATGGTAGACTCATGGGTATAGCTAATAGAAATGACATCACACATTTGTGGACTTAAAAAAACAAAACAAAAAAAACTGCAGTACTGGGCAAGAATAACATGCAATCCAGAGTCAACATAATTTGGGAGTAAAGTCTTTTAAGGTGAATGTACTATTTGAAAGGAAGGATACTTATTAACCAGAAACCACGCTGTTTGTTAAAACTAGGGCAATGACAAAAGAACGGAAATAATTGGTTGATCATGCAGGCCAAAAATTAAGCTAAAGATATCATGATTTGAATAATATAATTAACAAGGTTAGTTAAATGGACAAAGATAGGGAACAGAGTTCTTGAGTTCACATGGAGCAATTTATAAAAACTTTAAACTAAACCTCATCACTTTAAAGCTCATCACATTTCAAAGCATAGGTATCGTTCGGGCCGCTTTCTCTGATTAAAGTATGATTAAACTAGAAAACTATAAGAAAAAGCTAACTAAAATTAAGATATTTAAAAACACTTCTCAAGTCTCCACATCTGATCTAAAATCAGTGGCTTAGACAGTAGAAAAAACAGTATAAGTATAGACATTGCAAAGGAAGAGTTAAACCTCTGGCTCTTTGCAGGGATGATTGCATAACTGGGAAGTCAGTTGAAGATTTACTAAAACTAAAAACTAGGTAAGATAGCAAGGTACAAAATTAACATACAGAACCCAGTACTTTTTATAAAATCGACCGCTGACTAGGGCAGAGGTGGAAACAAAATATTTCAGATACATTTTTATGTTGTTTTTATTTTTGTCACCATATGAATGTATTACCTAGTCCAGAAAAATAAATTGCTTGACATCAGTGACTGTGGTGCTCCTTGAAGACATATAAAGACCTTCCAAGGCCCACGTGGACACGGGCAGTTTTTCAAGGTGACTGTTGAGCCCGCAGAAAGCGCAGGCTCAATGACCAGCTGCCTCCGTGCAGATGAGGCCCTAGGAACCTGACGGAGAAGACACAGCGTCCTTGAACAAAATCTCTCATTAGTGGCTAAAGACATTGGATGGGATGCCCTTTGTGGGGGTGACTTGTGTTGGCTGGGCCGAATGAACAGGGTCCCTGTGTGACTTCTGTATGTCATGGTGTGACCTACTGCGCCTCACCCTATCCTAATAGGACTTCTCTCATGGGTCTCCATTCATAAATATAATGTCTCCATTTATAATCCCCTGTGTGTGTGACCCGGGTGTGACACATATACTTCCCCCCTGCCCGCCCCCCCCCGCCCCCCCATGCCTGGGGACTCCTCTATGAGCCTTGTCAATGTGACACTTAGCTTCTGAGTTTGGCAGAGTGGAGAACCATCAGGAGGAGGGAAGTAAAAGGTGTGGGCTTGACCAAAACCCAACCAAATGAGACAAGCTCAGCTCTTTATGCTGAGCTTGCAAGTCAGTCACCAGCACTCGTGGCAGATAGAGACTCAAAGGCAAGCAGAGAGGCAGGAAAGCGTCACAGTAGAAGGAAGGGCAGGCTGGGGATCTGGGGGGGCCGAAGGCAGGCTCACTAGAAGTGGTGCGTCCTGTGGGAGGGGTCAGGGGCTCATGTTTGCTTTTCTCTGACTGGCTCTAAGTTAGAAGTTGAGACAAAAACTAGAGGAGCTGCCAGTTCTTCATCAGATCTTAGCTGCAGAAGTTAACCTCCCGGCTTGTAGACAGAGCAGTCTGGCCTCTTGCAAGGGCGACACACAGCAGGCAGACTTTCTGGGTTGTTTGTTGTGATAAGGGGTTGGTTTTCTGGGCAGGCTGCGTTAGGAGGTTCTTCGAGGTTGTGTTTTTATAGACGGTCAGGCTCGCGTCCCTGTGGATAGCATATTCAGTCTCTCGAAGGGTATTTAGTTCACAGCTGCTTTCCCCAGGGCCACATGGTGTCCTGGTGCAAGATCAGAGCTCCTATCACGTGGCATCTCCACAGGGCCGTCTCTGCCCCCACAGGCTGCTCACTACCGCCTCCCATCAGGTCTGCAGGTCTCAGGGTGGCAAAGCGCCATAGCCCTTCTTAGCTCCAGGACCCTTTGCCTTCTGGACTTGCAGGACATTTCCTGAGAGGGTCCTTTCAGTGAGGCTACTGCCCTGCTGATGTCTCTCTGGGACTCTCCGAGGACTCCAGCGTGTTCTGTCACCCTTGGCTCCAGAGAGATGAAATAAGCTTGGCTATCAGAATCTGTTCCTCCAGGAGACTGAGAATACTTTAGCAAAGCTAAAAGAAGTCAGCAGCACAAACCCAGGTTGACTCTGCTTTCTGTTTCCTCCGACAATGCCATCTGAACTTGAAGCTCAGTGCTGCAAACCCCTGCAAACTCAGCAGCAGCCCCCGCCTTCCTTTGTGGGGGAGGGTTAGCCTTGGGAGACATGGCCAGGCCAGGGTAGAGGGTTCTCTGAGACCTGGTCCCTTGGCTGTCTTAGGGAAGAGAGCCCAATGTCAGAAAGAAAGAGAGGTGTTTGCCTAAGTCATGCTCCAGGGGATACCCCCAAACTGACAGTGTCTGAGCATGAAGATGAATGTGACCAAGAGAAACCCATATATATTTTTAGTTGCCCTAAGCAGATTACAGAAGGAGAAGCTCTCATTTGTATCAGACAGAATCGGAGAGACACCCCCACCCCACCCCAGAAAATAACATGGCAATCATTGTTTATCCTTGGGTAGTGAGATGACAGACTGGGAGGGGTCTTTGAGCTTGAGATTTCATACTTTTCTTCATTGAAGTACCTTTTGATCAACTGCGTGAACTTGACAATATATTTTACCTCTCAGTGCCCAACATTCTCATCTGTAAAATAAGAACCTTATAGTACTTATCTTGTAGGGTAAATTAGAGAATTCCCTGAATGAATTAATGGAGAATGCTTCAGACAATGTCTGGCACATAGAAAACAATATAGACAGCGGAACCGTGATTTTTATTACTCTGCTAGTATTATTATTTCCCAGGCTAGCATGCCCTGGTCAGATCAATCAGTTAAGCAGGGCTGTATAGGATTAGCACCTTGGACTGAGTGTTCTGCCTCCACTCTGACCTGATGATTCTGTGCTGTGTGCTGTGGACGGATCATTCACAATGACCACAGACTGGGCCACTGCTGCAACCACAGGCAGCCCTGTTCTTGCCGTCTTCCCCTTCCTCCCACCACCCACTCCCATCGTGGAGGGCTAGTGACCCAGACTGGGAATGCAGAGGACAGCAATGCCTTTACGCAGATCACCAGCAGAGGGCGCAAGCGGCAAACACAGGAAGTGTTGGGCGGCGGGGGCACTGCTAACGGAGCAAGTTTTTTACTCTAACAGGAAACTTTTGTTTGAGTACCTCTAAAAGAATTTCTGGAAAACAATGCACGTTTTCAAATGGGCATCTAACACTTTCACCTTAACTTCAAATCATTGCAAATGCTCGCAAATCATAAATAGAAAGGTTAAAAAAGAATGGTTACATCATTCTTTTAAATATATCCCATGAGGTATAAACGGCACTATAATATGATACTGTGAGGCCTTTTAAAAAGACAAGAGCAAGCTATGCTCTAACAGAAATCCTGCATGGTTCCTTTTTCTCTTTGTATTTCCACTCCTCCCTTACATATAAGGTAATATGATATACTTTATATTAAAGTCTTTTATTTATCACCCTATCATAACTTTCTCCACAGAAAAACTTTGCAAATTAAAAAGAAGTTTTAAGTTTTAGAAGTTTTAAGTGTTAGCTGTTTTTCTTTGGGATTAAATGATCACAATTATGAATATTAGCATAGCATTAACGTGAACAACTAATTATGGTTTTGATAATAAAGTTGGAAGTGATCAGATTGTCTCTTAATTGGCACTTCCAAGGCCTATACGCTGGGATAATGCACTTGTCCGATGCAGGGCGGGTGAGAAGGGGAAAGAGAATGAACCAGAAAGAGACTCAAATCACGGTCCCTTCTCAGCCAGGTCTAATAAGGAAGTTGAAGGGCTAAGCTGATCAGTTCCTTAAATGATCAGAGTCCTTTGGAAAGTCCTCCCACATTCTGGAATATGCTTACTCTTGCTTGATGATGTCATCCAAACCTGTCACAGACGGACTGGAAAAGCTGAACCAGCTCACTGGCTTCTGGATTGGGGACTCCTGTGTGACCCAGTCAATGGAGTAGATGAAGTGGTTCATCGTACCGGTCCAGTTGGGGGCCAGAGGGACCTCCCTCCCCCACCCCGCCCCCCGCAATTCCGTTCATTATTTACAAGACCCAGGAAAGCAGGGCCAGAAAACAGAGTTACAAATAACAAAGGGATGAGAAATTTTTTTAAAAAGAGAGAAAGGCAGTCTCTCTCATGACCTCATTACTTTACAACTGGGAATAACTACACAGTGGGCAGTAGTATTTCTGCTCTCTATATTTTATTTTATATACATTTTAGTTTACAAATATCATTTTTATATATAGTTTATTATGTAATTTGGTATTATAATACAAAATAGAATACATAGTTAATACATAAACAATGTATAACTATTATACATAATAAAATAATACTTATACAAATTTTAATTACCTTACTCTGCTTATTTACAGATCTTGAATTCTATTTTGGGAAGTCATATAAATAACATTTAAATATGAAGAAAAGTAAATTATTTGAAAATTCCTAATTATTTTTTAATTTTAAAAAATTAAAATAGAAAATAGTTTGAAAAATAGAAATAGTTTGTAACTGAATACGACTTGAGTTCATGCTCTTGAAAGATCATGCATGTCGTCTCAGATGTTTTGAAATAAAATGAAATATGTGTGTCCTAGAGGAAAGAAAAAGCTTTAACGTTAGACATATTTACTGGACAAATCCTGGTCTGGCCACCTATTTTTATGTAAGCCTTACTTTTCTTATCTGTGAATTATAATAATGAGAAATAATAATGCCCATATTGCTTTTTTTCTTCTTTCTGGTTGGAATCAAATGAGATAATAGACTACAGAGTCTGATACTTGATGTTCAAGAAGGGTGTTTATTCTTGTGTTGATATTGGGCACTGTTGTTTTTATATAATGACTGGCCTATGCAGCATGACTTCTAGATCCCAGTCTTGCCCTAACTTCCCCTTTGACCTTGGACAAGTTCCGATACCCTCTTGGGCCTAGTTACCCATGTGTCAGGTGCAAGGGCCCTACTGACACTCTTGAAGGCCCTCATCCTAACTCCCCAGCCTTGCTTCTCAGAACAATGTCCCACAGAGATCTACAGGAAGTAGAAATGCAGACTGAGACCCACTCCAGACCTAACAACGCCTAATCTGCATTTCAAAAGCTCTCCAGAGATCTGCAGCACAACTGCTTTAGCTTAGATCTGAGACAATTTCATAAAAGAATCAGCCAGAATGACTATAAATATAGACGTTTTGTAGACTCCTGGGTCCAGCCTGCACCTCATAATTTAAAGATGATGGTCTTCATTTCCCAACCCTAACATCTGAGAATATGGAATTATTTCATTTTTAATGTTTTGTTCCTGGAGACACAATGCCTTTGCAGCGTGACTGACCAGTTAGTGGGCAGAGTCAGATATTCCCATTTCTTCATTATCTGACATTAAATTATGACCCTTTATTTCTCAGCTGCCCCTAGCGTCAGCAGAAGTAATTTCTAGTCCCTTCTCTGCCACTTATAAAGCACTTAGCTTAAGCAAGTTATTTAGCCATTTCCACCGAAATTACCCCGCGGTGGAAGAAAGACACCATGAAGTCCCTCTAGGATAGTTTCAAGAATGATGAGATAATGTAGAAAAGCACTTATCAAAGTCCTGTAATCTGGCAGTGGCTAATGATATTATAAGAAGAAACATAATTCCATGAAGTCATAGGTAATGACACAACATTTTAATGGTGTTGTATTAGTCAGCTCAGGCTACCGTAACAAAATACCATGGACTGCGTGCCTTAAACAACAGAAATTGACTTACTCACCACTCTGTAGGCGAGAAGTCTCAGGTCAAGGTGCCAGCCCATTCAATTCCCAGTTCATGGCCTGTAGATGGCCTCTTCTTGTCAGGCCCCCATGTGGCCTCTTCCCACAATGGTCTGTGGAGAGAAAGGTCTGTCTCTTCCCCTTCTTATAGCCCCTCAGTCCTAGTGGATTAGGATCCTACCCTAAGACGTCATTTAACCTGAATTACATACTAAAAGCCCAGTGGCAGTTTGGGTTAGAGATTTAACATAATGAATTTAAGGAAGGAGGGGCACAATCCAGTTGATTAACAGTTTTTGTTACTAATATTCCTGAGGAGACATTCAAATAGAGCTACTGGTCTAAAAATGTTTCTAGGTGTTCTCCCCCTCCCTCTCACCCCACACTGAATAACACCCAGCTCTCTGAAAGCTCCTGCTCAGGTCTCTGGTATTATTTCTCAGTCCACAGGAAGACCTCACAGGTGTGGCCAAGTATACTATTCTCCAATTAGGTCTTAGAATTTGGGAGTCTGTGTGATTCTGATAAACATAAATTTCTCAGATCATACATACTGTCATTCTTAGCTGCATAGAACTTTCTGTACAAGAGGGATGGAAGACAGGATGCTCACCTGTCTTTGAACTTTCTGTACAAGAGGGATGGAAGACAGGATGCTCACCTGTCTTTGTGATAGTATGTTTTAATCCCCTTCCAAGTGAGTGCAGAAGGTCCTATGCCTGGCTCTCTTGAATCAAGTGCTGAAAATCTAAAGAGTGCAGAATTGTATGTTATATGGGAAAGTATCATCTTTCTTTCTTTGTAGAATTTTCGTTCTTTTAAAATATGGATTCTTAGCCTTTAATGTTACCAAGTCTATGGTACACCCTGGTGGTTTAGTGGCTAAGGCTGCCAGGTGTAGTCCACAGATATCCCAAGAACCGGGGTTCCAGATGGTGAATTGGGGGTTGTATGGGGAGACCAACCAAGATGAACGGCTAAATAAAATAAATATTTCTTCCCTCTCTCTCTTCCTGCCTGCCTGCCTATTCACCTCATTCCTGCCTGTATCTTACCTTAAAAAAAAAAAAGTTACCAAGTTCACCGAAAGAAATTAAGAGAGTAAGAAGCAACTCAGAGAACAGTAGTATAAACATAAAATACATATATTCCACAAAGGATTCCTTTTCAAAATTTATAAGAAATTGCTACAGTGCATTAAAAATAGGCAATATTTAATGGCTCTAGTAGAAAAAAATGCAAAAAAGATTTCAATATACATTTAAAAAGAGATTTCAATGGCCAAAAAAAAAAAAAAAATACATGAAAAGAGACCAACCTCATTAGTTTTCAGGGAAATGCAAATTAAAAGTACAATACAATTCTATACACAGACCAAAATGGCTAGAATGACAAATACCAAATGTTGGTGAGGAAGTCCAGCAGATGGCCATGTCTTACACAGCCAGTGCGCATGCTCATCCAGCACATTACTAAACAGGCGTGTGAACTAGTGAACTGCAACTACAGACGTCAACGTGAAAATCACAGCTGAGACAGTATTGGGTCAGAGATGTCAGACACGAAATACGTGCATTGCATCATTCTGTTTACATAAGTAGAAAACAAGAGAAATGAATTATACTTGTATTCATTTCCTAAGGCTGCCATAACAAATCGCTGCAAGCTTGATGATTTACAGCAAAAATGTATTTTCTCACAGTTGTGGAATCTAGAAGTTCAAAATCAAGGTGTCAGCTGGGTCATGCTCCCTCCAAAGGTGCGAGGGAGGAACCATTCAGAACCTCCTCCAGTTGCTGTTGGCTCAAGGCATTCCTCATTTGTGGCTTCGTCACTCCACTCTCTGCCTCTGATTTCACAGGATCTCCTCTGTAACCTACAAGGACATTTGTACACTGAGTTTCGAAACTACCCAGTTAATCCCGGATGATCTCATCTCCAGATCCTTAATTTAATTATTTTGGAAAAGACTTGGTTTCCAAATGAGGTCACATTCACAGATTCCGGAGCTTATGACAAGGACATATCTTTGTGGGGGGGCTGGGGTACTATTCAACCCCCTGCATTGCTGCTAAAATGAGGATAGTGGTTTCATTTGGGGAGATTAGTGACAGAAGGCTACAGGGACCTTTGGGAAGATGGTAATGTTTTGTTTTTTCCGTCTGGTTGCTGGTTACGTAGGTGTGTTCACCACTGGAAATTCATAAAAAAATTGGTAAAAATCGTCCATATTTTGTCATTTTCTCATCCTCCTGATGAAAGGAGTTTTGGGTTCTCCGAATAGATCATACCCAGAGAGGTCTCATCAGTTCTGGATACCTCAACTTTTGAACAATGTAGGCTTCAGCTATAAAGGGGGTCATTGACAAATGGGGTACCCCCAGAAGAAGAAGTTACAGAAATTTCCTTTTGAGCAGAAAACATGAGAGAAATGGTATACCTGCCAATAACTGATTACCAAGCTATCATGTGGGAAACACAGAAGACTTAATACTATGCTGAAAAACACAGCAGGCTCCAAATGGCATCACTTGTGCTAAGCCCACATTGCCCACCAACTAACCTAACCATAGTTTCCATTTTACCCAGGAATGCAATCTTTACAACCTCCCCAAGATGTGTAATTCAGTCTGGAATTTCCTGGTCAGCACCTGTGAGCCCTTTCCTCCCACACACACCTCCCTCCTGCCCAACCCCCGCCATAGGCAGGTTATCTAAATCTGAAATAATCCTTCTCTTCTTCTTTTTTTTTTTTTTTTTAATTTATGCTTTCTTGTCCTACCTTTTAAAGCTTTTCCCTTTCTGTAGCTCTTTGGAATGCCTTTCTATTTGCTAGATGGGCTGCTGCTTGATTCACAAATTGTTGAACAAAGTCAATTAGATCTTTAGATTTACTCAGTTGGATTTTTGTTAAGATGTGTGACTTCTGAAAGCAGAGTCAGAACCAGCAGGTAGAGATTTCATATCATGCCTCAGCATAATGACCAACTTTCTAACCTTCACAACTGCCTAGAAGTAGTGTGATGTCCTCTGCTAAAGCAGGATGGTAGCTCCCCAAAAAGTTTATGCCTTAATCCCTGGCATAAACCAGGGATTTAAAGACCCCTAATACATTTTATTGCATGACAAAGGGAAATTAAGGAAGCAGATGTAATTAAGTTTCTAATCGGTATATAGGGAAATTATACTGGATTATTTGTGTGGGTCATATGTAATCTCAAGGTTACTTAAACCTGGAAGCGGGAGGCAGAAGGGGAAAGAGAGTGATGTGATATATGGACTCAACCTGTGCTGCTGGCTTTGAAGGTGGACGAAGAGGCCACAAGTCAAAGAACACAGACAACCTTTAGAAGCTGGGAAGAGTCAGAACCTAGAGTCTCTCCTAAAGCCCCCAGAGAGATACTCCAGGTCCTGCTGACATCTTAATTTTAGTCCTGTGAGACACACATTGGACTTCTGACCTTCAGAACTCTAAGAGAATACGTTGTGTTGTTTGAACCCCTAAGTTTGTGACAATTTGTTACTGCAGCTCCGTGAAACTAATACACATTGTAAGGTCCTCATTCCTGAAGATGTTTGAGGAGAAAGAGGACAGTTTGTCATGAGTCATAAATCTAGACCATCGTTCAGATCCCTTCTAACTTGGAGAATATGATGATGACTAATGTTTCATCCTTCAATAAGTTTTGCGGTATACTTTCACACACATTATATGTTTCGATCCTCCTAAAATGTTTATGGAAGTAGACCAGGAAACAATTATTATTATTTGGTGGCAAGAACATTAAAATTCATGATGAGGTACCCAGTCCATGGTCACACAGCCAACAAAATCGCAGTGACAGGACTGCAACTGGTGTCTCCTGATTCATAGTCCAGCAGCTCTATTTCATGATATTGCCTCTTTCAGAGTTTAAGGGTCTTCTTTGGTGGGAAAGAGAATTAGCTTGACTTAGACCATTCCTTTAAAGACCTGGAGTATCTCCTTTTAGCCTCCAAATGCAACTCTGTTCTGCGCTCCACGGCAGCCCTGCATCCACTAAGCAACTGGCCAAAGTAGGTGCCTGAGCACTTTTCTATAAGACCGAGACCTGGGAGTTGTCAAAAGTTCAAAACCAGTGGATCACTGAAATACTAATTAGTGGAAGTTTGTTGTGCACACACCATAAAGACAGTTTGCCAACCAGAAACACTTAAACCAAAACATAGAATGCAGCTTGGGGTGTATTGTTATAAAGCAGAACATATAGTGAGAAGTCGGTGATCGTTTATTCTTCACAGTGATTGGTTATATTATTAGAATTTTCTTAAATGATAAGGAATTGGTCAACAATTACTTCATATTAACCTTGAGAAATGGTCTGAATTTTTTTTTATGATTTCTAGAGATACAAACAAAATATGAGCCAGGTCAAGTTAGTCTGGCAAAATAAGCTAAATTAAATTTTGTTTGGCTGCTCGAGGAATTTTCCAGGCTAGCTCCCTTTGTTTTATATTTTAACAGAGTGATCAATGCCCTTTGCATGTTCTGAGCCCACGTTGTGGCAGCAATTAGAGCCGGAGTTAACCTCTGGCATTGTCTTCGGTTGCTGTTTGGCTCATTACGGACAGTGGCCACATATTTATGCAAGCCCCACAGGGTATAGCATCTGAGGATCCTGTGTGTGACCACAGCCAGTGTGAGCTGGGCAGGGCAGGGGGGAATTCCCTGCCAGGTATATGTGGAGACACCTGAGAGGGCAGCACTTCAAGCCCAGGGTGACCAGGGAACAGCCCTCTGCTACTTCGCAGGGACGTGGACTTCTAAAGCACAGGGGTCAGGCACTCACTTCATATTGTTGGTTCAGCACAAATTCTTCTCCATCTATGCTACTGGACCCCTTCCCCTGCCACAGCCTGTGCTTCGACGTCTTTCAAGAGGTGGATTCTGGTTCGTCTGTATCAACCACTAAACTCTGCTCTCCAGTCTGCTATCACTGGCCTTTTTGAAGAGATTATTAGTAGGGATGTTGGCTTTCCCACAGTAGTCAAGATGTGTTTCTATCATTTTCATTTTTAGATGACAGGGTGACCTCAGCAGCTGGACTATTTGAAAACTCCAGGTTCCTAGAGTTCCATGTACATATGAACTGTAAGACAATATATATATATATTTGTTATCATGCATGAACTGGAATTATCTTGATTTTTCCTCTTTGCAGAGTGAATGAATCCCCTAAGGGGTACTCATGTGTTTAAGAATGTCTCCCATGTATCTTCAAGGAGAGGAATGGGGTTAGGTGAAAACCATCTTCTCTTCTTAAGAACGAATGCACAGCAGCACTACAATGGTATAAAATATACCCAAAGCTACTTCAATGAAACCTAGCTGCCTAAAACACAGACAATTCAAAATAGCAATCAAATTAGCTCAGCACTCAAGAGAAAGCTTTTCTGTTATATTGAGAAAATCATAGGGAGCATGGATGCAGAGACCCCAGTGTTTGTGAGAACTCTGAGTAAGTTACTCTATTGGTGGCTTTTTCCTCGTGACTGAAGATAGTTCTATTGAACTGTAGAAGCCCAGAAATCTCCAGATAAAAGACCAGCAGAGTCAGAAGAAATGAAAGGAAGACCTATTCACAGACAGAAGCTAAGGAAATATCTAAATGTCAAGGATAAAGAGATGAACAGTCACATATCTGTGAGGAAGAAGGAAAAAGCTTTTTGTGTCAGTATCAGTTAGGCTGCCCTCCTCAGCAAGTGATAGGGTTCTCTGATTCAAAGTGGACCAGAGGAGGAGGGCTCAAGGTATGTTCTGGTAGGGCTTACGGTGTCACATTCTTTTAGGGAAGCAAACTAACATGTTAGACCTGCTCTCATGGAGCATGTACATCACATGCCACAGAAAGGATAAAATTATAAATTGTGAACATTAATATTTAGAACCCCTTTTAAGTGAGGGGAGGAGGCAAGAAAGAATGCCCAAAGCTTGTGTAAATCCACAGGCCACAGAACACAACATGCCTGCATGTCCCATTGTTTTCCCGTTGTGGAACCTGAGACAGGAGACAAAAGAAAACAAAAAACTGAAAATTGCCACTTTCCAGCCAAGCATGAAAAATGGAATGTTTCACAGTTTGAAACAAGACCAGATGCTATTCAGTCCCTCTTGTTTATCAAAGTCAAGGACAAACACTCTTGTTAAGACATCCCGACTCCCTACCCTGCTATCAACAGCACACCAGGTGGCCTTCTCAGGATTCCTCCACCCCCAACCTCGCTGTGCTTGCCAGAGACTTCTCCTTAAGAACCTCTTCCCCCCAGCACCACTGGATTGCTCTACCCTCTTCTCTGAAAGGAGTTTTCCCGGCTTGCACTGGGGACAATGGCGTCTTGCTTAGAGCCCATCTGGCTCCCTTGTCTCTGCCTCTATTTGTCAAATGGCTTAGAGAACTGCCCAGAGGGAGCATAAAGGAGTTTGAGACTCCATACTTGTTATACTTGGATTCCATGCAGTGCTTGTGGGTCTCACCATGAACGCTCTGTCCCAATGTGCCTTCTCTCCTCTGTTGTTTGTATCTGAATAAACTCTGTTGAAATAACTAATTGTTTTCATTTGAATTCAATAAAACCGAACACTTTGGGTCCTGAACTAAACCAAATCAAAACCCAGGGTCCAATTTCAAGTTCTGGCATCTCAAACCAATAAAATGGAGTAATTCCTACAAGTTGTTTCCCCTGAACTAAACTCCTCCCCTGCTTCCTAATGCCAACGTCTGAAGATGTATCATGACCTTAAGGGTATGATTTTCATGTGAATATTTTGCCTTTTTTTAATATGATGAACAGACAGACTTAGAAATCTTGATTTCCCACCCCAACCCCTCCAAATACCTGTAGTGTTTCCTTATTTGACAATTTTTTCTCTGAAGTCCAAACTTGGACTACTTTTGCAAATAACATTATTCTCTTGCCTAAAATGAATTGGCCTCTGGGTCTTCCTTCCCCCACTGAAGTGTCTACTGAGACAGACTGGAGACACTTGCCAGGGTCAAGAAAACTACTTCATGGGTGATTTGCCTCGTCTGGTGTGAGTCTCATGCAGCAGTAAAAATTAACTCTCATTGACCCTGTGATTTCTGATTGTTTTCTGGCTCTGTTTCTATTCTGGATTATGTCTGGCTCTGGTTCTGACTAGTATACAGCCCCTTAAGTCCGTCTGGGTGGGGAGTGTTAGTGGTCTGTTTGGTGACACTGTCAGAGGGCAGACAACAGGAATTCTGGTTTTGAACTTACATCTTCATTTATCTTGAGATCTTGGGGATCTCTTCTGGGATTCCCAGTTTTGTTTTTATTGTTTGTACACCACTTCATGGGAGAAGTGAGTTTTTTTCTCTCTGGAATGAAGAGCAGCCCTTTGATAACTGCAACTAAATCAACTGGTTTTGTTTCAACTTCTGTGTTTTACATACAGATCTACAGGTGAAGTGGAGAAAACAGAGGCAGCTGGTTGTCTTTCTGTATATGTAAATTTATAAGAAGTGTTCTGCAACCAGTTCCAATATGTGACTATGTTGGGCGGAGGCTCGCCGATCCACCAAACAATTCCCCACACCAGCAGGGTATCCCACAATTCAACTCCACTCTGATGCTATAACCTAGTGAGCACTATATCCCACAGTTTAAGGACTCATTCCTTTAAGACTGTTCCTATCCCCTACTTCAGACACCAGTGTTTCTGACCTACTGACTATAGACAAGAGGTTCCACAGTGCTCTCTTTGGAGTCTATTAATTGGCCTGAGTGGTTTACAGAACTCAGAGCAACATTTTACTTCACACGCCAAAGAGATTTTTCAGATGTGAGTTCCAGAGCACAAAATGTAGAAATAAATCTTTGTAACTCATTCTGCAAGTTTATATTGGCCTTGATAACCTAAGCTGGATGGAGAGTAAACACATATATATATAAGTTTTATCTATGAACATAGATATAAAAATCCCAAATAAAATAGTAATGATGAACTCATTGCCACATGCCAACTGTATGATCCCATAATCAAGGGAAGTTTATTCCAGGAATTGGTGATGATTAAACAGGAGGAAATTATGATGAACTTAACATTTCTAAAAGAAAAGAAAATTGCAATTATTTCAATTCATACTGAAAAAATCTGATAAAAGTGAGCTTCAATACATGATTAAAGAAAAAAGAAAAACAAACCTCTTAGCAAAAGCCACCTAAGGATATAGAAATGACTACTTAGCAAACATCATCAGCAAAGTCAATAAATTACTCATCTTTAGGAGTCAAAAACTGAATGGACTAGGGGTATGACTGAGCTAGAAGATTCAGTATTTTAATGAGGGGCATTCTTTCTGAGTCAATCTGCAGATGCAATGCAATGTCAATAAAAATCCCAACACTTTCCAAGTCAAGTAGGATTTTCCACAACCATTTATCCTTTCCTTCTTCACTGAGTCCAGTGACCCTTTACCTATGTGTCAGTCCTAATGGAAGATAAGGCCTAGTTCTTGTTGCCTGTTGTTCCCTTGATCTAGTTGTCTAGTCTTATGCTGTGTATTATTTAAAGAATATTTATCAGCTCTCAGATAGATCTACTTGTCTCCCTATTACTTTTCTTTCTCAGAATGTCTTTTTTTTTTTTTTTAATATCCTTGCCTCTTTATGCTCTCAAAAGCTTTTAGCAACACTATTAAAATTTTAGAGTATGAAATATATTGGAATGGACTAAATGTGAGATATTCATGGGAACAGTTTGGTCCTCTTCAAGAACACCATGTACTTGTGAGGAATTCAAGTCTTTTCTGAAATCCATAAATCTCACCTATTTTATAGTAAAAGGGCCATGTTGTGTCCCTTGATTGATCTGATTCTTTTAACCCTAGTGGGATGGAACCTGGAGAACTACGAAATGTAGAGAGGTCAAACTTCTTCGCATTTGTGCTATTCCCTATTAAATGCAACACCAAATGACATTTAAAAGGTACAGGAGTTGTTTGCAAGTGGATACTTCAAAGTGTTTCACACCTCTCCCCTGCCCCTATTCCATGTTGGTTTTGCCTGCTGTCCAGAGTTGGATTTCTGCAGGGAATGTTCTAGCTATCTGCTCCAGCAATTAGAGGAGGTACTCTTTCTATTTAAACAATATTTTTTGGTACAAGCTTGATACTGACACATTATTTTAAACTAAAGCCCATTCTTTATTCCGATTTCCTTAGTTCTTACTAATGTCCTCTTTCTGTGCCAGTATTTCATCTAAAATAATACCTTACATTTCACTGTCCTTTCCCTTAGGTTCCTGACTTACCTGAGACAATTTTTGTGTGTGTGTGTTTGATCTTGACATTTTGAGGAATGCTGGTCAGGTATTTTACAAAAAGTTCCTCAACTGGAATTTATCTGATGTTTTTCTAGTGATTAGATTGGGAGGGTTATAATTTTGGGCAAGGAAGACCATAAAGTGTCATTTTCGTTACATATCAAGGGTATGATATTTGGTTGAATAGTATCCCTCCAAAGCTCACGTCTGCTCAGAACCTCAGACTGTGACCTCATTTGAAAACAGGGTCTGTGCAACTGTGATGAAGTTAAGATGAGACTGAGCCCTGATCCAATAAGAAGAAAAAACAGAGACACAGAAATAGATACATAGGAGAAGACCCTGTGATGGCAGAGACAGAGATTGGAATCATGCTGCTGCAAACCAGGGAATACCAACGATCGCAAGCAACTACCAGAGACTAGGAGAGGAACACGGAACAGATTTCTCTCTGAGCCCCAGAAGGAAAATCAACTCTGCCAACACCTTGCTTTTAGTTAGATTCTTGGCCTCCATCTCCAATGATGAGAGAATAAACTTCTGTTGTTTTTAACCGGGTATGTAACAACTTGCTTTGGCAACCCAAAGAAACAAAGACAGGTCCCATCAATATGATTTATCACTGTCAATATGAACCTTGATTGTTGCCTGAGAAGTTTTTCTCCCCTCTCAGTTACTGTTTCCTACCCTTTCATGCCGTTCTCTTTGGAAGGAACTTATTGTACACAGATGACCTTTAAGGAATTATACCCCTCATCACAAGGTGTGTTTATTTTGCTGTTGTGAGAGCTCTCCTTCCAGTATTTTCATCTATATATTAATACCAATATAAAGGACAATTATTTTCTGTTGAAGAACTTGTCTGTAGTAACTATATTAAACCCCTTTATTAATTCTACTACATTTTTCCCTGCTTGATTTCTTTGGATTGTCTGGAATTATAATTGCCAGTCACGCTTTTGCCTCTTCTTCCTCCACATTTATGTATTTCATTTCCGCTTCATGTCACTGGCAAAGAACCCAGAAAATTTTTAAAGAATAGCAGTGATTGGAGATTGAGTGTATAGCCTAGGATTTTTGTCTGTCGGGACCCTCATTTCTTTAGGGAATTCTTCATCCTTCACTCTCAACATGTAATTCTGGATAGAACTAATGCCAATGATATCCACCGTGTGGCACTGAGCTGGTCACATGGTCCAAATTCAGCCACAGTGGTTGTTCCAAAGGTGTGCAAGGAGCCTGCTTAGGGTGAATTAAAAGAGGAGGGAGAGTCTTGTTATTATTATTTTGATTGAACCAGCTTTCTTTACTGAGGCAAGATGACTTTTGATTGACCTGGTAAGCAAGCAGACTCCTGCTGCTACTGCCCTGTCTGCAATCACAAAGCTGCAAATAGCCAACTTCCCTTCTCATACTGCCTCCCATCCCTCACATGTGTACTTTGATTCTCTAATTTCTGTGACCCAATCAGGGACAGAGTAGGTCTCCCACTTGCTTGCTTGATGCCTCTTGACAAGAAACCGAATTCCCTTTTATCAGTCTCCCTCCTCTCAAGTATTGTTTTGTTTTGTTTTTCTCAGGGTGATGGGTAGTGGACCTGGGTCTGGTAACAGATTTTGGTGAGATAACCTGCAAGAGTGTGCTCCAGGCACACTTGGTTTTCCCAAAGGAGAAGGAATGATAACCCCTTGGAGGACCTGGCTGCTTGTGGGAGCTATTCCCATGCTCCACAATGAAGGATGTCCCCAGCAACTGCTGAGATACCTTTGTCTTGGGGATTATCTCTTTTCTCCCTTTTATGACATCAGCTACCAATGCATGCCTTGTTGATGAAAGGAAATGGTTTCTTGTTTTGATGCCAAGATAAGTGAATGGCAGCTTGACCCAGGAGAGATGGGGAGATGGGAGCTGGGAAAGCCCATCCCTGCCACAAGAAGCGACAAACACCACAAAGTAGAGGGAACGAGGTGGAGGCAAAGGACACCAGAACTCTGGTGGTGAAATGCTCATAGACTCAGATGCAAATCCAGCATCCTGAAATGAATATGGCATTGTAAAAAAAAAAATAAAATAAAATAAAAAAAAATAATGTAATTGTTTTTTAAGTAATTTGGATTAGACTTCCTTTCAATACCTGCCCTCCATCCTGCATGCTCTACCAGATTGAGGTTAGTAAAAAGGAAGAAGGGAAAGGAGAAGAGGAAGAAATGTCTCTAGTTGTTCATTTTGGTTTTTCGTCCTGGCCCCAGGTCTCAAATCCAGGTCCTCGGGCCTGGTTCACACATCAGTGAGACACAAGGGCCTGTGTCAGTTTTGGGGTTTGGGTGAGTCAGCAGATTCTAGCACTGGGTAAGTGATATGGGAGCACACCAGGAATCCTGTTTCTGCTGTTGCGAATCATTCACACCCTGTAAGTCATTTATTGGTGTCAGTTGGTAAGAGATAAGATTCTAAAAGACTAGTATTCCTAGCTTTTTCAAGAGGAAGATTTGTTTTGGGGGAGCACTCTATTTGGTCGCTTATTTCTTTGATTCTGGGTAATTTCATCTTTCATAAAACATGAGTGAGATGGCCACAATTCCATCTGGGAGTCGTTTGGGCCACACGGAATAGCCCATGCTGTATTAGATTCAAATAAAAGGTACATCTCAGGTTATGTGTGTCTCGGATTGGAAACTGGTGACTGACCTTTTGGAGACAGTCTTATTTTCTGGCTTAGAGTGTGGGAAGGATAGGAATGAGGGTTGCTGGAGGCCACCCTCGCCCACACAAGAGAAGAGAACCCACCTATAGAGAAAGAATGAAACCAAGGAAGGAATAAAAAACGGTGGGGAGAAGAGGGCAGAGGAAGGAAAATGGAGAGAACTTTAATGATCTTCTTTTAAAACTCCTGAATCCAAACTTGCCAGTTATGTGAGCCGAAATACTTGTTTTCTGTTTTCTTTGTTTAAGTCAGGTCACTTAAAGAATTTTGTTCCAGAAACCGTCCCTATATTGGTACCTAACATTCGTTAGGCCATTACTGTGTCCCACGATGAGGCACGTGTTCCACCTAGCCACTCTCATTTCGTCCTCACAAGTGATCGTTTTATTTCAAGTTTACAGATGAGGGAACTGAGGTTCTAGAAGGCAAGCAAGTTACTCAAGCTTTCCCTGGTAGAAGGCATCTCTGATGCTCACAGCTGTCCCATCCCCACTTCAGGCTGATGGATAAGATCTAGGTTTTATTCCGGTAGATTCTAAGTCTTTTAATGTGACAACCAGTGGGAGGAAAGGAGTATAGGCACATTCCAAACCCGGTCCCAAAGCTGAGGGCAATCTGCAGACCGGTTACCACCAAAGCTCAGAGGTGTCCGCCCTACCGGCTGCAGTGGGCCACGGCTGGAGAACTCTAGGTCCTACCGCACCACCTGAGCGTACAGGTTGCAGAAACTGGCACCCTCCCTCCACACGCACACCTCGGGGAGACGCAGAGGCGAGGCGAGCCCAAGTCTGAAGGACCCCACGCCCCCCGCACGCTTTCGTTTGCACCAGAGCTTTCCCAGACTTTGCCTTCCAAAGCCAACAGTTCCGCGGGCCGTTGCAAGAACGACGGGTGTCCACCGCAGCTCCGAGATGCAGAAGGCGCGGCCAAGTTCTCAGACAGGCGGGCGGCGTGCTCAGCTGGGCCCCAGGGCTCCGGGCGGTCTGCGGGGCGGGGACTGGAGCGGGGCCTGCCCTGCGGCTCCCGGCCGCCACCTCTGCGCTCCCGGCCGCTCCGCGCAGCACATGGAGGCTCGCGAAGGGCCCGAGCCCCCGCACGGTGGCCGGAGGGCCGCCCGCGCCAGCCGCGGGCCCCGCTGCCTGCCGCTGCCTGACTTCCGAGAAGAGCTGCGGGAGCTCCTGGTTCTGGCGGGCCCCGCGGTAAGGTGGCTTCGGTCGGAAGCCGGTCCCAGCGGGTGGGGGCCCGCGGACCGCGGACCCGCGTCACCTCGGGGGACTGCGGGAAGGGGTGGCGCAGAGTGCGCCGTTGGCTGGCGGAGCGGCCGGCGGGCGCCCGGGGCGCGGAGCGGAGCGGAGCCTACGAGCGCGCACCCTCGCGCCCCGCGCGCGTCCCGGACCGAGCCGCCTGGCACTGCTGGTGCAGCGGGTCAGAGCCCCGGCGTTGGGAGTCTCCGGGGACCCGGGACCTGCAGCAAAGCCTGCAAAAGTGTTTCGAAACACTCCGGAACCTGGTGCGTTTGAAACTAGCTGGAGAATCCGGGCGCTCGGGTACCTAAAGTTCTTGGGGCGCGGAGGGCAACTCAGTTGGTGGCTGTCTTGGACTTAGATCTCCAAAATTTTATGGGAATGATCTAGAGTCACCTACTGCAGAAGGAAGCCGCAGGCAGCTTATTGCATGCCCCGCTCCTCCTAATTATTGTGATCAGAAAAAGAGTTTAATGTGCTTCTATTTGAGATTGGGGGTTGGGTTTTTGCCTATTTTTATTTATTTTTTAGTCATTAATTGGGGCGTTTATCTGCTTTTAAAAGTAATGTGGGTTTAAAAACCACAAGCACCACAAAAAGCACAGTTCCATTCGTGTTCTGCCAGTGGGTGGTTTCCAAGTGGGTGGGGCAGGAGGAAGAACCTGGTGTGTTTTAAAGGTGAGAATAAACCTTTGGCCATGGGGTAGATAGGCTTTCTGCACCTGCAGAGGCTAAGGCGGATAGGTATGCCCTCCTGGCATGGTGACCGCATTGTCCTGGTATCTTGTGATTCCCAGTGGGTGTGCACAGCGGCAAGAATAACAGCAGGAGCAGTGTCTAGAAATAAAAGTCCCCTTAGCGGGCAGGAGTTTCAAAGCTCTCTTGCAGAACGGAAAGGACATGAGTCTCAATACCTGGGGACCAGTTTTCTGCTTTGATCAGAGAAGGAAGATTAGGAACAGCTGTCTGAACTTGAGCAGTCTGGGAACCCCTTCTAGCCTCTGCCTGTTCATCCATAAAGTGAGCAGAATAATCCATGCTTTCACCTAGCATTCCCTTAAAGAGTTGCTGTAAGAAATGTCCCTCTAAGACTCTCATTGCTCTAATGGTACCAAAAAAAAATAAACACAGCGTAGCTTTCTTGAGACCCAGCCCCTCCCAGTGATAGGTCCTTTGCTGGCGCTATAGTAACCTGGTCCCCTTAGAGTAGGGGACCTTTCCCACCCACAGGGAGGGTGGGCTACATCTAGATGGATATGGTGGGCCCTTGTCCTATTTGTGGGTGCACATGTGTACACAGGTCTGTGACTGTGTTTATTATAAATGCGATCTAGATTCCTGGTAGGGAAAAAAAAAACAAACAGAAAACCCAGACAAAAGGAAAAATTTGGAAATCTCACCACTGGGACAGAATTTGGGAATTTTCCTTCTAGTCCTTTATATTTCTGTATGACTGTTTTCTTCAATGAAGACACAGTCTGCACCTATTGATCTCTTAGGAATTGTCTATGGATCCCCTCTTGGTTTCTCTCCAGCTCTCTATTTTCATTTGTTATGCTTTCTATCTCCTGCCTATGTCACCTCTTTTTTGCAGCTCAGTGTCCCATACTCTGGTCTCCACGGCTCCACCAGAAATGAGGTAGGATGTCCATCTGGTGTTTCTCTCCCACTCACCGTCTCCTTTCTAAGCTACTCACAGTGACCCTGAGCCATGAGGATCCAGAATGGGATTCAGGCGACAGTGTTAGGACTCACTACACTCCCACTGAGCTTTAGGTGAGGCCTGTGAAGAGAGAACAATGCAGGACACAAAGGCAAGTGTGTGATTAGCTGTGCACATCGGAAAAGATGCTATCGGGACATTTTCCAGTTATCCTGCAGAAAGCTTTAGGAAAATTTGTATTTGTCAAGGAGTTGAAAATACCTAGCCTTGGGCATTTCAGCATGTCAGTAACATCTCCTCACCTTTATAAGCTGTCAGAGTCCTGGGAAAAAATCCCAAGGAGGATTCGGCTGCTCCCCCGGGGTCTGAGCTATGCATAACATTGCCAAGGATCTAAAAGAGTGGAACAGCCTGAGCCCAAACTGATGGAGCTGGCTTCCATCTATGTGGAAAAAAGAGATTGCTGGGAACCTTCTAGGACTGCAGGGCAGAAAGACCAGACAAAGCCCTGCTGGGTAAGGAGCAGTGGAAAGACTGATTGATTGCAGTTGAAAGACATCCAAAAGAGTCAAGTTTGCATTTTCTGTCAGCAGTAGGGGAATAATTAGCAGACAGTGTTTTTGACACATGTAAGTCAGCAGGAGCAAGTTGCTAGGGTAGAAGACAATCTAGAGTTGGGGAAGTATTCGCAGATGGAGTCAGGTGGGCAGAGGAAACCAGGACGGGTTTAGGACTCTCCCTCTCTCCTCCCTCTCCTCACCAAGGCCTAACCATCTCTCAGTTGGATTCCTATCTTCTCTCCACCAGCATGCTCCAAGTGTGGACCCTCCAACTGATTGTCCCCCTCTTCAGCTCAGGCTACCCAAGGTACTCCAGGTGAAGCCACCAAATTCTCTTCAAGTGCACATCTGAGCTTGTCAGCAACTTTCCTTGGTCTTGTAAAGTCATCTAGGATTGGGGCCCAACAGCGCTCCAGCCTTCTCTTGTTTCGTTATCTCCTAGTTGCCCTCTGTCCCACCTCCTTTCAGTACAGCTGTGCTTTAGACTCCACATTCTTTGTTCCCTCTGCCTGGAACATTCTCCCTGGACAGGCCATCTTCCCCTCCTATCACCATTCAGGTGTCCATTGAACTTCCTCTCCTCCAGGAACCACCTCTGACTCCCGTGCGTTCCTCTCAAAGCTCCCATCTTCCTTGTAGAGCCTGTCACATGTGTTGTTACATGAATGCCTTTTCCTGCCACACCGTGGGCCCCATGGGTAGGAAGGGAGCCTGGTGTTCATCTTATTAGACTGGTACCCCTGGTGCTTGGCTCCTGCTTTGTGCTTCAAAGATACTGGGTCAAATGGACCAGCTGCGAGTCAGGTAACTTGGGGTCCTAGTTGTACCTCTGCCACTAGCTAGCCATGTGACTGGTTTTTCAGCCTGCCTGCCCTTGCTTCTGCAGATGTCAAAGAAGAATTTGTATCCACTGACCTTGCAGCCTGCTTCCAGTGCTGACCTTTTGCTGCTAGGAGAGAATTTTCAGGCATATGTAGGAGGGGGTAAGAACAGAAATGCTCCGATGAGTCACTGGGCAGGTTTATACTTGTTTCCCCTCTGATATCTGATCCTGGGAACACCCTTCCAAAGTTTTGAGGTGGTTAAGTCTTGTTTATTGTTGTCTGGCAAAAAAAAAAAAAAAAAGCAGGATCTCTGTGACAAGAAAAAGGGACGAAACGTAGTCTGAATTAGTTAATTCCCTGGGCACAGCATCATGCCCTGTGATGGGTCAGTTTGAAGGGTCTGGTCCTTGACCAGACTGTGTGTGTGTGTGTGAGGTGGGCATGGGGGAGACACTGAAATGCTGGCGCCTCAGGCCCTTGGGCCTTGGGGATTGGTTTCTGGAGATAGGGCCAGGGCCTGTTCTACACCCTCCACAGGTGATTTTTATGTGTGCCAGCCATGAACGTGGCCTATGCTCCCTGAAAGGGTTTGACATTAGGATTTGAGAACAACTATGTAATTAGCAAATATGAACTCTGGAGCAAGTTTCTCCTGGGATTCTTCCTCTTCCTTGGGCAATCCAATCCCATCACCCTGGCAGAGCTGTGGTGATCCCATTGAAGAATGGATCTGACCACTGAAGATACATCTCACCTGGATGAGCTTAACTCCTGGCCTTTTGTCTGAGAGGCTTAACTCTTCCAGCATTCTCCCTAAGGAATACTTATCCCTTACCCACATTAAAAAAAAAAAAAAAAAAAAAAAAAGACGATCTTAGCAGTCTAACTGTAATAGCAAAATCTGGGGAGTGGCCCAAAGACTTGATGATAGAGGAGACTTTGGTGCATTTTTATGTGAAACCGTGAATAAAAACCTACAGGGCCCGTGGGGAGATGGGCCTTGTGTGGCGGAAATAGGATGTTACATGACAAGGGAGAAAATAGTTTCTACAACACAGTCGATTGCAATGGTTTATGTGCATAAAGACTTCAAGGATAAAGACCTGAAAAGATTCTAAAGTGATGCATGGACTCAGTGACCTTTAAAGTTATGTAAATTCACAACTAAAGAGACACTGAACTCCACAGGATGTAACCACAGAGAATATTTGTAAGTGTGGGGATTATGTCTTAATGGTGCCTTGGGATGGGCAGTTTCTTGTCTGGTGACAATACATTAATGGTGACTTGGGACAGGTATTTTCTTAGGATGAGTTAAGCTCTCCCATGTGAAACGTGCCTTCAGTAGTCAGATAGATCGATTCTTCACTGAGGCCCCAGGTACAGGGGCACCACTGACTCTAGTTTTAGGTCCTACAGAATTGGGTTTTACACAATCAACCTTTTAAACTTAGACCCCTGTCACAGCTTCTCATTGCCTCGTGTCTTTTGTCTCATTTGGGCTTACTTTTTAAAAAATTTATTTTATTTTTTGAAAATTATTTCTGTCCTTAAAATTTACATACATTTCACAACAGGTAAAATTGAACAATATGGTAGACATTATCATTATACATATGTATATATATTATATACTATATATATTTGTTTTATTATTTCACTTCCCTATATGCTTTTTAGGATACTGAATTCACACTTCAGTCTGTGCATTTCACACCACACCCATCACCAGAGTTCTAGTTTCCTTTACTAATCCTTTGTTTTTTTTAATATTTTGTTTTGACATTTTTTTCATACCAAGAAAAGAACATAATTTATCACATTAAATACTTATTTCAAAAGAAACTCAGGAGAGTACAATATATTGGCTAGTTCCACAGCAATTAAACTTTAAAATGAATATAGTAGAATATAAAAATTCATAATGTAAACTTGAGTCACAATTCCTTAATTTATAAAAGTTAAAAATTGGAATTATCAAGAAGAATAAGGTAACGAAAAAGAAAAAACTCAGTATGATGAAAGTAAAATTCAAAAATTTTGGTTAGTGTTATCTTTCCAAGCAAAACAGTATCAATAACAATAGAACTAAATGGGCTAAAATATTAAGCACACAAGATTGGGGCATAAAAGATAAATTTGAACCTTGGCTCTGACACATTTACTATATAACCTTAGGCAGATTTCTTAGCTTTGGTTTTCTCATCTATAAAATGGGGATATAAAATAGACATCATAGACATTAAATAAGATAACATATGCCAAGTTCTTGAATAGGCCCCACAGAACAATCACAAGCAAAGAAATTGAAGAAGCAGTCAAAGTCTCTCATTTGGGCTTACTTACAATACATTCTAAAAGCATCCTTTCTGCTGGGAAGCAAGGAAACCTATTGGAGATTAAAGTCACTCTTGACTTCAATGGAAATAAGAGCTAGGCCAGGGTCATGGGGTTTGGAAGTTAATGCAGAGAAGGAAAGTCTCCACACCCCCACCCCACCCACTGCCACACACACACACGCACACACACACACACACACACACACATACAGACCAACACGCAGGCATTTCATGTTTTGAAGATCTGAACTAAAAACTGCCTCTCCCCAGATGTAGATTCAGGGAAGGAATGGACAGTCATGGACGGGGGGCTGATCAGGTCCTGACAGAGCAATTCTGGGGTGACTGAGGCGTCCAGACAAATGTGTATGGGCCCATGAAGGTGAAGATTAACAGCTATGTCTCTGGGAGCTGAAGGAAGATGGAGCCTTGACTGGCCCAGCACAGAGGAGTCTATTTCCCTTGAAGGGAAACTCCTCTCCCTGTGAAAGGCATCATGGGTGACTGGACCAGCAGCATCTCAATGCCTGGGGACATGAGTTTTGAAAGGGGCACTTGGGGCAGACATAGCAACAGCAGCAAATCCTTAGCACCTGTTCCTCTCTTGGGAGCGAGAGTCAGATGAGCCCCACTCTGGGACTACAGAAGCCTCCAGTGGATAGGGGGTTTCCCAAGAGGTACTGGAAAGCTTTAGTCTGGCAGGTGGAGGGCAGGAGGTGGTGGTAAATCAACCTAAAGAAATAAGGTCAGTGCCCAGTGTGCAGCTAAAGCATTATGGAACGATTCACAGTGCTTCCTGAAATTGTGAGGAAGAATGGTTCAGTGCTCCAGAAGCTGATTTGCCCTCAAATCTAAGCCTCCATAGAATTAAAGATGCTCTTTAGACCTGTAACATTTCACTCAGAGTTTCCAGATCCCACTGGTATTCTGGTCGGATGACCCTGTTTCTCTCTCAGATGTTTCCTGTCTGTAAAACTTCTTGCTGATACTCTTGCCATCAAATTTTATGGTATCCCAGTCCTCACTAGGAGTCTGGGATAACTAAGGGGCTTTCCCAGAAGTTAGCCTCTGAAAATTTCAGAGAAAATACACATGTGATCTATGGCATGAGAGTCTAAAATACAAAGAAAATCAAAAAAGGTAGGAAGTTGTCAAAATACGTGATTCTGCTTGTGGCTGCAGATGAACTTTCTCATACATCAAGAAGCCCAGCCAAAATAGCACATTTGTCTGAGAAAGTGGGCAGAGGCTCGCTGAACACAGCCCTCTCCTTCCTGGAGTTGTTCAGCAGGGAACCCCGAGAACTGGATCCCTCTCCTTCACTGTGATGGTTGGCATTCACCAGAAGGAAGCTCCTTGTTTTTTCTGTCTTCCCAGTTCTTGGCCCAGTTGATGGTGTTTCTGATCAGTTTCATAAGCTCGGTGTTCTGTGGCCACCTGGGGAAGCTGGAATTGGACGCTGTTACACTTGCCATCGCAGTACGTATGGGGCTTCCTAACACAGATTTATGAAAGTTGTCTGTATTTATCTCCATTTGCTGCTTTTACAAATGACCAGAATTTAGTGACTTAAAATGACTCAAATGTATTACCTTCCAGTGCTGGAGGTCAGAAGTGCAGAATAAGGTTTCACGGGCTCCAATCAAGTTGTTGGCAGGACTGCAGCCTTATTTTTATCTGGACCTAATTCTCCTTTGTCATGTAACCTGTGTGTTCCAAGGTTCTGAGGATTAGTCCAGGGATATCTCTGGGAACTGATAATCTAACAGATGAGCTCATTTGTAATCTGTGGAGCTGGGGCTCCTGCTCTTGGTCCCACAACTGGGAGAAGGAAATAATAAAAGGCAGGTTGAAGTCTGGTACCTAAACATCATCAGGAGAAACTGTGACCCATCTCCACCCCTATGACTTATCTGTTTCAATGAGAGCCCTAATCTAGAAATGGATCTGAAAGATGAAACTCTTGAGTCTGGTGTCCAAATGCAAAATTGGATGGAACTCTAAATCTTCTCCATATCTTAGATGAAAGTTCCCAAATCAGAGAGACAGATGTCATTGATCTCTGCTAGGGGATAACTGGCCAGGCCAAAGGGCCTTGCCAACTTGTTTGGACAGCTAGATGCTTCTAGGAAATGGATTCAATGGCCTTCAGCGAGATGTGTCCCTGTTCCTCTCAGTCTTCCCCAATTTTTCTTAGCTTCTCTGTCTCCCGAGACACAGAGTCACCTTACCTGCCTGGTCCCTCCAGACATTTGCGTTTGCTACCTCTGAACTATGTGAGACTCCTCTGAATCAGATCCCAGATATACAGGAGACAGATTCTTTTGTTTTTGAGGGGTAACATAACAACTCCAGGCATAATTATCCTTTTTGGTTTTTAATGTTTGGCAATTGGTGGAAGACAGAAATACACTAGCAAGTCTCTGGAACATTCTCTTTGACCAAGGAAGTGTAGGAAACTAGGTGCTTCTGGGCTGGCCATTTGGACTGTTTTCTCTGGGTACCTCCCTGCAGACTCAGATGGAAGTAACAGGTTCTAGACACTGATAGTTTCAGGTATCCTGTGATGCCACCCCCTGGTTTTGGGGGTACTACCCTGAGCCCCCCAAATCTCCAGGATCCCGGGTTAGTTTGCCAACACTGGCTAAGGCAAGTCTCCTCAGAAGAATGAAGGAGGGCATTAGTCTTGACTTCCAGACTTGCTTGCCTAAGCTCTCCCAGAGTCCTGTAACAGGGCCATGCCTGAGCTTGAGCAAGTGCATTTGTTCAAGACACTGCTATGCGGTGAGGCTCTTCTCTTATGAAGGATTCACGTTCCTCTGAAGTTGGGGGGCAAAATGCCTGAGGCTAACAAAAGAACCAGGCTCTGGGAGAGCCTCTGGCTTTCTGCTTGGCTAGATGTGTGTCCTTTAGCTGGCCCTGGATGTGTACAGGCGATTAGCAAAGTTGTTAATGTTGACTTAGGGTTGATGGAGACGCTGGTCAGAGCAGACAGCTTGCTCTCCTTTCTTCCTTTAACTGTCCGGCTTTCTCTTTGCATTTGTTACAGGTTATCAATGTCACTGGCATCTCTGTGGGGTTTGGCTTATCTTCCGCTTGTGACACTCTGATATCCCAGGTAAATGAAAGCCCCTGGTCTCTCTCACAGTGATTCTGGTCACCTTCTCTTGAGTTTTTCTGGAAGAACCCCACCAGAATGGAGGGGAGTCGTGTGCACAAAATGAGGAACTCCACCCCAGCAAACCCCACATCAGTACTGGCCAGCTGTTGATTCCAGCTCGCCTCATCTCCTTTCTTTGAAATGTGACTGGATGTCTGTCAGGCTTGTGAACTAGTGTGTATCTGTATAACTACCTTACATGACATTTCAGCTAAATAGGGGACGTTGTGTAGAAAGTCCCTTCCTTCACTTTCCATATCACTGAGTTTGGTGTGGCCCCCAGGCCCCTCAGACATTAGTGGGCATCAGAGTCACCTGGAGGGCTTGTTAAAACTCAGGTTGTTAACCCTACCCACTGGCTGGATGGAAAATATTTAAGGAAAAGGCCTTTAGGTGGGGGGAGGTAAAATGGAAGGTTTGCCAATTCCAACAGTGTAAGTAACTCATTCCAAAGCTGATTTCAAACTACTACAGAGGTGTTAGCTGGGAGGAGACATTTGTGCACAATTTGGCTTTTGCAAGGCAAGACTAGCTGGCTACAGCAGAGCAGGGAAAGTTTCAGTAAGTCTGTGTCTGCTTCAGTAAGTCTGCAGTGGGGCCCAAGAATTTGCATTTCTTACAAGCTGCCAGGTGATGCGACCTGGAGTCTACATTAGAACCACGTGGAGAGTTTAAAACCATTTGGCCATCTGGGTCCTGTCCTGGATCAGTGAAACCCAGAATTTCTTTAGTGGGACTCTAGATCGGTGTTTTAAAAATGTTCCCCAGGTGATATTAATTATCAGCCAAATTTGAGAACCAATAATACCTAGAGAATGTAGCCATGTCACCAGGGGCCATCTGTGCCTTGATGAGGTGTGGCCGGAAGTCTTTGTGGGAGCCATGGGTGGCATGTCTGCACTGATGCGCTTGTTTGGACTGTGTGTCCCCAGACGTATGGGAGCCGGAACTTGAAGCATGTGGGGGTCATCCTGCAGAGGGGCGTGCTGGTGCTGCTCCTCTGCTGCTTCCCCTGTTGGGCGCTCTTCCTCAACACCCAGCACATCCTGCTGCTCTTCAGGCAGGACCCCGAGGTGTCCAGGTAAGATGGGACATGCCATGATGGGGCTGGATGGGATTGGGGTCCATCAGGTGCAAGATGGTCCCATCCAAGTTCAACCTCTGAGAAAGGCCAAGGCCACCTACCAAGAAGGGATGACACTTTGCTTAGCTGCCATCTCCCTGGCATAGAGCTTTCCACACCTGGCACCTATGAACTAGGTCTCTTCCTCTTCGGGTGACTTCCAGACTAAATGTCTTCAGTGAAATTAGGTTTGCAAACATCTTCCACATGGCATGGTAGGTTGCAACAATTTTTGTAGCTTTGTGATTCTTGACTGAGGTTGGTATTTAAATCACCTGGGTCCTTTTAAAACCTACTCATGCCTGGTCTCCCTCCCCTTCCAGCATTCTGTCTGAATAGGTCCAAGGGGCAGCCTGGGCATCAGTAGCTTTCACGTCTCTCCAGATGATTCCAATGTGCTGCCAAGTTTACCTTCTGCCGGTTTAATTGATAAAGTCCTTTACAAATCCATAGCCTAGACTGGTGCCTCTGAACCCAGGAGGCCTCTGGCAATGCTGGTAGACATTTCTGGTTCTCAGAACTGGTGTTGGGACGTTGTTACTGTAAAAGCCAGGGACACTACAATACCCTACAATGCCCAGGAGGGCTCCCATCACTGAGAATTATCTGGCCCCTTGCTGGGATGGAAAAACTCTGCCTTAGACCTGAAGAACTGGAAGAGCCAAGAGATAGCCTGGGTTAGAAATGATAAGCTCTAGGTATACATTTTCATATCTGCTCCAGTAGTTTAAGTCTATTGATTTAGGCAGAGCCAAGAATGTAAAAGGTGGTTTAACTTATCCTGCCTTCCTTTCCCTTGAAGTAGAGATCTATCACTTATTTTCCTTTTTTATTATTTAGACTTACACAGACCTACGTGCTGATCTTCATTCCAGCTCTTCCTGTAAGTCTTCCAGGCTTAAGAAGATCCCTTCTCATGGTCCATTGGTAAAATGTAGCTGAGCTATCTAATAAGCTCAATGAATTGGCTCAGTTTTGTAGGATTCCCATAGGTAATGTTGGCACTTTCAAGCAAGTGTAGCTTTAATTATGCCCATGAAACAAACTTTTATCCCTCTACAAACACCGGGGTCAAGGTTACCCCCTGTGGGCCCCTGTTCTGGACAGCAAGAAAGGAACCTCAGGGAGCTTCCATAGAGAGGACTAAAACCTTTTTTTGTGTATGTAGGGGTGACATTTTCCCCATGTCAGTAACCCTAAAGGCCTTCCTCTGAACCTTTAGACTTTGCTTACTGAGTGCGATCACACAAACCCATCAGTGTGTGTTAATGTTTGATGTAGTTGTGTGTGGTTAACGAGCAATCAAAGATAAATTTTATTCAGTTGGAGAGTACAGCTGATTTGCTAGGGTTGCCATCATACAGCACCAAGATTGGTGTCCTAAACAACTGAAATCTCTTTTCTCGCATTTCTGGAGTCTGGCAAGTCCAAGATCAAGGTGTGCAGGGTTGGTTTCCTCTGAGACACCTTGGCCGGCGCCCGGCTGCCTTCTGCTGCTGCTTCACGTGGTCATCAGCCTGTACACACGCTCCTCCTGTCTTGTGGCTTGTTACATAGACGTCAGTCCTATTGGATTAGGGCCCCTAGTGGCATTATTTAACTAAATGACCTCTTCAAAGACTTTATCTCGAGATACAGTCCTACTGGGGATTAAGAGTCCACCTATGAATTTGAGGGGTACAACTCAGTCTTTAACAATAGCCATTTACCATCATAATTGGCATTGTGCTTTTTAATTTAGTCTGAAATCTTTTACATTTAATATTCTTTAATCATTTCACCAAATAGGACTGCAAACTCATCACTAAGGGTGGTATCCCCGACCCGCAGAGTTTGCTCAGGGTCCTCTTTTATAGTTATTGGAAGAGTCCTTGCCACACACCAAGAAAACAACATTTCCAGACCCCAGGGTTACTTGGGTCACATTCATTTATCGAGGAGATGTTTGAAACACCTTAGCCCTAGACACCCTGGCCACAACCTGCCCCATCCTCTCCTGAGGGAGCCAGGCCCTGGCTCCCAGCTCACCACTGCATGGTAAGGCCAAAGCATTAACATACCTCAATTTTGTTCTCTTGTAGGCAACCTTTCTTTACACATTACAAGTTAAATATTTGCTCAACCAGGTAAGGTAGACTCCTCTTTTTCTTTTGGGAGGGTGGTGGTGGTGGAAGTTTATGTATTTCTTGGGCTGTTGGGCTCTGGGAATTCTCAGGGATCATGGACACTAGAGTTTACTTGCCAGGAGAGAATGAAATACCTTTTCCCATTGTAATGTAGGACTTTGGGAGATTTGTCAAGTGATATCAGGGAAAGGACACATTGTTTTTGGCTCTAGGGAATTCTTATCTGATTCTCCTTTGGAAATATTGTCATTGGCAGAATTGGGTAAGAGCTTTAGTATTCTTTGGCTTCTTGTTATAAACCAGTTTCCTGGAAGGAAGGTATGTGCCTGTCTGCTTTCTGGAGAGAAGCCGTCATGTCCTGCTCCTGGGAGCCAACCTCACTGGTCCCATCTGCTTGAAGGCCCCACTTTCCATAGTGTGAGTGAGAAAGTTCAAACTGTAATGGAAGCTCACATCAATGAGAACTCTTCATGCACAACTAATAGCAACGACCAAAGCCAGTTGCCCTTGGTTTGGTCAGTATAGATTTATGATATCAACATGAATGGAACTGTCATCTTCCTTCTAGATAAATCCAAGTGAATGAGAGTACTGGGCAATGGGTCACAGTTACACAGGCAGTCTTTTCAAGATACATGTAATGGGGGGACAGGAGGGGAGAGAGAAGGGAGGAAGTTTTCCATGTATTTATTATTTTTAAAATTATTACCCTTATTGGATTGGAAAGTGGTCAAAATGTAAAACTTCCAGTTATAAGATAAACCTGTATAGGGAAGTAATAATCAACATGATGGCTGTAGCTAACATAGCTGCATGAATCTGTTGGAAAATTGTTAAGAGAGTAGATCCTAAGCATTCTCTTCACAAGGAGAATCATTTTTTCTACCTTTTCATTGTGTCTATATGAGATGACGGTTGCTAACTAAACTGAGGTAATCATTTCACAGTATATGGAAGTTAAACCATTAAGCTATACACCTTGAACTTACATAGTAATGATGTCAATTATATCTTAATTAAACTGGGTGGGGGGAAGAAGAGATAGAACCCTATTAACAAAACAACAGTATTTCCAATCTTTAGTATCAGAATTAAATACTTGAAAAAGAAATAAGGCACAAATCAGCATGTCTGAGTTCTGAGCTGTCCCCTCAAAATCTAGAAACCACTGTAGGACTTTCTTTTCTGTCAGTCTCCCGACAAATGAGTAGGATCTTCATTGCAGACTCTGCCTTGATCCATGTGGAGAGTGGACATGAAAGACCCTCTAATATCCTGAGACAGAAGGGAAAATCTGGAAGTAGGAGCCATGAGTGTAGCAGGTCAGGGAAGTGTGGATTAGATGATGGTGGGAATGCACAGTCTGGGTTAGGTCCTGGCATGGATACAGGGACACAGTGGACTATGAATGGGAGAGGGGCTGGCCCAGGTCAGCACACATAGAACCTTGTGTCCTATGCTGTGAATTTTAGTTTATGGAATAAACATCAATTCCCAAAGGAAGAGATGAGAGTTATAGATATGGTCCAAACAGAAGATATGTATGATGAAGAAAGACTTGTCCTCCTAGAGCAACGGGAGACATAACCTGGGGCAGATTCTGTAGAATGCAATGACAGATTGTCTGTAGGAGTTGCTTTATAACTAGTTCCATCTTGGGGGTCTAGCCCGTTCATGAGTGTAGGACAACATAGAAGCAGCTTGTTTTTTGGAGAAAGTTAACATGATTGATGAGGATGTGGGGTAGGAAGAGAAGCAGAAAAAAGCAGGGGGAAGGTGCACCCTGGTGAAACAGTGGTTGCATCAATTGCCTCCAAAGGATGCAGGCCACACACGCCTGAACCCAGAGGGAGCAACCAGTGAACGACTAAATGAAAAATAAATGAAGTGCCTCTTCCTCCTGTCTCTTCCTGCCTTCCTACTACTGCTGCCTTCACTCCTGCCTGCACCTGTCCTTTAAAACTAAAAAAGCAGGGAATGCTTAGACTTTGCAGGGGCTGGGGTGGGGAGGACTTTGAAGGAGACAATGACTTCACTGGTCTCTTCTTACCTCATTCTGAGGGTCATAATCTCCTTGTATGTTTTCAGGTTTTATCTATATTGATCCCACATTGATATCTCTAAGCTGCAAATATTCTTCCTTGCTGCCTGTAGGCATGTGTGTCACACGCTCACTCTCCTCCTCGACCCCCACGAGCCTGTTCTACCACTTTTCTGCATTCATTCTCAGTTAGTGGCATGGACCATTTTTTCTCTCCTGGGACCTATCCTTCATTCATCCCATCACCTACAACTCTGTCTTTTGCTTTACTTCCACATCTGATGAGTCATTGGGTCCTATAAGTCCTACCTCTCCTCTCCATCCTCCATTCCACTGCCTTAATTCATCTCTTGTCTTGTCTTTGTACTATTTCGTGGGCTCTTAATGCATCTCTTTGCTGCCGGTCTTTCTCTCAGTCAATCCCATACCTCTCTATCTGAAATGCAAGTCTGATCACCTAACTCCTGCTGAAAGCTAAGTAGGGTCTCCTGATCAATAAGTGACCCATGTAAGTGGTTGGCTAAGAACCTTGTCCTGGCCCCTAACTCAAACCCACCAAGACCATGAGAGACAAACTGTTGTCCAGGAGAGTCAAGTTTGTTGACTTAGAGCATTGAGAGCTCAGTGTTGCATGAACTCTCACCAAAGGGGGAGGAGTCATAAGATTTGGAAGGGTGAAGTTCAGGGGCAATCCAAATGAGGCCATGTTTTGGTAGGCTCAGAGCAAAGCAGGCTGTGAATGCAAGAGTGTGGGTTTCATGGCCAAGTGATCCCTCATCCTCGCCCCCTGAAAGCTGCAAAGCTAAGATAGGTGCAGAAGGTTAAGTAGGTAAGCACTATAGTGTCTGAGAATTATTTGACATTCTGCCCTTGGGTTAGAAATCAAAGTTCTTCTTTTTGTCTGAAAGTACCTTCAATCCTTCAGGCAAAAGTAGGATGTTCTATTTTTCCTGAAAATATTTCAAACAGAAATATGCCTCATGGTCTATGATTTTAGAGAACATAGTTTCCAGAAAGCGAGAAAGCAATCATTCCACAAAAAGGTGTGAGGTGATGCTTTACAGTTGGGAGTTAAGAGTTTCTTGTTAACTTCAGAGCAGGCTTAACCCATGTCTGATGTCCACCCTGATTTGTGACAAGACAGCAGATAGTTACTCCCTTTTCCCAGTGTCATTTTACTCTCATGCCTTAAGTCTTAGTTTCATACCAAATAGATAGTTGGAGTCCAATTCCACACTCCAGTTTTGTAAGACTTAGGTTAATCTTCTGAGTTTTGATTTTGATCTAGAAAGTGTGGTGCCTTCACTCGCTGTCCAATGTGGAAGGTAACTTGGGTGTACTTGTCAATCTCTCACTGTCCTTGCTGTCATGTAGACTGTACTCGGGTCTCAAGTACAGCCTCGGTCTCTCCTCGTTTCAGGGAGTCATACTGCCCCAGATCCTAACTGGAGTTGCAGCCAACATTGTCAATGCTCTCACCAACTATCTGTTTCTCTATCAACTGCATCTTGGGGTGATGTGAGTCCAGCCTTTTCTTGGGACAGGGAGAAGGGATGACCTGCATGTGACTTTTCCTGGGGCGGTGGAGAGTGGGACCTTTACCTGGTCATTGTATCCACGGGTGCCCCCTTCTTGGGCCACTCTGGACGACACGGGCAGGGATGCAGAGTAAGGCTGCTCTGGAAGGAAGATGACCTCAGGGCCTGCTGTGAGCCTTACCTCCACGCCAAGGGAGGTGGGCGGGGATGGGAGACAGGCAGCTCCCTCACTGGGACTGTTCTTCCCAGGGGCTCAGCTTTGGCAAACACCATTTCCCAGTTTGTCCTGGCCCTGCTCCTCTTTGTCTACATCCTCAGGAGAAAACTGCATCAAGATACCTGGGGAGGTAACGACTGCCTTTTGTCTTCCAACTAGAATGTGGGTTTTGATGTGGGTCGTGCTCCACCCGGATGGCGGTTGTGTTGTGCATGTGTCTGTCCCACCTGCAGGGTGGTCCCTCGAGTGTCTGCAAGACTGGGCCTCCTTTCTTCACCTGGCCATCCCCAGCATGCTCATGCTGTGCATTGAGTGGTGGGCTTACGAGATCGGGAGCTTCCTGAGCGGTCAGTGTGGGGACAGTTGGTGACATCGCCTGGGAACTCAGGCCCTGCCTGAAGCATGGTGTTAGCTGTCTCTCTTTGCCAGGTATCCTCGGCATGGTGGAGCTGGGAGCCCAATCTGTGGTGTATGAGCTGGCTGTCATTGTGTACATGGTGAGTGTTTTTCTTGACAGAGTCCTGAGAATGAACATAGGTGTTATAACATTGATTATTTGTGAAATGCTTCATGAAAGTGAAATTTCACCCTGGAACCTGGGTAGGGCGCTTTGAGCTGAAAGGGGTTGGGGAAAAACTCTCAAAATGTTCACTGTTTTTTCCCCTTCTCCTAACAACTTTGGAATCAGAAAGACTTGATTTGATGCCACACTTACCAACCATGACAAATCTTTTTCAGTAGTTATGACACAAATGATTTGGGGATGGAAGGGGTGGGGTGCAGGGCTTAAAGGTGATGGCATTGGGTGCATGGCAATGATGCCTGTCTTCTTCATTACTCTGTATAACTGAGCCGCAGTCCTACCTGGTTCTGATGCTTTTAAAAACCTCTTGTGACCCTTCCTAGGTTAGCCCCAAAAGAACTGAAAGCAGGGTCCAAGCATATATTTACACACTTATAGTAGCAATATTCCCAACAGCCAAAAGGTAGAAGGCACCCAAGTGTCCACCAGTGGATGAATGAAAAACCAAAACATGGTCAGGCCGCACAGTGGAATATTATTCAACCTTGAAAAAGGAAGGGGATTTGGTTACACATTGAGAAGAACCCTAGCTGTTCTAGGGGTCCTAGCTTTGACTTTTGTTTCACTGGAAATATCAATGGGAAGTTCTGAAGGGCTTTCTTCTGCAACATGTGCCACTTTAGAAACATTAAATTAAACATGGGGACACAAAGGCAGAGTTTAGATTGTGGAAAAGGTTTATTCTAGCCCATGGACTTTGACATTGTTTATGTTGCTAACACTTAATTCCCTCTCACCCCCGAGTTTGGTGATATTTTAAAAGTACGTACTATATGCATTTCCTATTTTCTTTAAGAATCATTCTCTTGAGAGCCTGTTTTTTTGTTTTTGCTTTTTTCGCTCCTTGACCGAATTTTTAAACACATATTTGTCACTTCAACACTTTAAAAATCATGTATACATCTTATATGTCTGTAACTACATCTAAATCCTTAATGATACACAGTATTTCGTTATGTGTCCTAAATCACTCTCTCACAGGAGAATGTTTAGTTTATTTCCAGTGTTTCGGTTATTAATTATTAATGGTATTTCAATGAAGATCTTAGGACAAGTATCTTTGCATACTTGTCTGATTATTTCTTTAAGATAAATTCCAAAAAGTGAAATTTTATTTAGAGTTTTGTCTTTCGCATATACATACTATATGCTTTCCAACAAGCTTATTTACATAAATTTACATTTGTCATTCTTCTTAATCAGAAGGAGGATTTATATCATTTATTCACAGTCATCAGTTGTTTACATTTTGCCCCATTTGCCCACTTGCTCACTCAATCTGTTATCCATCCATCCATCCATCCATCCAACCATCACGGCAGTTCATATTTAAATACCACCAACTGTTCTGATAATGTCCTCTGTGACTCTTTTCCTCTTGAAATGAAGTCATGCCTCTTTAGTCTTTGTATCTAGAATGGATCTTCAGGCTTCCTTTGACTTTCTTGACTTTGACACTTTGGAAGAATATAGGCCACCATACACAGACTTTCCTTCAATTGGTTGTAGCTGACGTTTCCTCATGAAGATTTGATTCTACATTTTTGGTTGGTATGCTACAGAAATGCCACCATGTCCTTCTCATGCACTGGATCAGGAGGCATGTGATGTGGTTTTTCCAATTACTGCTGAAAATAACCAACTGCTTGGTGAAGATGGTGTCTGTCAGATTTTTCTCCTGTCAAGTAACTCTCCCTTTGCAATTAATACATCACATTGGGGGGCAATCTATATGTTTGTTCCCACTCATGAATTCCTAGGCAGGGACTCAGTCTTTTATTTCTTTTACATACCGCAGCTTGTGTTTCAGACTCTCTTTAGCCCTGATTTTAGTCATTGTGACCATTAGGCAGAAATTTATGTTCGAACAAGTGATGATTCCTTTTTTTCTTTATTAATACTAATTTCTTAAGTGGTAAATGTATAGCTAATAGTAAGGGCTACTTTTTATCGATATAAGGCACTAATCTAAGCCATTGTCATGTATGGACGCATTCAGGTAGGTTTCATCATAAGAACCCTTTTACAGATAAAGCATCTGGGGTGAGAGTAGGTCAGTAAGCAATTCAGGGTCACACAGCTGACAGATGGCTGAGCCAGAATTTGAACCAGAGCAGCCTGTCTTCAGAACACTTATTCCTAAGCACCGTACCATCCCTGCTTACCACTCTCTCCGTCAGTATGACCCCTCCTCTCACAAAAAGAGTAGCACTGCCATCACCTCTATTTTATGTCTTTTGTACTCAACATTTTATTGAGAGGAAAAAAGGGGTCACTGTTTTGGGATTCTGTTTTCTAAACTTGAGTCCTTGGTGATCTCGTAAATGAAATCTAGCTGGGACTCAGGTAGTCCACCCCACACCCCTCTGAGGGATCGTGTGTGTCTGTACAGGGGCTCTCCTGCACAGGTTGGAAGTTCTGGACAGAAGTCTGTGTGGTGAGGGTCACAGCCTGCGGTTCGCACTAGCCTGGGTGCTCCCAGCTAGACAAAGGGTAGGTTACAGATGAATCTTTCAGAACTTCTAGGACCACATTTCCCAATGAGATGTGAGATATAAGATGCCACCTACCAGGTCCCTCTTCCCTGGGGAAGGTACAGGGTTAGGCTCAGACCTGAGACCAGAGGATGGGCTGCTGTGCACTGTCGCCCTTTCAGTTTCATTGCTGTAGGGTTCCTTTTCATTTCAGATACCTACTGGCTTCAGTGTGGCTGTTAGTGTCCGGGTGGGGAATGCGCTGGGTGCTGGAAACATGGAGCAGGCCAAGAGGTCCTCCGCTGTCGCCCTGCTGGTGACAGGTGCTCGACTCCGTAATCAATGACACGCCCAGCTACCTGTACCCGAAACCCACGTCCTCAGTGCCCGCTGGCCTCCTTTGACACTGTGCTGTTTCTCTGCCGTTTTACTCCAGAGCTCTTTGCTGTCACCTTATGTGTCCTGATGCTAAGCTGTAAGGACCTTGTGGGGTACATTTTCACTACTGACCGGTGAGTGCTGAGATTTTCTCAAATGTGGAATTTGTAGTAAAGAAATGGTTCAGCGGATCTTTCCACACTGGGCCACCTGGGGTTGCTGTATTTTGGAGGAGTAGCTGAGTATTTTGTAAGGACAGAAACTTCACTGACATTACCTGGAAAAAAAAAAATCAAAATAGAAATTGATTTCTAATATGTGCTTCTGGTTGTCAGGATACTCTTGTGTTTCCTTTCTTTATAATTTTTTTAAAGGAAAGGTGTGATAAGGAATGAATGAGTAGGCAGGCAGGCAGGAAGAGAGAACAGTAGTAGTTCATTTATTTGTATTTAATGGCTCATCTTAGTTGTTTCCTGCTGACCCTGGGTCTCAAATCTGGGTGTTTGGGATATACGTAGCCTTATTTGCTAGGCCACCAGGGCATGCCTGGGTTTCTCTCTCTTTTTTATATTCTATTGAAGTACCATTGGTTTATAATATTGTATAGGTTTCAGGTGTACGTCATTATAAATGAACATCTATATAGATTACATTAAGTTTTTTGTTTTTGTGTTAAAGGAAAGGTGCAGGCAGGAATGAAGGTGAGCAGGCAGAGAGACAGGAAGAGAGATGAGGAAAATGTACTTTATTTATTTTCATTTTAGTTGTTCACACTGGTTGTTTTCCCCCAGACTTAGGACTTGAACCCAGGGGTGTGTGGCCTGAGTCCTTTGGAGATGTTGACATAACTGTTACTTCGCCAGGGTGTGCCAGACTACATTACGTTTTTACTGGCTAATTCATTTAGCAAATATTTACTGGCAGACAGCATATGTCTGTGATCAAACTCGTTCAAGGATATTAGGAATTTCTTGCTGCTCCAGGCTCGCTGTAGCAGTTTTTGAGTCTCCCCTTAAGTGTAGGCATTAAAATGCAAGTCTCTAGCTTTTGAGGTTGAGGCCTGTTTCTAGGGACCAAGGATAATTCTGTAAAGCATACCGATGGCTTTTATCACTTGCCAAATTTGTTCCCCCAGAGAGAACCTTAGCTCCAGTCTACTGTGATTCATTCTAACACATGAAGAGATACATGTAGAATGATATAACCCGCAAGTAGATGGTTGGGGGGGGGGCGGCCGTCACCCAGGAACTCAGGTTCTGCTTTCTTCACCCTGTTGTCTCCTAATCGTCCTGCACCTCACCTTCCTGACAGAGAAATCACTGCTCTTGTGGCTCAGGTGGTTCCCATTTATGCCGTTTCCCACCTCTTCGAAGGTCTCGCTGTGAGTATTAGGCAGTATTCCTTAAGTGCTTTCGTTATCTATGTATTTCTACTTCTTCTGATGATGATAAATTTCAAGAGAGAATTGGGGTTTGGGACGGTGGCTGGAGCACTGAACGTATTTACCACCTTCACTTTATAAGAACACAGGCATGGCATAAGTCAGAAGGAGAAAGAAAAATTCTGAATGGTTTCACTCATATGTGGAATGTAAAGAAACAGAGCAAATGGACTAGCAGAGCACGGCAAGAATATGCGGACTCTGAAATCAAAGCAGTGGTTATGTCACCTGAGTGGGGAGGGAACTGCAGGCAGAGGGGATCAAATTGATAGAAAATTCATTAGACCTCCGCTGTGGGTATGGTGTGGTGTGCACAGAGAGCTGGTTGTGACTCTATTCTTTTGAAAAGTACATAGTACTATGAATTAATGAAACATTAGTAAAAAAGATTCAAAAGCATAAACACTGGCATGAAAGCATAGATGGAAGTCTGGGACCCAAGGCATGAGAAAGGCCTGAGGATGGACATCTTTTAGAAGCATCAGCGAGCTCAGTCTGATGTACCGTTATCTGCCTACAGTGCACAAGTGGTGGCATCCTGAGAGGAAGTGGAAACCAGAAGGTTGGCGCCATTGTGAATGCCATTGGGTATTATGTGATTGGTCTCCCCATTGGAATTTCACTGATGTTCGCAGCCAGACTGGGAGTAATTGGTAAGTCTTAAGCAGGCAGAGCTGAGTTACTCCTGGGCCTGAGAAATGACTGGCAGAACATGCAGGCTATTTTTGAAACTCAGCTCTGGAACTTCGGAGTTTTCCCATTTCATTCTGTGCCCTGTCAGAGAACAGGGGCGGGGGCAGGGATAAGCAGGCACACAGGCTCTGTGCTCATGTGCCTCTGATCCACTTGATCAGAGCAAGATGTCCTTTGTGTTCATCTCTCTGTCCTATGTCATCATATTCTTACTTCTTCAAGTTGGTGGCTGTGAGTCAATCTTGCTTACAGATTCTCACAGAATTTCTGGCAGCACCTGGGTAGCAGTACACATCCTAGAGCAATGTCCCCTATGTCCTAGCCCACATGGTGTGGCAGGATTCACAGAGGACAAAAAAATTACAAGTGACCCCAGAGTTATGTTCTTAGAGATGTCAGCTTCGTCACTATTCTGCAGCCTCCTCCTCCTACCAGGTAGAGCCTCTCAAACGGTGTCTTGTGGGGCTTTCCGCATGGGCCTGGGTCTGACGTGTGTGCAGCACAGGAGGAAGGTATGTGTGGGGGAGAGAGGAACTTCTTTATCATCTTCCTACATTTGGAGGAAAGAACTTAATCCACAGGATCTGAAATTACCAGAACTCATCTTCAGAAATATGGGGAAACAACTGACTGTTCAGCTTTGATTTCTAAAATAACAATTTGGAATACATTGGCACTTAATAAATGCTTATATTAAAACCTGAACACATTGTCTTTGGATGAACGAGTGGCTGACTTGAGTGTGATTCATTTTTAGCCATTGTGACTTGGCCGACTCAGAGGCAGTTAGAAGCCATCTGATACCTCGAGTGAACTTCCAATCCAATGTGCCCCATCGTGTAGCACATTCTACTCAAGTTCAATAATATTTTAATGAAAAACATGGGAGATATTTAGAGACTAGAGTTGCCAATGCAAAGTTCACTGGGCTTGCATCATGACGCAGAAAATTATTTGGCTGAGTTTCTGGCATTGCTCATATTTTGGATTGGCTAATGACACAGCTAAGGGTAATATTAGAGGAATTTACTTAGAAATATAGATTCGCATGCCCCCAGTGTTATGCTTGGCTCACTCATTCATCTAACAAAAGCATCCATCTGACAAAGTGGAGGGAGTTAATCACCTAAAAGAAATCTTGGGGACTTCAGGGAGGTGAGGGTTCTCTGAGAAGACTAGTCTCTGCAGCCCATCCTTAGGTGCTTCCAGAAGTTACCACATCCACATAATGAGAGATAGCTATATTACTTTCTTTATCAACACTTAGGAAATTAAGGTTTTGGGGAGCTGTGAGTCAGGAACTGTGGATGAAGATCAAATATAAATGAAAAATATGTTTTCGTCATCTGAATGATCATAGATATTTCTTACAAGTTACAGCAGCACAATCATTCTTTTCAGTGTTTGACCAGTTCAGAGAAAACTAGACCTAGATCTTTACCACTTGGAAAGCAAGAAAACCAAAATCTTTTTTCTTTTTTACAGCTTTCCTTGTTCTCCGAACAAAGTAGGAGCGCATCTATATAGTGTATCAGAACTGAATCGTAGAGGACATTTAGATCTTTTAAGTCTTTATTGGCCTGTGAAGTATGTTTACTCCATGGAAGAGGTTAATCTGAATTCCATTGATCTGAACTGAGATATTTTTCTTTATCTCGGTTTTCTTTCATGTCCCTTATGTAGGTGGCTACTTGATGATTCGGCCACCTCACTGTTTCATTTATAGGACCACATATTTCCTTTGGGTCTTGTCTCAGTTTTTTGTTCCCAAGCCCTTTCAAAATGCTCTGTCAGGTGCTATAGTTCAGCTAAAAACACTATTTTCCATTCTAATGCATGTTTCCAAATTAGGACCCCAATTCCAGGTTTAATTTTCTTATTGACAGAATGACATGAAAGGACTGCTGTTACCTCTAACTCCTGAGTGTTGTCAGAAGGAACTTGCTAGTCAGTTTTGGAAATCTCCTATTTCATCTTTATTTGCATGATTGAATTATAGTCCCATCAATTATTTATTTATTTATTTTTATGAGGAGTAGGAAACATCTTTATTTTTTTTCAGTTCACCCTGGTTGTCCCCTTGCCCCAGCCCTGCGACTGACCTCCAGGGCCAGAACTCCAACCCAGGGGTATGTGGCCTATTCCTTTGGAGGTGACTGACCTAACCACTGCTCCACCAGGGCATGCTGTGTATCTCTTTTTTTTTTTCTCCGTTTTTAAAAGTTGTTTTTATTTTTCCCATCAATTTTTATTAGAAACATTCTGGGTATGGATCTGAAGAGACTTTGCATTACTTTTCTTGGGATGGTTTGTTCTAGAGAGAGACATCCTGTGGGTCCCTGACCAGGTGAGCCCAACCAGCTTTTCCATTCAAGTGTAAGGTTCTGGCCAGTGTGTGTACAGGTTAATATAGATTAGATAACTCTGGGTTCTCTGCACCCAAAAGAATTCCAGGTTCTCCTATGGATATTGCTGATCTTGTTTGGGTTTAGGGAAATCTTGATTGCTCTTACTTGGTTCAGAGTCAGGGTTTAAATTCTACAGTTTCCTGCATATCTTTGAAAGGATGACTCTTTGGCGGCAAGTGGCATTTTAGGGTTTTAGGAGGATCATTGGCTAAGTAGAGGGTTTGAATTCAGGGGAAGTGGAAGGAGGGGCTATGGAAAGAGACCAGGATAAGAGGGAAGGAAGTAAGCTGAGATATGGAGGCAAATGGGGAGGACAAGGAGGATGTCCTCAGGAAATCAGTCTAATTTGTCAAATTGCTTATTAACTTCAACCAAAGTTTCAGTGAGGCAACATTTTATTCAGAATTTGGTTTGGAGTTCTCTGTGTCCCAATCAAAAAGTGCTGCTTAGAGTTGCTGGTGAAATCATATTCCCTTTTATTCCTAAGGCCCATCTCAGATGAACAGCTTTGTGAAATCAAATGTCACCCAGAATGGCCACTGAAGGCCCAAGATCATCTTTGGTGAAGTTAAGCCATTTGGAAAGATAGGTGCAAGATCTCAGACTGTAATGAGAACACATGTAAGAAGCAGGGGGTTGTTCATGCAGAGGAAAGGATTTAGACTTAGATGCCCAGGAGAGCTTGTGCACGTAATGGCTACACGCCTCATGTCTCTGGTCCCCAGCCTGATGGCTGGCCACCTCTGACTGCAGACCCAGCAAGTATGCCCCCGGCAGGTAGAAAACGAAAGAGAATGCTTTCGGGATCAAAGCCAAGGTCTCAGAACACAAAATTGAGACAGAAAGAGAGCCTCCTATGGGCATAGGTTTCGATGAGAATCACAAATTCGTGAGTCTCTGAGATCAGCTCACACAACAGGCTAATAGGGCCTCTCCCTGCATTTTGCCCCATGAGTCTCCCTCTTCTGACAAACAACACTTTCACATAGCAAAATACACACTGGAAATATGAAAGACATCAAAAGGGAGGGAAAAGAGATAAAGTGCTTCCATAAAGGATACTAAACAAATGGAACCCATTGACAAAACCCAGGGACCAAACCAAAGAAGAAATAGCCAAGAAGCTCTATGCAGAGAGTGGTGTTCAGACCAGATCCTGACTTACCAAGTCATCACGGACAAGCCACAAGCAGAAAGGTACAAGAGACCTTTGCCGGTACCACATCTGGCTGCCGACTGGGATCCATGGTGACCGGTAATGAAGACCAGGTCTCAGCTGCCCTCCACAATGAACTGTGGGAATAAATGAGGACCAGATGAGACAAACTTGTTCCTGCAAGGGAGTCAGTCACTGTCACTTGCTGTTGACAGAGACCCAAAGTCAGGTAGAAAGGCAGGAAAGCTTCACAGTAGAGGAAAGGGGAGGCTCATGTGTAGCCGTGGAGACCAAAGGCCTAGGGAGGCCACTGCGTCCCGTGTAAGGGGTCAGGGTGCATGCTTGGTTTTCTCTGGCTGGTCCTAAATTGGAAGTAGAGACAAAAATTAAGGAAGATGTCAGTTATTGATCAAGTCCTGGTTTTAGGTCAGTTATTGCAGAAGTTATTAGCCCTCTGGATTGTCCATAGATATAGCACTCTAGTCTCTTGCAAATCTCACACACAGCAGATAGACTTTCTGAGTTGCTTATTGTGGATAAGGGGGTGGTTTGGGGGGCAGACTGCTACAGCTTGGGGATCAATATCGTGCTTTTATATATGACCTGGTCATTGTCCATTTGTATATTCACTCTCTTATGTTCTCCTTAGAGTTTCTGATCCCACCCTTAGTTCTGTTGACCAGAAATCCTTCATCACTTGGGTCTCCTGTGTATCCTGGGTGGGTTTATTAGGTGGAACTTGTGTGGTACTTTGGGATCTAAAAAGCTTTCCCATCCTCAACCCCTTCTTTCTTGTTCTCTAATCCTTGTTGGGAGATAACTGCCTTGGGACCTTCTGAGCAAAGTCTGTGCCTGAAGCAAGTAAGGAAGTATTCTTTTTAACATTAGTCTCATTTTTTGAGGGCTAAAAAGTCACAGTTGTTTAGGAGTGCTATTAGAAGAAAGAATTAATTTGTCCTGGAAATTCTACTTCCTTGTAACTGGCACCTTTCTTAAGAGCTATGCGTTATGACCCCAAAGGCCAAAATCAACCTCTGAACAGTTTTCTGAGACCTGGAAACCTCAAAGGTGGTCTTAGAAGCACTTCACCTCCTAGAACCTTTTGGAAACTGAGGGAGAAAGCAGAGTAGAGGTCTCTATTGGTTAATGAAAGTAAATTACTGGAACTGAGACATGAGACACAGACACTGCTGAATTAACCTCTGGTAATTGCTTCCAATTCTAGGTCTGTGGGCAGGGATCATCATCTGTGCCATCTCTCAAGCTGTGTGTTTTCTAGGCTTTATTGCTCGACTAAATTGGGAAAAAGCCTGTCAACAGGTAATTATGCTTATTGTTGTCCCAGGAAAAGGTCCTCCTCTAGAAAACAAACAAAATCCATTTGGGGGTGCGCTCTTTCTCTTTAGAAGCTTCTTTTCTCTTTTAGCACCACTGCTACTTTGTCAGTATAGTCCTTTAACTGTGTTTAATTCATATGTGAAGGGCCAGGTGATAGTGACCTTACCCATTCCCCTTGTTTATTTACTAAATAGACAAATATTAAATAGATGAAATTAAATTTCTTGCTTCCCATGCTGGGCTACCATTCCTGTGCCTAAGAAGCCAATTTTAGGTTAAGATTTTGGAGCAGGAGAGAAAAATGGGATGTCATAAAATTCATTCTGATCTTTTCATGATCCCCAAATGTTCTTAAGAGGCCTGTATTCTTTCATTCCAACTTTCAATATGAAATCTGACAAAGGTAAGATAAATCAAGGAAAGAGAAGGGAAAATTCTAAATGATCTTGGTCCCTGTCGTCTCTCTCATCTCCTGCTTTTACATTCAACCTTCCCCTACCCGAGTAATCTTTATGAAAGACGATATACTTGTGAATGCAAGGAGTTCCACTGTTACATGCCAATTAAAGAAAATGGTTGAATTTTCTTAAACTAGGTGGTCAAGTAGATGTTTTATTAACATGACAATAAAGCCTTGCTGTGGATTTACTTTGAGTTTCATTTTCCAGGCTCAGGTACATGCCAATTTGAAAGGAAGCATGGCTCAGAATGGGACTTCGCCTCTCTCTCAGGACCCACTCTACACAGGTACAAGATAGCTGTCCCAGCTCTGAGGCCTGCACACTGGTCCTGGAAGGGCCAACTGTAGAGCACAATTAGATTTACTGCTGTGAGCTCGCATTTAAATAGCGTGACAATGTTTAAGTCAGGTGACACCTTCTCTGAGACAAACAGACTAGAAGTTTGATTGCTTTAATTCCACACATTGACACCGCTATAGTTGAGGAAAGGCTATAGGCAGTCAATACTTGGGCTAATTTGTGGTACTATGTATGTATTATTCTACAGACATTTCTTTAAAAAATATTTTAAAGGAAATTTGCAGGTAGAAATGAAGGCAAGTAGGCAAACAGGCAGGAAGAGAGAAAAACATATTTTTATTAATTTTATTTAGTTGTTCATCTTGGTTGGTTGCCCTGACCCTGAACCTAGGTCCTTGGGAATGTATGTGGATTGCACCCGGCTGGAGGAGGCAGATCTAAACTCTGTTCCACCAGGGCGTGCTCTCTACAGACATTTCTAATGTTTGGTGGTCCTGTGCTTTAATCATATCTGACATTTGTATCTTTGATTCACTGGGGTCCCTGTCTGCCATCAGGTAGCTTTAAACAGGTTATTGTTTTGACCATCATTTCTAGTGAGTATGAAGCAGATGTGTTTATTTTTGTCCTTGTGTAAACTTAGTAACTACACCCCTCCTCTTCCTCCCATAGGGTCCCTGAGACCTTGCCCTGGTGACTTTCTGTTACATTGCTAGCATTATCACCCTTTCAAGATGATAGTTTAAATTTGTTTCATGGAGCTTTTATAATTATCCTCAGAGGAAGGGCTGGTCCAAGTTTCCTATCATCCACCATTTGTAAAACGAGATTCACGATCATACTTACCTCCTACCTGTGGTGAGTTAAGTGAGCTCATACACATAGAGTACTGAGACCAGTGCCTGACGTGGAGTAACCATTTTCTTAAGTGTGAGATGGTACTATTCTGTTCAAAACCATCCCCTCTCTGTGTTCTCAGGGCATTTACCTTGGTTCCATTACACCCCCAACATGCACATAGGCTTATTAAGAAGCCAGATGCCAATCTTGTTCTTGTTCTGTTAGGTTATCTGCCTTTATTTTTCTCTTGGGAAGCTTTTAGGATATTTTTCTTGTTCTTACTGTTTTCTGAAGTGTCATGAGACTAGATCTAGGTTTCAGTGGCTACCCAGTTTGGTGTTTAGTGGGCCCTTTGATGTGAAAATTCACATCTCTTCTGTTCTGTGAAGCGGCCTTGAATTAGTTTTCTCCTCCTGGTTGTTTCTGAAATGCTAAATTAGTGCTGGCCCTTGAAAATTTCTCCTAGGAATCTTAGAGAGTGACTTTACTTCTCTGGTCTTGTGGTGGGGCAGAGCTGACCACAGGCGGATTCAGCCAGTATTTGTGAATGAGTGAATGGAGAGGTGCTGAGATAGGATTTCTTTCATTTGTCAGCAGCTCTTCCTGACTTAGTTTCTCCCCAGCTTGCAATACATACACACATCACCTTCTATACATCTTTTATACAGATGGGGGAAAAGAAAACAAAAATAAAAACCTTTAAGCAACTAACTAAGTCCCCTTTTCCCTCCAGTGGGCTCTGAAAACCAGGGAGAAATTTTAATGAGTGATGTTGAAAAGAAAGATGAGACTCAGTTGGATCGACAGATGAGCCAAGAAGAATATCTTCGGTTCCAACCAAGAGAAACAACTAACTTGTCTGGGAGGCAGCTGGTGCTTCGGCGAGGGCTCCTACTCCTGGGGGCCATTTCACTCTTACTGGTGGGGGTTTTAGTGAGACTATATGTCAGGATTCAGTGATGTTTCAAGAGAGAGACTGGGTCAGGTCAAGTGTACATTAGAACTTACAATTCATAGGCCCACCAAGGCAATTCATTTTCAGTTGACATAATGCAACTGTGCCCATGGATTTCAAGAATCACCCATTGGATGACGAAGAAATGAAGAAAAGGAACTAAGGTAGAGGCTACATGCTGGTTCAACCCAGTGTCTGAATGATTACAGTCAAGTAATGTCTCACCTGTCACTGTCTCAACTAAAGGACCACTATGCACTGACTGCATCCATGTACAACTTTGACAGTTCTTCTATTTACTGCTTTTCTAGACACGCACCCATATACTGAGTGCTTAAGGATTCTTGTCTGGATTATTTAAAAATATATTTTACAGTATATCTTTCCTTGTGTCTTAATTATTACTTGGTAGACAAATAGCATTTGTTAAGATTCATAGGGGTCTAGGTCTCAGGCACCATGGGCACTGGGGGGGAGAAAACAGATTATTAAGAAGAAAGAAGTTAGATGGCGTCGATTAGCATGCTGCCTGATAAGGACCTGTTTTAAAATCTGTTGGGACTGATACGAATTGACAGAAGCAAGGAGAAATGAAGCTGTAGCATAAAGCCCCACTGAGACTCAGCACCAGAGTGGTGGATCTGACAGACTAATCTGGGTAAACTGGAGGAAGAAGTCAGACCCTTTCCTATTTTGAGAGAAGGCAAGAGGTTTATAAAATTGGAAAGCAGCAGAAATGAAAAGAGTCTCCTTAGGAGAGAAGTGAGGGGTGGTCCTGGGCAGGCTCAATTTAATTTTCTCTTTGGGTCTGTCCTTGTTTTTCAAAAAAAGGCATAGCTTTTGGGTGATAGATAAGCTCTATCCAGAAGGTTTTGTGTGGTCCTATTTAAAAAAGATGAGGTTTGATTGAATGGTCCCCTCTCCTGGGCCTTAGAAAATAGTTGGGGAAGTCTTTGGAGCTGTGAAAATCCATACAACTGTTGACAACTGGGTGTGTGTGCTTGCGTGGGCAGGGGCGTGGGGGCAGGGTGGTTCCTGGGCAATGTTTGGTAGTCCCCTCTGATAAATTGTAACATACTTGAATTTAGCCTTCTGGGCTAGGCACGCAGTAACTCAGCAAGCCTCAGCACATAATAAGCACCCTGAGTTCTGGGATGGTTACAAAGAACTAGGCTTGGCCTTTGTCCTGAAAGAACAGATCACAACAAAATCAGAGAAGTTAGCTCTGTGAGCAACAAAAATGGACAGCAAATTTTGGACCCTTCACCTGAAGGCATCCCTGCTCCTAGTTGTGTATACTTCTTGAGTCAGTAAATCCAGATTGTATCTTCCAGCGAATCAGGATAAAGCCTTGCAATGAATGTGGGCTTCATAGTGGGGGGCACTGAACCCGTCTGGGCACTGAAATCTACCCCAGCAGTGCTTTCTCTAGCTGTTAGGAAGCCTGCACAGGTCTATACAGCCCCTGTCCACTGGACACCCCTAGCTTTTAGAGGTTTCTCATGCTCCCCACCCCTCTACCAGGTAGGAGCCCTGGGGGATCTAGGCTGATTAATCCAGCTGCTGACAAGGAACTCATCGATTGGAGTAAACACTCTAACAGCAATACATTGAGGCAGCGCGAAAGGTCACCTGAAGGACCAGCAAAGTGTCCCAGGGTTTCAGGAGATGTGATTACTACTGTCCAGCAGAGCTACAGTATTTGTATGCGCAGAATGTCCCTCAGACAGCTTTTCCCTCTACCAGAACCCTGTCCCGCTGCTGCATTCCTGGGTCTTCTCAGCCCCTTCTCCTCCCAACCCAGGATTCTGCTGACCTCAACGTTTGGCCTCGATGTGGGGCACTAAGGAGGCTTGGAGGTGGGGCGGCCTCGGTCGGGGGACAGTGCTGGGACTCCCGCCATTCCCCCACCCTCGCCCCCCTGGCTGGCGGGGCGGGACCCGGGCGGGGCGGGGCGGGGCCAGGGGGCCCCCACCCCACAGCCAGCTGGTCGCGCGCCCCGCACACTGCGCTGACCTCCTGGCCCCCTCTCGCCTGGCATGGAGTCCCACGCGGTCGCAGCCGTCGAGCCCAGCGCAGCTGCCGGGGTCAGCCCAGCGCCATCCGACCGCCCCAGCTGGGGCAGCTGCCTGCGAAGCCTGCGGAGTGTGCTGCCGCCCGACTTGCGGCGGGAGGTGGCGGAGTTGATGGCGCTCGCCGGCCCGGTGGTGAGTCCGGCCGCCCCGACTGCCTGCCAGGTGCCCCGGGGGGGTTATGGAGAAGCATCCCACGGAGGTGACAAGGTTGGTATAAACTCATGCTGCACTTTCCTTCCTTTTCCCTCGGCAGTTCTTGGCACAGTTGATGATCTTTCTTATTAGCGTCGTCAGCTCCATCTTCTGTGGACATCTGGGGAAGGTCGAACTCGATGCTGTTACGCTTGCTGTCTCGGTAAGTTAAAATTGTTTTTCTTTTTCTTTGGCCTCTCAACATACTAGTCTCGAATTTGAAGTGTATTGTTTGATATCTTCCTTTACAGGCCGGGTACCATTACCCCATCTTTTGATTTGAAAGGAGATCTTATCAACTAATTAGAAAAAGTGTTTTAGGTACTTTAAACCGCCCTGTGATGAGCCGAGCTCTAGTTACAGAAGAACTAGGTAATGCAAGGCATCTGTGGCCTCTAGAGAAACTGTGCGGGTAAAATGAAAAGCACTTCCTCGTTTTCCTGTTATGAAATTAAGCCAAAGAACTTTAGGTGGTCTCAATCTCTGCCATTAGTTTGAATGACAGAGTTCATTCCAGGAGCACTGTCTACCCTTGTGGTAACGTGTCTCCCTTTGTTTTATTGGGACTGTGGGTTGAAATTACACCTCCTCTCAAGTCTTTTGCCCCTGGGTTTTTGTTAGTGGGGTTGTGGAAAGCTATCTCTTGCATTTCAAAAAGAGTGAAAAATAGTACTGCTGGTGATAGCAGGTGATCTTCCAGTCTCAGAAATGTCCCCACTTGTAGTGGGAATTTACCAAGAAGTGAAATTGCTAGATCATAAAGTAATTCTGTTTTCAATTTTTAGAGGAAACGCCATAGCATTTTCCAGAGTAACTGCACCAATTTATATTCCAATCAGCAGTGCACAAGGGTTCCCTTTTTCACCACATCCTTCCCAACACTTGTTAGCTCTTGTCTTTTTGATAACAGCCCATCTAAGAGGCCTGGATTTTGATTTGCATTTCACTGATAATTAGTGACGCTGAGCCCCTTTTCATGTACGTGTTGGCTATTCGTGTGTCTTCTTTGGAAAAAAAATTGTCTGTTCAGATCCTCTGCCCATTTTTTAAATTAGCTTATTGTTTTTTTGCTGTTGATTTGTATGAGTTCTTTACTTTAGATATTAAACCCTTATATATGTTTTGCAAATATTTTATCTCATTTGGTAGGCTGCCTTTTCAAATCTTACTGATTTTCTTTAAGGATGTTTTTTTTTAATTTGATGTTATCCCACTTGTTTGTTTTTGTTTTTGTTTACAGATCTGAAAACCATGATTCATGTCAAACAAAACCTGTGTTTTCTTCTAGTGTTATGACTTCAGGTTTACATTCAAGTCTCTAACCCGTTCTGAGCTGATTTTGTGTGGGACCTAAGCTAGTAATCCGGATTCTTTGTTTTGCATGTGGCTGTCCCATTTTCCCAAAACCATTTATTACATTTATTGAATAGACTGTTTTTTCTTGGTGTCCAGTTTTGAACTGCAGTAGACCATCCTGTACTTTTCCTTTCTGATGGTGCCTAAGGTGGGCATGTGGCCATGTTCATCAAAGACCTCAGTACCCGAGTACTCCTCTGTGAGGGAGTGGGCTTGACCTCTATCTCACTGGCTTCCAGTCCCTTCCAGATCCATTTCAGACCCCCACACTCTGCAGTTTCATTCCTGAGCATGAACGCCCCAGTCAATGTTTTATTTAATTTTTTGCTTGCAATCTTTTGTCCTTGGAGCCTTGTCAAGTCCCCACACCCATTCTGCCTGCCCTTTGACCTCATGGCATCTCCACATACTATGATCTCTTCATCTTTTACTCTGTGGGGTCTGCTTAGATCACTTCCCAGAATCCTGGGCTAAGAAATCAGTGTCTGACCTCATATATCCTTTAGCACCTCCACTTAGACAACGCCCCCCCCACCCCTCCCCCACCTCCCCTCCCGGCCACCTTCTTTAAGACCAGCCTCCCGCTGGTGCTCCTCCAGTTCTTTAACTAGTTCCACTTCATTTCTTTTTAATATTTTATTTTAGTGATTTTGCTTTACAAATTAAAGTAAACTCATATGTGTAGGATCCCCACATATGAATAGGTTCCCCATTCCTTAGATGTATTTCAACACACCCTGCTTTCCACCAAATCACCAAATGTTCTTCCCCATTGTCCAGTGGGCCCCGCCACCACTTGCTCCCCCCACCCCTGCGCCTGTCCCTATTCGTAACCTCAGTTCTCTTGCAAGTGTCCAAGGGTTGGTTTTGTTTCATCCATTCCTTTGTCTTGTTTACTCACATTCCACCTATGAATGAGGTCACCTTGTATGTATCTTTCTTCCTTTGATTTGTCACACTTAGCATAATCTCCTCTAGTTCCATTCATGTTGATTCAAATGACAGGGTTTCATCTCTTCTCAGGACTGTGTAGTATTCCATTGTACATATGTACCACATCGTCTTTATCCATTCATCTGACTTAGGCAGTTTCCAGTTTTTAGCTATCATGAATAGAGCTGCAATAAAAAATGTGGGTGCATAAATCTCTATGAGTTAGTGTTTTTTATCTTTTGAGTAAATACCCAGAAGTAGTCCCACTTCATTTTGATAAACATTCAAATGCCTCCCTTTCTCCATCGCCTGTCTCTTTCTTGCCCTCTGGCCCCTATTCACTTATTTTCTTTGCTAGAAAGTCTACATTATGCCTCCATTTCCATTCCCACCACTCTGACAAAATCTGTCAGTGACCACCCCCCACTTGCCATCCCTAGGGAGTCATCCTTAATTTGCTCTCTGTAATCTCACTCACTTCTGAAACAACAAAGTCTGTGTTTCCATCACTTGTCCTCCTTTCTCCTGCTACCACTCTGGTAATTGTATTCCTCTTTCTTTCCTCTCCCCCTGCCCGTTTTGTTTGTTAGTGCCTCCAAAATTTGTGTCTCTCTCCAAAAGCTGTGTCCTGTTCATGCGTCTAATTCCTTTAGGAGATATCAGTTTTACTATGCCTGGAACTCCCTGCAATTGTAATGTCTGAAGTCTAATGATCATCTCCCCCTGCAAGTACCCTTAACATTCCCCTCTTATTTTTATACCTTACATCTCCATTGGTTAGCAAGACCTGCTAACTTGATTTTCCACATTTCTTACTCCTTTTCTGGTTTCCTGCTACCACTCTCCCAGTCTAGATTTTATCCTTCCTACCCGCCCTGAAGCCTTGGTGACTAACTGAGCTCCTTTCCTAACCACACGTTCCTAACCCACCCCTCGCCCCGCCCCGCTCCATTCTGCACCAGTGTTAAACCACAAATCCAATCACACCACTCCTCACTTGCTCTCCTTCTGCTCCCATCACCTGATAAAGAAGTCCAGGGTCCCAGCCTGACTCTGCTGGATCCCAGCTTCCTTGCTTGTGGGTGCTCTTGCATTTTATTTCCCGCAAGTGAGATTCAGTGTATCCTTGCAGACATGCTCAGGGGTATCTGCAGAAAGCTTTCGCTAAAGATCCCAGGCAGGGCCCCTCCTCTGAGTCCAGGCCTCATCTCTGCCCTGCTGCCTCTCATGCTATGCTGACATTCTCTTCCTGATCTCTTTCTGATACTAATTTTTTCTGAGCCTGCTTCCTGACATAGATCTGGCCCAAGAGACATTTTGAAGTCACACGTAGCTCAGGAGAAGTGTCTGTGAGTCATAAGTGCCTAAGTGCCTCCTGCACTTCTTTATCTTTCTCTTCTCTCACCCCACTCTCTAAGTTTTTCTACTGTGGAGCACGGCGAGGGTTTAAAACATTACCGTTATGATGTAGAGTCCTGTTTTTCATTTATAGACCCCTGTTCTTTCATTTATTTGTCAAAACTATTTTAATAAAAACCACATTAAGATACCACTTCACACCACTGAGAATGGCCTATATCCGAAAGTATAGAAATAACAAATGTTGGAAGGGGGTGTAGAGAAAAAGGAACCCTCCTTTACGGTTGGTGGGAATGCAAATTAATGCAACCTCTGGAAAGCTGTATGAAATTCCTCAAAAAAAAGAAAAATGGATTGACCATTTGATCCAGCAATCTCATGCCTAGGCATATAACCCAGAGAGTACAAAATCACTAATCAGGAAACTGTCTGCACCCCTGTATTCATAGCAGCACAGTTCACAGTAGTTAAGACATGGAAACAACCTAAATGCCCAACAACAGATGACTCTGTGTGTGTGTGTGTGTGTGTGTGTGTGTGTGTGTGTGTGTGTGTGTTCAGTGGAATTCTATGCAGTTACTAAAAAAGAAATCCTGCATTTTGAAGGAACCTGGATGGAACTGGAGGAGGTCATGTTAAACAAAATAAATCAGAAAGAAAAAGAGAAATACAGGATGGTTTCACTAATATATGGAATATAATGAAAGGAAACAAATAAACAGATAAACCTGAGCAAAAATTCATAGGACACAAGATGATGGCTGCCAGGTGGTGAGAGGGGATGGGAAAGGAGAGATGGAGCAAGCTCGTGGTAAAGACACGGGAACTCTGGTGATGGGTGTGGTGAAAAATACCTATAGACTGAGAAGTGAGTTCAGTATATTAAAATGAGTATAATTTTGTAAACAAAAGAAATAATAACAAAATTATATTAAATTAAAAAAGAAAAAAGCATTTAAAATATAGCTTGGGGGAGTAAATAAATTAAGGTTTTATATGTAGTTTGTGATGATTTCTAAAAATCTCCTAGTTTTGAAATAAAAATTAAAAATTATATAGATAAGCCAGGAATGTGGGAAGGTTGGCATGTTCCAAAGACAGGAATTTCTTTAGAGTAGGTCAGGGATCTGCCTGTTCTACACTAGGCTGTGTGTGGTAAAAAGTTGCTTTTAATCTGCTGATAAATTGTAACTAATTTTAGGAAGACAATAGTCTCTCTTTCAAGAAGAGGCCTACTTATGAAGGCCAGATACATTTCATATTTTATAACTGATGGAAGATTCTGTATAATCTGAGAGGATTTACACAATCTTTGCTTTTAAATAAAATAACATTTATTTATATGACTCCTGGTTCCACAAAGAATTTGAATTGGCTTATACAAATACTTTTGACACAAAGAGATAAAGAACTAGCTAACAGAACAGGGTTAAAGACACATGAATGCTTTGAAAAAGACTCAAGCTGGGGTGATTAGCACCAGAGAGGGGCTATGAATTACACTCTGGGTTCCCTGCTCAAATGATGCTCAGTGTGCCTGAGGCTCAGTGTGCCCAACCGTCTGCCAGGGGAAGGGTGGCCTTCCTTGATCTTGAGTCATAGAGGCCTTTCTCTTATAGAGTTTCATAAAGTACGCACTCTTATATAGAAGACAGTGTCCAGGACAACTGGCTACGAGACATACAGTAGGGATTTTGGTACATTTATTATATTGGTGGCCCTTATAAGTGGAAAGCATGACTTCAGAGCTCAGGGTGGTTTACGCTCATTGACTTTATTTATGTATTTATCTTGAAGATTTATTTCTTTAGAGGAAAGAAGCAGGCAGGAAAGAAGAAAAGTAGGTAGGCAGGCAGGCTCATGGACTTTCACCAGAACAGTCTCTTCCTTGCTGATCTCTTGCAGGGACAGATTTTAAGCCACAGACTAACTTCCTAAACCAACTAAAGCCTGTCCATTTACCAGAAATAAATAGAAGCTCAGGTGTGACTTAAAAAAAAATACAAAACCTTTCAGAAATGGATATGTTTCAACTTTTTCTTTTCCTAAAAAGCTGAGATGTTTTTGGATGGGGACCATGGTCCTGGGGCTCTTTCGGTGTGTGGCTTGTCGTTGAGTCTAGCCAAGAAGTTAATTGGCCCAGGATTGACATCTGCTAAATGTGAGCCCAGGATGAAAAAGAGGGTCTTCAGCCCCTTCCCCTGTTGCAAAATGTCGCCTTTGGCTCTGACCCTAACTCAGAAGTTACCATCGGTGCCCTTGGTTGTTGGGTGCCACTGGATGAGATCTGATGGAAAAGGTGACACAAAACTAATCTGGACCCAGACTTCCCAGCTTCAGCTCACCTTCTGAGTGACCTGAACTTTCTCTGACTCAGGAGTCATGATCCTAATACCAAGTATGTGAAGGGCTTGGTTAGTGCCTAGCTCCATAAATGTTGCTGTCATCACTATGAAATGCACGTTTTTAGATCAGGGCCCTGCATCTGGATAATAACCACAGCTTAACTTTTAAGTGCAGAAATTATCATGTGTTGTGTCCTTTAGGAAAAGCTAGGTTGTAAGCGCCCCTAGTTGACACAGGTGATGATGGTCTTTAGTTAGAGGATACATTTTGTTTCATACTTGACAAGGATAGATGTGACCACCTGGTTTACCTAAAATAATAGTGTGTGATTCTCAGTGACTCCTTGAGAGACAAGCAGTCTCTGTTCTTTGGCTTAAAAGGAGCTGTTTGACAACAACTCTGATCTTGCCAGTCCCCGGATACTTGCTACACCTGTTCTGTTGTTCCTTGCAGGTTGTGAATGTTACCGGGATTTCCGTTGGAAGTGGCTTAGCCTCTGCTTGTGACACACTAATGTCTCAGGTGAGGACCACTCTCCCCCACATTCCTTTTTTTTTGGTCAATCGATTATTTTATTAGAGACAGTCTAGGGGACTGTTGACTCTGTGCTTTTTGTTACCTTTTATTTGCTAAATACCATGAGGCTGATGGCTGTAAATGCGAGTAGAGCCAGCTTTGCTAATTCTGTCCTCTGGGTCGGTCCGTCTCCTTTTTCTTTCCTGTCTGACCTCCATGACCCTAAAACAGTCCTCTCTTACCCACTTCACCTTTTTCTTCTCTATTTCAAGCCAACCTCTAGAATGTGTTCTCTCTGCTTCTTACCCTGACCCCTCTCTAGACGTTGTGCCCATTGGTGCCCTTCCACTCATGTATAGCCCACTGAACGAAGCCTCCAGGGTGGTCCTGACGAAATCATCAGTTACAGGTGGCCATCCTCACTTAACCCATTTGGCCACTGCCTGCTCTCCACAATACTCGCTTGGCGTCCAGGTCTGCAGACCCTCCCATGTTCCCACTGCTGCTCTGGCTGCTCCTTTTACATCATGGTGGATATTCTTCTGCCTGCCCCCGAGTATCCCTACCCTTCACACCCCACACCCTCACCTTTTACCATGGATACCCTCTCCCATAGCTTGTTTCCACACAGATATTGAAAACTCCTGCTCATGTGTCTCTCCTGAGATCAGATACAAATATTATGTTTTGGCATTTTAAACTCAGCTCAACCAGAACTTAGCTCATCAACTAAGTCTACTCTGAATGGCTCCTTTTTTGGGGGTGTGTGTGGGAGGGGGGTGGAAGAGGAAAAAGAAGCATCTTTAATGTATTTTTTATTTAGTTGTTTACAATGGTTTCTTCCCTTCCACCCACCGGCCCTGGGACTCGAACCCATGGGCATGTGGCTTGTTCCTTTCGAGGTGATTGACCTAACCGCTGTTCCACCAAGGCACACCTGAACTGTTCCTTCTGTAGGGTTCTCTCTCTCAGCAAAACCACATTCTACTCAAGCCAGAATCCTCCTTCCTCTCCCATCTCCACAACTATTGATCACTATTGACTTTGACCCCTAAATTTTTCTCAGATCTGCTCTTTTCTCTCCATTCTTTTTGCCTCCCATGGGATTAGAAGCTCTGGGTTGGTGTGTTAACATCATAAAAGTAGAGAAAGATTCTAGTTTAGGCCATTTATTCCTGGTTCTATCTTCTATCTTGCCCACCTGATCTATTAACCACAGTGGTTTCACTACCAGACTCTGAGCTCCTCAGGGATAAAGTCTATAGTCCTTTCATCCTTTGAACCCCTATAGTTCAGCATTGTCCTTGCTATGTAGTGAGTACAGTAGAAATGTGTTAAATGAATGAGAGCGTAGGAGAGGAGTCAGGGATGGGTGGGAAAAATGGTGATTCAGTAGATGGTTGTATGGGTAGATGATAGTGGGGATGAATGGATAACTGGATGAATGGATGGATGGAAGACTCAGTGGATGGATAGTAGACAGATGGTAGATGAATGCGTAGGTAGGTAGATAGATGGGTGAGTGGATGAATGGACAGGTGGGTGGTTATATGATGAATAAGTCCTGTCTTCAAACCCAAAGCCTAGAAGAGTAAGGATAGTGTTTCAGGCCAACAAAGGGAAAGCACTGAGCATATGTGGTGTCTCCTGAGCTGCTGCATTCAGCTCTTCAGCAATCTGTGTGAGGATAGTTTTTACAGGCTAAGCTGAACATGCATCTGAAGGACATTATGTAATTTAAGGCAAGATTAGCTCTGGACTGGCATGGGATAGGATATGAAGTTTTACTTTTCAATAGGTTTTTGTTTCCCTCTTTGCATCATTTCATTCTTCTTTTATTCAAATGTTTTTATAAAATATATCTTTCAATTATTTTCACATCTATAAATAATAACATCTTTCTTTACTAAATATCTTTACATATGTGTACATTGTTTCACAAATTTTAAACAGCTTTTTAAAAAGATTATAAAGGTCAAAAATATAGAAACTTTAAGTTATCTAGAAAAGTATTTTTTTAAGTAAAAGAAAACACTAAAATTAATTTCTCTCCCCCCAAAATTGCCTCTCTTGACTTTTTAGTGAGCATCTCTCAAATGTTTCAATTTATGTACATTTACAAACCCGTACAATTCTAAAATCTACATATGGCTTTATTTTTCCTCTTTTAAATTATATTGGAGAATGATCTAGTTCAGTGATGTACAGGTACACTTTCTCTTAATATTTGCAAAATCTACATATGCCATTCATATATTTCCATCATTTTATTATTACATTTTTTTTTATTATTGTTTTCACCATGCTTTACGTTAGATTCCATTTTGATTGTAAGAAAGATAGACATTTACTTGAAGAAAAAGGAACATGGAAAGAAAATACATGAGGCCTAGCCTCAGCCCAGACTTGGTGAGACTGCCCCTTCCACCGCTGCCGGGTCTGGACCCCAGTGCCTCCCCTGCCTGTCCATTGCCCACTCTATGCTTGGGCCTCCCAGCTGCGCCTCACTCTTAGATCTTCTCCCCTCATCTCTCACTGCAGTCAGATTGTGTTCTTCCTTTGTAGATCTCTCCAGTGAGGCTGTCTCACTGTGGTGGCCACAGGGGCCTGCTGCCCTCCCACTCTGGTTCTAGCCACACTGGCCGCCCAGATGCCCACTCCCACATGTCCACCTGCTCATTCTCTCAACCCCCATCGGTCTCTACCGATAGCACCTTCTCAGTGAGGCCTGCCCATCACCAATCCAAAAACCGTGCTCCTGCTCCCACACTCTCCCCCATTCCCTGATTTGTGTTCCTCTGCAGTGCTCATTTCATCTCCTCCACAGTACACTCTAGATCTTGATTATCACTCTTGCTTATTGTCTGCCTTCCTTTCCTGGTAGAAAGTCAGCTCTATGAGAGCAGGGACTTCTGCTGCCTTGCTCACTGCTGAGTTTATTCCTTGACTTGGAATATGTCAGACACACAGTAGGAGTCCAAGAAAGACTTGCTGCATGAATCTGACAGGCTGTAGAATGAGCCCAGTTCCTCCTGCTAAGGTGCTACAGGATCCTCCATGTCTGACATCCCAGTTCCCAGGGCAGATGGGTCCAGGCCGTGTTTGAAACACCACCAGAGCCACCAGCTCCCTGGCTGCCCTTGATTTTGATGTTAAATGGGAGCAGTGGCAGGAAATGGCTGCACTTTCCCTGAGGGAGTTGTTAGTCCTGTAGTCACTTGGCCTGCCCAGCACCCAAGGGCACTCTGATCATTGTATTTGTTTTCTCAAGTCCTTTGGTGGCAAGAACCTTAAACGTGTGGGGATCATCCTTCAACGAGGAATCCTCATCTTGATGCTGTGCTGCTTTCCTTGCTGGGCCGTCTTCATCAACACTGAACGCATCCTCCTGTTCTTAAAACAAGACCCTGAAGTCTCCAGGTCAGCAGTGTCTATAATGTCAGGATCTCAGGTGCAGAGTGAGTGACTGTCCAGTCATCTTTACCTGCATTGACATTTTTGGCCATCGACTTGGACTTAAACCCTATGGAAAATGGAAGCTGTGATGACCAGAGTCCTCAGGTTGGCAGGACCCACCTGATGCAGAGTGGGAGTACACTTTCTAGAGTGAAAGACACTAGCTCAGCCTACCGTTCACAGAGCTCCTCCATTTTGGTGTTTGCAAATACACAGAATAGTTTTCCCTGACAAAAGTCACATAGCAACACAACAGTCTTCACTTTCATTTTTTCAGTTGGGTTTTTAACCTGCAACCCCAGCATGCTCTCTGCTGTTCTCCTTGAGGTCTGTGGATGCACAGACAGCTGTTCTTTGGCGGGGAGGGCTGCGTCTTTTTTCACTGTGAGCAACAGCCACGGTCCCGACTCTTTTAAAATGGTGCCGAATTTTGCCCAACTTCTAGTTCATTTGCTGTGTTTGTCCTGCCTTTCACACTGAGAATGAACGGAAAATACAAAGTTGTCAGGCTTCTCCCTTGGGAAGTGGCCGTTTAGCAAACCTAATGCAGTGTTGATTTCTGTTGCAGAAAATCAATCACTTTTTAAACATCTTAGTAATTTCCCCGATGTAAAATATTTTTAGTTTTTAATTTTCAGACAATACACTATGAATTCATTTGGAGACAGTATGACCAGTAATTGCTTGAATATTAACCAAAAGCTGTTTTGTTGTTTGTTTCAGGATAGCCCACGTTTACGTGATGATTTTCGTTCCAGCTCTTCCTGTAGGTGTCAAGGATATGGGTGTTTCCACACAGAAAGCAGCTCATGAATGATGTCTTGCTTGTCCTTTTCTCCCTTGTTTGTTTTTCACATGCTGTTCACGTAAAATTCCAACACAAAATCTTGGATCTGTCATCCCTACCTTATAGAATCTCAGCGTTTGGTTCATTTTGATGTCCAACAGTTTAAATCAAATGCAAATACTGCAGTGGGGGAAATTTTACTTCTTATTCTTTGACTACTTTTGAATGCAAATTAATAAATGTTTTCTGGGCTCCTCTGGGACAAGACATATTGCCAGTGGCACCCTTTGAGCCAGTGTCAAGGCATGGAGAGACCTGTTTTAGCCACAGTTTGCCTTTGTCCCTTCTTCAGGGAGGTGACTCTGAAAAATTCCAAGTAGTTAGCATCCTAGCATTTGCATAGTGTGGGTCTGGTTCTCTGAATTTGAGGTGCATATCAAGATGAAATAGCTTATGAAAAATCAGAACTGAGGCAAATGTTGTACTGATACTTGTATATTAACAAGAGATATGTTTTTCTATTTAATCTTAGGCAACATTTCTGTTCCAGCTGCAGACAAGATATTTACAAAGCCAGGTACAGATTTTTAAAATATTTTTACTCCATAATACTGGAAATTTACATGAAATATTCTTTGGAAATTCTCCATAAAAATTCACAAGTTTTCCCCTGCATCTCTACCCAGAGCTCTTAATCTTAGAGATATGGATTTTTGTCTAGCCCAAGGAAGAGAGTCTGGTATTGATCAGTCAGATTCCTCCAGCTCACCTCTTGTCTCTCTCTTACAGACCTCAGGCCTTTGCCCTATACACTGGCTACTGGTTTTGTATTTGACCTTAGACCTGGCTCTGGAGCCTGTCTTTTAGAGGAAGGGAGCCCAGAGTTCCTATGGTCATTCCCAGAGTACACAGGGTTCCCCATGTCCTCGGTATACCAGAGGGCGATGGGGAATACAGATGCTTGAGGGTAAGAGATATGTGGGCAGTGGTGCAGGCTGAGCTCTGCCTCAGTGTGTCTCTTTCCCAGCCCATCTAAATGGGAGCAGCCTGCTTGCCTTCGTGTTACCTTCGTCCATGGAAGTCATCCTACTACAGCAGTGGTCAACTCTGCTTCTTTAGTTCAGGGGAAAATTGTAGATATGTTGCTTAAAGAAAATGTTCATCTGATTACCTATAGAGTAAGCAGCAGGCTCAGCAGAAGCATGAGGCACTATGAAGCAGAGGGAGAGACGTCTGCTGCGTACCTGCTATGAAGGCCTCACTACTCGCTGTTTCATGTAACATGATATAATGAGCCCTCCCAGCAGCCCAGCGGAGAAGTTAAAACCTGCGGCTCAGAGAGCTCCCAAACGGTCTTACCTTTGTACCTCATGTCAGGGCCCAATTTGCTCTGCAGGTGTTAGATCGCTCATTTCTCTTGATGTCAATGTTTGGAAATTAGGGCCTCCCGGGTCATTCAGCAGCATTTACACACTTCTGATTGGTTTGACTTGAAGCTGTACCGATGGAGGAAACGCACTGAAAACTTCAACTCCTGTCACGGTCTTGAGAAATTTCGCTGTCATTTAAAATTGTTGTCTGTTTAACTCTGAATAGTCAGTGGACCACCTGTTCCAGGAAATCTTAGTCTTCCTGCTGCTTCTCCATTACTCTCACATTCACACTTCTGACACCAGACAGGTGGGCTTTCCTCACACCAACCATTCACTGACACTAGCTGGGTGGCCTACAACTTAACTCAGTCCTGACACGACTTACCTGTAGGAGGCGTCAGATCCCACAGGTTAAGGACTCAGTCCCAAAGATGGACCCCACCCTCCAGTTCATTTGCCAGCTGCAAGTCTAAGCTGTTTATCTGTGCTTCTGACTGATGACTTATTAATCAGGAGTTGCCGCTGCCTTCTTCTCAGGCTGATTACTTGCTAGAATAGTTCACAGAACTCAGGCAAAGTTTATTCACTATTTACCAGTGTATTATAAAAGGATGTGGTCAAGGATACAGATGAACACGCATATGAAGAGATGTGGGGGACAAGGTGTGGTGAGACTGGTACAGAGCTGCTGCGCCCTCTCAGGCATCATTCTCCCAGCACCTCCACGTATGCACCAACCTAAAAAAAACGCCTAGTACTGTACTTTTGGGATTTTTATCACCACTTCCTCATATAAGCTTGATCATCATCAACTCTATGTCCAGCCCCTCCTCCCTCTGAAAGTTCAAATGTCTCATCATGACTTGGTCTTCCTGGTGACCAGCCTCATCCAGGAGCCCACCCAGAGTCACACCATTAGAACAAAAGATACTTCTATTGCTCAGGAAATGTCAAGGGATTTAGGAGTCCTGTTTCAGGCTTGGGGTAAAAAACTATATATTAGAACAAAAGATGCCTCTAGTGCTCTTATCACTTAGGAAATGACAAGGGTTTTAGGGACTCTGTGCCAGGAACCAGGGGCAGAGATCAAATATGTATATTCATATGTATATGTATGTATATATATTTGTGTATATATATCTTCTATGTTTTATACTACGGGTGTAGCTTTTGAAAATGCTCATGTTTCCCCTTTGGTTTGGGGATTTTAGGGTATCATCATACCTCAAGTTATTACTGGGATTGTAGCAAATGTCATCAACTTGGGTATGAATATCCTCCTGCTGTATGTACTGGACCTCGGAGTGTTGTAAGTAGTGACCCCTTCAATCAACAAATACTGAGTGTCCACTGTGTGCCTGCTCCCTTCCGAGGTGCTGGGATACAGGCAAGTGAAGCAGCTGGTAGGGAATGTCAAGAGGGCTCAGGTGCTCCATGAGAAGGGTAAGAGCTGGTGCCTTGGCATATCTGGAGGAATAACCAGCCCATGTGGGAAGGGAGGAGTGGGGGTTAGTCTGGGAGGTCCAGAGAGTGTCTTGCAAGAAGCTCTGTGAGCCGACACCTGCTGCTGAAGCAGAGTTAACCTGAGGAAGGGCGTTGCTGCACCCTAAGAAGACTCAGAATGGTGACCTGAGCAAAAGTAAGAGGGGAGATGCCTGTAGGGTTATTCTCCCATTGTCTCTGAATTGCGAGAAGTGGAACCAAATTCTATTTTATGATGTTTGAGAAGCTCAGGGTCACACATCTGTGACAGCACTGCCAGTCTGCACTTTCCTCAGCTGGCACCGATCCGTTGGTCCCTGTCTCACTTGACGACCCCTCTGGTACAGTGGCCCAGGGCCAGCCCTTCGGATGTGACTGGAGAGGTCCTATCAGCACGGGTAGACCGAGCTCCAGCAGTTTTTAGGTCCTTTAGGGCAGTGTCTTTCCTTATAAATGAAAACTGGTTCAGCGCTTTTACCAAATGAAATGTGTGATGAATGAAGTGAAAGAGAATGAAAAACTACACAGTGGTATCAGTAATTTTCATGAAACTTTTGTTTCAAGGGATGCATGTGTGTGTACACATTAATGGGGGTTGTGGACAAGGATGGAGTATTTCTTTTTTATTTATTGTGATAAAAAATAAAATGCCGTTAATGAAAAGATAGTTGAGAGTTGGAACATATGGATAATCAATGAAAAAATACAGCATCTTGCTTATGCCAGAAAAGGGCAAGAGGCTTTGACCAGGAGGAAAGGAAGTGTTAGCAGGTGAGTGTCAGCACTGGTGACGCTGACTCACACGAGTCCCTGAAGGGCATCCAGTTTCTCTCCTGTGTTGAGAACCTCAGAGACCACCTCTTAGGTGTTTCCTGAACAGATAAACAGAGGACACTTCGGAGAGGGGTGGGCAAGAGGAGAAGAAAACGTACGAAAAATAAAACAGTTTTTGGTGCTCTCTGACAGAATGGTTCATTTCATTTAGGGTGATAAAATGTCGTCTATAGAAGATGTTCTAAGGTTATTTTCTAGAAACAAATTTATTATAATCCTGGCAACTGAGAATACTATGACCTCTACCAGTATTTTGAACACGATAGCTGTTTGGTATATCCCTTTTAGTTAATTGTGTTTTAAAATGTATTTGATCAGTTATTTAAGGCTCTTAGGACAAGGAATGGTGATCTTTTTTTGTACTACTTTTTTTCATTGATGAATAGTAGCATAAAATTCAAGTTGGTGGAAAGGAAACAAGTCTATTATGAGTGGATAAAGGTGCTTAAGATATTAAAAGAAGACAGCTCAGGAGTTCTAGACTCATCTAATAACGATAATTTTTACACAGGGGTTATCACCCCTTATCAGAAGTGGTCTGTTTTTTCAAATTTGTAAGGCACATACTCACAAATAATGATTACTTTTTCTCCTTCAGAGGATCTGCCTGGGCAAACACCACTTCCCAGTTCTTCTTGTGTGCTCTTCTTTTCCTGTATATCTGGTGGAAAAAAATCTACAGCAACACCTGGGGAGGTACAAGGACATTGTGCATTATGTTATTTTTTATTTATGGAGATGTAATATGGGTTTCTGGATTTTTTCCCCCAGAGAGCTTTTTGTTTTATCTTTGGAGAAATTTAGAAATTATCGAAAGTATTTGTTACTGAAAATATACAAATTACAGGGTCAATGTGAGATTATTTTTAATGTCCTGGGAAAGCAGCTTTTGTTCACAGAAGACTGCTTGCAGCCACTGGGTTGCAAGAATTAATATTTAATGAATTAAAACTGCAAAAGCAAAATCCTTGCTGTTCCTTAAGAATTATCCTGCTGTTCTTCCTTGTTATTAAAGCGAAATTTGAGTAATGTCTTATCAACTCAAGTGAACAAGTTGAACTCTCTTAAATAATCAGTAGCACTTAAACTTAACTAAATTCCCTTGAATATTTTAACATGAATTTTTAAATTGCGTAAAATAGATTTGTGTGAAAATATCTCCTCCAGATCCTGCTTTCAATTTTTTGGCATATATACCCTGAAGTGATCTTGCTGGATCATATAGTAATTCTATTTTTAATTTTTTGAGGAATCACCATAATGTTTTTCCGTGGTGACTGTAACATTTTACATTCCCATCCACCGTGCACATGAGTTCAAATTTATCCACATATTCTCTGATATTTGTTATTTTCTGTTTGTTTTATTTTGTTTTTGTTTTAAGCAGCCATTCTAATGAGTGTGAAATGGTATCTTATTGTGACTTTGATTTATATTTCCCTAATGATTAGTGATGTTGAGTATTTTTTTCATGTGCTTGTTGACTATTTGTATATTATCTTTGAAGAAATGTCCAAATCTTTTAGCTATTTTTTCAATTGTTTTTGTTGTTGTTGAGTCACAAATTATTTATTCTCAATATTATAATATCAAGATCTTTATCAGATACATGATTTGTAAATATTTTCTTCTGTTTATGGGTTGTCTTTCTACTCAGTTGATTGTGTCTTTTGATGCATAGAGGTTTTAGATTTTGATGTAGCCCATTTTATCTAATTTTATTTTTGTTGCCAGTGAATACAGTGTATTTTCAGATCTATTCCCATTGCCATATATACCACCTGTGCATGGCCAGTGATCTCCTTGCTGCCCCCAGTATCCCACAACCACAGCCTATCGCAGTGACTGTCCTCTGTGTTTTCTTGTGAAGCACACAAAGCACACGCGCTTTTATAACAGGAGTGAAATGTGTGACTGGTGGGGCATATACGTGGTTCAGTTTGACTAAGTGTTGTCAGCTCTGTTACCATCATCTCAAACTTACACCTGGTTGGACATTCAAAATGTATTATTTTTCTGAAGAACAGTGTTTACGCCTAGTCTCTAGTCATTCAACAGAGAAGAGCATGTAAAATAGAATTGCTGGTGTCAGAGATGGTTGAAAAAGAAATGGTTGTCTTCTTCCCCAGGTTGGACTGGGGACTGTTTCCAGGAGTGGGGCTCCTTTATCCAGCTGGCTATTCCCAGTATGTTCATGCTGTGCATCGAGTGGTGGACCTTTGAAATGGGAACCTTACTTGCAGGTTTGTCAGCAGCTCTGTACAAATGTAAAAGCAGCTTGGTTAATCATTTTTCCAGAGTTTTGGAAGAAACATAGGTTTTACTTCTTCCTTTCCAATTTATCAGGCTCTCATGGAAGTTTTCTGTATAGGTGTAAATCCCACTGTAAGTATAGTCATGTGAGATGGGGCTTTAGCTTCACCTCACTGCTTTCCCTTTTGTAGAAAAGGGAAGCTGCCATTAGATTTGCCAGGGTCACAGAGTGGGAGAACAAAAACCTGAATCTAGGTCTCATGAATTGCTCAGACCATCTTCTGCTTCAACTGATTTTTGCAACGTGCCAAGTTTTAAAGACATTTACAGAGTTAAAAATGGTTTTGTTTCTATAGAAGCTTTTATTATTTTGGTTACAAAGATTTATTTTAGTCACACTAGTGCTAAATAAAGCAATAGAGAAAAATAGAGACAGAAGATGATAATATTGATAGTAAGGTTTTTTGGACTCTAGAATACTTTCATAGTCCCCTCAATTCTATTACAAGTTCTAATGCCTTCTGTCCTTTCCCCCCGCCCCGCCACACTGTGATTCTACATCTTCTTGATATTTCTACTTTAAACCTGATGTTTTGTTCCTTGGTTGAGTGAACTAGGGACTTATAGAATGAACCTATATTAAGTATTAGCTTCCTGAGTTCTTGGAAACTTCCTGGGAACAGATGTCTGGGCTTCTCCTTAGCAAAAATCAGGAATTCTACACTTTGGGTTATACTGCTGGAGGGCAGTCTTGATTTCTCTTAAATTAAGATATGTTCTAGTTTTATAAGGAAAATGTTTTAAAAATGTGTTTGTGTGTGTGTGTGTGTACCAACTCCAGGACTGATTAATGTGACAGAACTTGGAGCCCAGGCCATCGTCTATGAACTGTCCTCTGCAGCCTACATGGTAAGAACCCCCAGGATAAGACTTGGAAATTCCTATACTTATACTTCGCTGAACTGTTGTCATTGTATTCACTCAGTCAACTTGTTGAATGTCCATTAGGTGATTCACTGGAGAGAGAATAGAATTAGAAGAATTGTGCTGCTAGCATATTAGAGGGAATAATTCAGGCACACTGGGTTTGAGTCTGGCCATGTTGCTCCCCAACTGTGAGATGTTGGGCTTATTACTTAACCTTTCTGAGGTTCACTTTTCTCATATATAAAATAGGAAATAATTATATCTACTTTGCAGGTGAGGTTTGCCTTATGTTTTCTTCTAAGAGTTTTAGTTGTTTTAGGTTTTACGTTTAAGTATTTGATCTATTTTGATGTTATGATGTTATGTAAAGTTCCAAATATCATTCTTTTGTGTGTAGATACTCAGTTTTTCCAACACCATTTATTGAAAAGATTGGTATTTCCCCATTGAATGGCCTTGGCATCTTTATCAAAATCATTTGATAATAGATGCAAGAGTCTGTTGCTGGACTCTATTTCTATTTCATTTGTCAATATCTAATCCCCATCTATTTATATGTCTTCGTTTTATTCTGGGAGTTTCCAGATCTATTTCAATTATTTGATTTTTCAGTGTTGACTAATCTGGTTAGCCTATTATGTATCAAGTTTCAATAGCTATATTTTCTATACTTGAAAATTACACTTAGTTTTGTTTCATCTGTTCCTTTGTTTTGTTTATTCACATTCCACCTATGAGTGAGGTCATCTGGTATCTTTCTTCTTCTGACTTATTCCATTTAGCATAATCCCCTCTAGTTCCATCCATATGGATTCAAATGACAGGGTTTCATCTCTTCTAAGGGCTCTGTAGTGTTCCATTGTGTATATAAACTGTATCTTCTTTATCCATTCATCTGACATTGGGCATTGAGGCAGTTTCCAGTTTCTAGCTATTGTGAATAGGGCTGCAATAAGCATGTGGGGGGGAGTGCATAAATCTCAGAGAATTAGTGTTTTTGTATCTTTTGGGTAAACACACAGAACTGGGATAGTAGAATCATATGGGATTTCTGTATTCAACACTTTGAGAAATCTCCATACTGTTTTCCATAGGGGCTGCATAATTTGCACTCCCAACAGCAGTGTAAAAGTGTTCCCTTTTCTCCACATCCTCACCAACATTTGTTGTTTCCAGACTTTTGGATAATAGTCTCTCAAGTGTAAAGTGATATCTCGTTGTTTTGATTTGATTTCTCCAACAGATAGCAAGTAGGAACATTTTTTCATGTGCCTGTTGGCCATCTGTATAACCTCTTTGGAAAAATGTCTTTCCAGTTCCTCTTCCAATATTTTGATTGGATTGCTAATATTTCTATTATTGAGCTTTATGATTTCTTTGTATATTTTAGCTCTTGTCAGAAATATGAAATGCAAATAAATATCTTCTCTTAGTTAGTAGGTTGCCTTTTTGTTTTGGTGATGTTTTACTTTCTCTGTAAAGATGCTTTTTAGTTTGATGTAGTCCCAGCTGTTTCTTTTTATTTTTCTTTCCCTTTTATTTTATTTCCTTTATTTATTTTATTCCTTTTTTCCTTTATTTATTTTATTTCCTTTTATTTTTCTTGAGTCCCTGAAGGCTTCCCTAAGGCTGATTTCATGGAAAATCTTTCCTGTATTTCCCTCTGTTATTATGTTCAAGTCTCTAGTTCATTTTGAGTTAATTTTTATAAATGGTGTTAAGAGTAGTCTAGCTTCATTCTTTTGCATGTGAATGTCCAGTTATGTCAAAACCATTTATTGAAAGGACTTTCTCCATCATATGCTTTTGGCTCCTTTGTTGTAGATTAACTGACTGCATGTGAGTGGGTCAGTTTCTGGTGATTCAGTTCTATTCGATAGGTTTGTGTCTCTGTTATTATTCCAGTACCACACTGTGTGGTCACTATTGCTCTGTAGTATAGCTCAATGCCTGGGAGGGTAATCCCTCCGGATTTGTTCTTTTTTCTTTTAATTGCTTTGGCTATTTGGGGTCTTTTGTTCCATACAAATTTTAAGAATTTTTGTTATAATCCTGGAAATAAGCCCATGGATTTTAATAGAGATTGGATTTAATCTGTTTATTGCTTTAGGTAAGATGACCATTTTAATGATGTTGATTCTTCCCATCCAAGAGCAGGGGATGTCTTTCCATCTCTTTGTATCCTCCTCTATTTCTTTTAAGAAGGACTTATAGTTTTCTTCGTACATGTCTTTCACCTCCCTTGTTAAGTATATTTCAACATATTTGATTCTCCTATTTTAAGTGGTATGGTTTTCTTGATTTCATTGTCTCCTTGCATGTTGTTTATGTATACAAATGTGATGGATTTTGGTACTGATTTTGTAACCTGCCTCTTTACTATATTATTTGTTGATTAGTTCTAGCAGTTTTTGTTTGTTTGTTTTTTCAATATATATAATCATGTCATCTGCAAATAATGATAGTTTTACATCCTCCATTCCAATTCGGATTCCTTTTATTTCTTTTTCTTGCCTAATTGCTCTGGCTAAGGCCACCGGTACAATGTTAAATAGCAGTGGTGAGAATGGATTGCCTTGCTTTGTTCCTGATCTTAGAGGAAATACTTTCAATTTTTCACCACTGACTTATGATGTTGACTGTGAGTTTCTCATAATGGCCTTTATTATGTTGAAGTATGTACCTTCTACCCTCATTTTATGTAGTTTCTTTTTTTATCATAAATGGGTGTTAGATCTTGTCAAAAGCGTTCTCTGCATCTATTGACATGATTATGCGTTTTTTTCCTTCCTCATGTTGACATGATCTACGTTAGTAGATTTACTTATGTTGAGCCATCCTTGCATACCTGGGATGAATCCCACTTGGTCATGATGGATGATCTTTTTGATGCATCATTGGATTAAGCTTGCTAATATTTTGTTGGGAATTTTTGCATCTATGTTCATTAGAGATCTTGGTCTGTAATTTTCTTCCTTCATGATATCTCTAACAGTTTCCATATCAGTTTGATGTTAGCCTCATAACAAGTATTTGAGAAAGTTCCCTGTTCTTCAATATTTTGGAAGAGTTTGAGAAGAATAGGTATTAATTCTTCTCTGAGGATATGATAAAACTCATTAGAAAAACCATCTAGTCCTGGACTTTTATTTTTAGGGAGTCATTTGATGACCTCTTCAATTTCTTTGCTTGTGATTCTTATGTTCAGGTTTTCTAATTCTTCCAGGTTCAGTCTTGGTAGAATGCATAGTTCTAAAATCTTTCCATGTCCTCAAAGTTGTCTACTTTGTTGGCATAGTTCAGTTCATAGTAGTCTCTTAGGATGTTTTGTATTTCTGTGTTATCTGTTGTAACTTCTCCCCTTTCATTTCTGATTCTGGTTATGAGATGTTTCTCTTTTTTTCTTTGTGAATCTAACCAATGGTTTGTCAATTTTTTTTTTTTTTTTTCCCTGAAGAACCAGCTTTTGGCTTCATTGAGCTGTGGATTGTCTTTTTGTTTTATATTTCATTTATTTCTGTTCAAATTTTGATTTTTGTTCTTTCTTCTACTGATTTTGGCTTTAATTGTTCTTCCTTCTCTCGTTGTTTTAATTATAGGGTTAGATTGTTTGCACTTTTTTTGTTTCTTGAGGTAGGCCTGTATTACAATGAACTTCCCTTTTAGTACTGCATTTGCTGCATCCCATAGATTCTGATAGCATGTCTTCATTCTCATTTGTCTCTAAGTATTCTTTAAGTTCCTCTTTGATTTCCCCTTTCACCCATGAGTTATTTAGAAGCATATTGTTTAGTCTCCAATTAATTTGGGGTCATCCAGCTTTCTTTTTGCGATTGATTTCTAGTTTTAAGTCATTGTGGTCAGAGAAGATGCTTGGTATGATTTTAATCTTTGTAAATTTGTGGAGACATGCTTTGTGTCCCAACATATGATCTATCTTTGAGAATATTTCATGCACACTTGAGAAGAAAGTGAAATCTGCAGTTGTTGAGTGAAGCATTCAGTATGTGTCTATTAGACCTAACTGTTCCAAATGATCATTTAAAGCAGCTTTTTCCTGTTAATTTTCTGCCTGGTTGATCTGTCCATTGTTTTAAGTGGGGTGCTAGTGCTCCCACTATTATTATGTTGCTGTTGATATCTCTCATCAGATCTAATAATACTTGCTTAATATATTTCAATACTCCTTCATTTGGTGCATATATGTTAACAAGCTTTATATCTTCTTGCTGGATTGACCCACTTAATAATGATACAATGCCCATCTCTCTTTTGTTATGCTTTTTAGTTGGACATGTTTTGTCTGATACAAGTATGGCTGTTCCTGCTTTTCTGTGGTTGCCATGTGATCACAGGATTGTCTTCCAAACATTGACTTTGATTGTTTATCTTTTGAAAGAAGGTGAATTTCCTGAATGTAGCAGAAGGTTGGGTTATGCTTTTTAATCCATTTGGCCACTGTGTGTCCTTTGATTGGTGAGTAAGACAAAATAAATTGATAGAATTAAAATTAAATAGTGTATTGCCACATTAAAGGAAAACATGCTTAACTTACAAGTTAAACATAGACTCTCAAATTACATTGCCATTCAATTCTTTTTGATCTACTTTCTTTTTTTCCACATTTGTGAGCTACTTTTTTCATCTAATTTTATTGAATAAATACTGTTTCATGTTTTTAAAGATCTCCCAAAATAGTTAAAAATCTGATTTGCCTATGTATAATGAAATAGTTAATCACTTCATTATAATTGAACCTTTTTCCAGTTTTCCCGTCACCATTACTACTTCAGTGAATATCTGCACAGAATTTTATCCTTGAGAATGTAGTCCCAAATAAAGAAAATCTTATTAGAAATAAATATTTAGAAAAACTTTGCTAGCTCAATATATGACAAACAGGCAGTTTAAATTTTTTAAATTAGTTGACAATATTTTAAACTAGTTTTTGTTTTAATTATCTGATTGTCCTTTGCTTCTTTTTTTTAAGGAAAGGTTCAGGTAGGAATGAAGGTGAGTAGGCAAACAGGAAGGAAGGAAGAGAGAAGAAGAGGAATAGCTTTTATTTATTTATTTTTATTTAGCTGTTGACATTTGTTGTTCGCCCTGGCTCCAGGTCTTGAACCCCGAACCCTGAGATGTATGTGGGACTGCTCTGAGGTATACTAGACTGCTAGGCCACCAAGGCGCACCCTGTCCTTTGCTTTTTGATCAGTTTGGACTTGGATTCTTTTTCTTATCATTTTAGATGAGCTCATTGTTGCTTGGAAATTACTAGCTTTCTATCAGTTATATGTGTGGCAAATGTTTCTATCTTCCTTTAAATGTGTATATATATTCTTAAAAATGTTTTATTATAAAAGTATTTCATACTGAGCAGCACATACTTTGTTCACATAGTTCAGAAGGTTACAGAATGGAAATAAATTTGCTTTCTTTCGTTGATCTGGTTCCCTAGAGCTATTCTACTTTTGAACCATTTCTATTTTTACTCCTGATGATTGCCCCTAGAGCTTTTTACTCTACGTTTCTTATCACCTTTGACTCCCTGTTAGGAAGGATGAGGAATACAATCCACTTTCCAAGAATCTCCTACCTTGTGATTTTTATTGTTCCTAGTTCTCTTATGAGAACTCAGTGACACGTAATTACTTTTATGATCTTAAATAATAAACTTAGATCTCTATTTCTTGATCCATCAACTTTATAGGCACTGTAACTTGACCTCTTAAATTTTAAGAAGACTATTATGTCCTTATATTTCTTTCTATCTCTCTTCTCATTTGCCTCCCAAATTCCATGAACTATTTAAAAACCACCCACCTGTTATGGGCCAGGCACTATTCTGAACTCTTTACAAGGATAGTAACTTAGGGAATTCTCATTATGATGCCAGAGGAAGTATTTACTGTAATTTCCCACATCTTTTTTAGATAAAGAAACTAGGCCCTGGAAAGATAATTGTCCAAATCAAGGGAATAATTGGTTAAGATTTTATCTTAGAGCCTGTCTTTCATAGTTCATGTTCTTCATGGCAATGTTATGCTGTCTCTCAGTTATATCATTGATTTTGTTTATTTTGCGAAGGTTATACCATTTGAATTGCATTCTGTGATCATTGTATCTTTCATGCTGTATAGCTTGTCTGGAATTTAAAAACGTGATTATTTACAGACCAAGTGATTGTCTTCCCTCATCAGGGAAGGAAATATAATCCTAATAGTCATGAAAATTCTCTCCCACTAGAAAGAGACTTTTTCAAGTAAAAGATGAAATGGGTTATATTTCATTTCTGGCATTCATCAGTGAAAATAATGTCATATTTTAGTCAGCTTCATGTTTAGGCTATGAATTTTCTTCTATGACTTTCTTTTAATTTGGTTGGCATTTTTCTTTTCCTGTTGACAGAATTAGAATGCCCTGTAACCCTGCTACTAAGATCAACCAGTGTTCAAGATCACTGAGTCTGAATCCATTTTCTTCTTGAACACAGCAGGGATCTTTCTTTGTTTTAATTTGTATCCACTAGTTTCTAGACTTTTCTTTTTTTTTAGTGTGCTGCATAGATCATATCAGAATTATTTTTCATTGTCCTCATAAAATAAGTCTACAGTTTCTTTGAACCCATTTCTTCTTTCTTAGATACCCATAAAAATTTTTGGAGTATTTAGTCAAATAATTTTTTCCTAGGATTATATGGAATGTGAATCAGGAGCCATGCATCTGAAAGAGTATTTTACCCTTACACATGTTTAATAATTTAGTATAGAAATACAGGTTCGAAATAATTTGCTTCACATTTTTAAGGTGTTGTTCTGTGTTTTCCCGACATTAAGAGTCATTTTTATAAGTCTGATCTTAATCTGATTCTCATTCCTTTGTAAGATCATGGATTTTCTTTTTCTCATTTCTCAGAATTTATTTCATTATCCATGTAGTTCTGAAATTTCACAAGCGGTCTCTCTGAGGGTGCTTTCTTACTTGTTCTGCTCTCAGCACTAGAGATACCCCTTCAGTTGACCCCTCCAGTTGAACTCATGGATTGATCTTTTTGCTTTTAAACTTTTTCTTACATTAAAAGAATATCTTTTTGCTATTATTTCCTTTTCATTCTTAATTTTAGAGAAACTTTATCTTTCTCTTACAGTCCCTTCTCATAGGAATCTGTTCTTATTTTATGCTACATTATTCTTTCAATATCTATGAGACTACTAAGTTGAGTATATTTTCTATTTTCTTGTTTCCTCTGAGATCAGTGTTCTTTTATTTCTTTTGGTTTTTTAAAGGGGGGTATTGTCTTTGATTTTCTTCAAAGATCTCTTGATCATATTAGTTCATTGTACTTATGAATGAATATATTGATTTCTAAAATAAATGTCTGGCCTGACTTTCCTGCTCTGTTATTTAGGGGCTTTTCTCTAACAGACCACCCCCCACCCCGAATGGGAAGGGCCATTAGAGAGCTGAGCACAAAGGTGCTATCTGTCAAACAACATCTTCATTTTAGGCTTTATGGGTGAGGAGCAGGCGCATATGGTCTGATCTCTTTACCTACCACCCCACCTCCCATGTCCCACCCATCCCACAGGATGAAACTAGAAAGTACTCATGATACAAATGAGTTTACTCCCTTTTCTTTTCTATTTTGGCCTAGTCTCTGTGGTGTGAGGCGCCTGAGAGGCAGGTGCAGGTAGGTGATGGGGTCAGTCCGTGCTGTTTGTAGTCCTTTGTGCATGCCCCCAAATAACTGCTTGCTGAGCCATTTGAAACTTCAATCCTCCAGGGATTGCACTGGGACAAGCCAGCAGGATCTGCCTCCTCCATTTTTATTCTGGGTCCCTGGGGTTCTACCCCATGATCAGAGCACCTGCCACCCCTCTTCTAGAAGATAGTCTGCTCTCTTACTCTCATGTTGTTAATGAATTTCTTTTCTGCTAAGCATTTTTGCTAATTTTATTTCTGGAGAAAAAAAGGAGTTAAACATTTAAGTCAGTTATTCACCTTGAACCGAAAATCAATTTCAGCATGTACACTTTGGGCACACAGGTCTTAAAACTTTTTATACAAGTCTATTGTTTTTCAAGTTCTTAATCTTAACAATTCAATATATAGTGTTACTAACTCAACTTAAGCTAGTTCTCAGACAGTAAGCAGTGTGAAGATTCTTGGAAGCTTGCTGCTTCTAGTAGGAATGAGAAGTTACAGCTGGTGTATAAATTATTAAAAGCAGATGTCTGAGAGCGAAAACCATTTCCTGTACAGCTCATGTTTGCCAAACAGCCCAAGGGCAGCACTGTAGTAGAAACTAATGTGAGTCAAAAGGATGATTCTGAAGTTCTAATAATGATTTAAGAAACACGGGAACTTATAGCTTCAGATTTCCACACTGAGTGATTAAAATGAAATTTGGCATTTGAAGGGACATATTTCAATGTACTGGATAATGAGACACATGAAATAGTGAACTCATAATGTATATTATCAGATATCATCACTGTTTGCCTACAGTGTGCCAGGTTTTGTTCTCAGTGCTTTTTCTCAGGATTCATTTACTTTTCTTTTTGGAAAGGAAAGATACAGGCAAGAATGAAACCATTTAGTCAGAAAGAGAGAGGAGGAAGAAGCACTTTATTGATTTTATTTAGTTGTTCATCTTGGGTGTTTTCCCAGGTCCTGGATCTTGAACTTGGGCACCTTGGGATTTATGGGGACTAATGCTTGGTGGACTAAACTGCTAGACCATCAAGGTGTGCCAGTTCACTTACTTTTTGTAAATTATACATTGACATTATGAATACATTCCATCTTATTTTATAGATGACAGGTTGATTTATGTCTTCAGGGTGTGTCGACGTTTAGCCAGTGTAGGAAATACTTACCCCTCAGGTTCAGGGTATTAAGAGTCTGCTCTGATGCATGTGAGACAGGTAGCAGCCACTATACTTCTTTAGCAGAAAAGAAGTTATGTTCAACAAAGCTGATCAATTTGCTTATAGTCACATAGTTAGGATATAATAGGACCAGTTCAAGAAGTCAGATTTCTGACTCTGTCCAGGCACTTAGACCCTGCTACACTGATACCTAATTTGCAGACTTTCTTACTTCTTCCTGACATGTGTGATTGTCATTTTCAGGTGCCTCTTGGCTTTGGTGTGGCAGCCAGTGTCCGAGTGGGCAATGCTCTGGGGGCAGGGAATGCTGAGCAGGCTCAACACTCCTGCATCACCGTTGTCCTGTGTGCCAGTGAGCAGTTCTACTTTCTGGGGTCTCATCTGCTAAGTGAAAGCATACATCAGAATTTCTGTAGGAATTTTCATTTTCATATATATTATATATATTCAACTAAATTCTTTAGTCTTTATGCTTTTTCCAGTTTAACTCAATTAAATAAAGCTTCTCATGATTTTATATTATTGTTCCTGCTACTTAGTAGTGACTAAATGTTACACTTGGTAGTACTGAAATCATTTCAAAGGCAATTGTTGTCCTAGACAGGTTTGTTTTTTGATCAAAGTCTGTATGATCAGTTCTCCCTATTTCTGGACTAGTGACGCCTCTGGCAGTTTTAAGAACCCCTGGTCCCTGGGATGCATGTGGACTGTGCCCAACCTCTAGTCTGTCAGGTGCCTCTAAATTATTACATTTCTTAAGTCAGGGACACAGATATATCATGAGAACTCAGTACTAGGATTTACCACTCTCACAAATTTTCATTCTGGCTATTTCTTCTCTATTTTCCAGGTGTTTTTGGACTTGTTGTGGGTGTCTTATTTGCAACTCTGAAGAATGTGGTTGCCTATATATTCACCAGTGACAAGTATGTATCATCTTCTAGAAAAATGTTTTCATTTTATGTTTTCTTTCTTCACTGTACTTTTCTGATTCTGGAAGGTGTGTAACATTTTCCTTTGCAGGGAAATCTGTAGCAGCCAGGAATAAGAACCACAGTACTAAATTTGAATGAATTTGAATGAAGGAAAAATCATCCCCTGTCCTCTAAAATCCAGTTCATTTATTCATCAAACATGAGTGGGGGTGTCTCTTGTGCCAGTGCTAGTTTTACTCAGAAATACATAGAGAAAGCGCATGACATATCCTCATCTCCCAGTCCAGGACACACGGACAGCATGCATACCTAAATCGAATGAGCACTATCTGCATAGATCACTGACCCAATCTGAGGTTGAATTTTATTGCATTTTCTGTATTTACATATTTGCCTAGTTATTTAGATACAGAAAAGTATATTTTAAATAAGCAAAATCTTCTTCATTAAAAAACTTGAATAATTTGTACCAGTTACCTCAGATTCCTTTTCTGAAGAAATTCAGTTTTATTGCTATCAAGTGTGCACTCCTAGTTTCATCTGACCTCCTTGGTTTTAGATCAACATTCTTGTAAAATCTTTGGACTAAGGAGATGGTCAGATGGAGTTTTAGGAACTGGATTTATCTTCCTACCTCAAGCAACTAGATAACTGGGCAAAAATGTGTGTGTGTGTGTGTGTGTGTGTGTGTAAATGGTTTCAGACTGTGGACAAGGCAGCACAGAATGTTAATTCCTTAGAGGGAAACAAAGAGAACCGTGTACTTGCCCCGGCTTACTGAGAGGGTAGTTTACAGTCCACAGCACAGAAGGGGATCTGACAAAGCCCCTATGTCTCCTTAGGTTAAGGAAATGGAATTGGGAATTCAGGAAGCTCATGTGGCTAGGGTTCACAAGGTGGCTATGTGTGGGACCACCTGAAAATATCAGACAGAACGATCCCTGAAGCTTACAAAGGGCTGGGAAGAGTTTGTGTTCGCACCAGCTAAATGAACAAAGCCTCATAATGCTTGGGATAGCTGGTAGGGTTCACAGAAGGATTTTTTTACCTTGATAGTGGGGGGAAATTAGCTCTAGAATGAAGGCTGTCTTGGTCCCACCTACCAAAGCTTAAAAGCAAACCTCGAAAGGATCAAATTGCTTCTAAGAAATTTAACTGCATCACAGAATTTAATTGCATCTCAGCTTAAGAATATTTAAAATAATACAAGTATGCAGTACCCAACAAAGTAAATTCACAATGTCCAATTAAAATTTACCACAGCATACAAAGAAGCAAGAAACTAAATCATGAGGAGAAACCAACATCAATTGAAATTGAAGTAAAAGTGATGATAAAATTTGTAAACAAGGATATCCTGTTTTTATAACTATGTTTCATATATTTAAGAAGGTGAGGAAAGCATGAGCATGATAAAGTGAACCATCAAAGATTTTAAAAATGCAAAGGAAGAATAGAACTTCCAGAGCTGGAAAAATATATCTGAGATAAAAATATGTTGGATGGCATTAACAGCTGGTTAGATACTGGAGAAGAAAAGATTGATGAAGATATAGCAATAGTATATATCCTAAATGAAATTCGGAAAGAAAAAATGACTGGAAAGATATGAATATGAATGTAGCACCAATGAACCTAAGAAGTACGAATAATGTTATTTCATCTTAATATTGATCAGGGAACTAAGGATCAGGGGCTAGTCTGTATGCAAAGTGTGCATTCTCCCAAGTACTCTTCAGGTACTCCAGTTTTTTTCCACATCCAAAATATGTGCACATTAATCTAACCGGCTTGTCTAAATTTTTCCAGTATGAATGGTGAGGTAGGGGTGTATGTGCATGGGTGCATGCATTTGCATGTGTCTGCGTGTATGTGTGTATACCCTGTGATGGAATGGCAGACTGTCCAGGGTTTGTTTGGCCTTGTACCTGAGGCTTGCCACCCACAACTGCAGTAAGTGGGTTGGAAAATGAATGAGTGAATCAATGAATTAATGGATGGCTAAATACAAATTACTGTTTAAAATTAGAAGAGTTTGGATCTTTATTTAGAAGTTTGTTGATGTTTTTGTGAAAGAGAATATGATGTAGGAACTTAACTTGCTTATATCAATTTGGCTGTGGTAAAATTGGTCTAATATAAATCATTCTGCTTAAAGTCACCATTTCCAAGAACCTATTGATATGTTAAATGAGGACTTTCTGTAATTCAGTTTCTCAAAGCAGAGGAGGGAGAAGAGGGTAACAGAAAAAAATACTTGAAGAAATAATGACAAAAACTTTCCAAATTTGATAAAATCTTAGGAGTAAAGGGATCTAAAAGGTTATTTGATATAATCAGTCATCTTGCTGTTGTTGTTTTTTAACCCCGCGACGCAGTTCTTGAGCCCAAGTCCTTATTAGACTTTACATGGTCTGCATCATAGCCACCTCAGCCACCTGAGCCCATCTTACATCAGGATTCCTCCAAAGTATCCTTGCCAAATTGTTCAGCTAATACTTTCGATAACCTCAGTGATGAGGACCTTGGTACCTCCTAAGGCAATTTTAATTTTCAGAACACTTTTATTCTAAGCTGAAGTTTATTCTTCCCACCCATTATTTTCACCCACTTATTCCAGTTCTTGTTCTTGTGAGCATCTAAATCCATTTCCAGGTTACAGCCCTACAGATGTTTGAAGGTGATTCTCATACTCTGCAGGTTCTCTCTTCTCCGTAATTTCTTTGACCATTTCTCATGGAACGTAATGTTGAATTTTGAATCACAATCTTGAATTCATACAAACCTGAAGGTAGTGCTCTTTGCACATTTAGAGCAGAACTATTTCCATTCTACCTCATCCTGATAGACCTCTAGTGAAGTAGTTAAATTTTTGGTGGCTATACCACACTAAGTCAGTTGAGCTGATATGCCATTGTGCCACATATCAATCCTGATATTCCCACCCTTGTCTCCTCAAGCCCAAGTATAGACCCTACGTTTATGTCCATTAACCTTTATTTTCTTCTATTTGACTCATCCTGACATTTTTGGTGCCTAGTTCTCTCTATTTCCTATCCTTTCCAACTTCTGGCATCAGTACATGTGACACATGCTTTTATATCTCCATTTCCTCCTCTTTCACCTGAATCTCTGGCATCTTTATTATAGTCTCTTTCACTACCCCAAGTCCTACCAGCATCCTTGGTGAATTCAGCATCTGCATGGTTGAGCCATCCATTGCCCCAGCCTCTCATGCCAATGCGCTAGTCCTCACCATAATAGCCTTCTCCACATCAGGCACTCTCCTGTGATCATACTTTGGGCTTTGTCATCACATATAACTACTCCATCTCCAGTCCTTCAGGTGGCCACCCTCCAGTGCTTCCAACATGATTTTGTTGTTATATCTACTTGAGGATTTTTCAACTACTCAGACCCTCCAATCTGTTGACACCTCTAGTCTTGCACTCTTTTCTCAATCTATCATGACATTCCTGCCTTGACTTTTTCCTTATGTAACTTAAATACCATGGCCCATCATTTTATTAACTATCTTGTTCGTAACCTAAATTCCTTCAACCCTTCTATATGGCAGACCCCCACCCTTGAGGAATCCCACTGCACATTGTTCCAATAGTGATCACTTTTGGAAGTGATCTAGTGTCTGCTAGAAACTTATGACCACCAAACACGATAGATCCTCAGCATTTTCTCTGTTGGCTCTCTTTGATCATCTCACTGTCTATCACTGCAATTTATATTATTCCTTCTCCACTCTTCTCAAACCATTGACTCCCTCTCTACCCTGCTCAGCCACCACTGTCAGCAAATGACCTTGCATTCATCTTGGGTTTATCATGCTTGGTGTTTGTTAAGCTTCTTAGATGTGTGGTTTCATCAAATTTGGGAATTTTTCAGATATTTTTTCTGCGTCCTACTTTCTCATCTCAACTTCTGTGACTCCCATTAGATGTGTGCTGGTACTGGTGTTCAAACAGCTCTCTGTTTCTCTGTTCTTTTTTGTTTTCTTCATGTTTTTCTTCTTATTCCTCATACTAAATGATCTCAGTTGTCCTATCATCACGTTAACCTAGTTCAAATCTCCTTTTGAGGCCCTCTGATGAACTTTTCAGTTTTTGTACTTTTTAACCCCAGTTTTAATTTTGTTATTTCTTATAATTTTATCTCTTTATTATTATTGATCTTGGTCAGTCAGCATTCTCATATTTTCCCTTAGCTCTTTAGATATGGTTTTCTTTAAATTTTTGAAAATATTTTAGATGCTTAAAGTTCTTTTTAGTGAGTCCAAAGTCTAAGCCTCCTCAGAGGTGATATTACAAAAAAAGTGGGTTTTTTTTTCTCATTTGTTGACATTGCTATATGGTTTTTAGGATATTGAACTCGCACCTTTCTGTATGCATTTTACACCACACCCAGATCCCGCATGCTAGTGCCCTTTACCACTATTTTATTAACTCCTTTCTTGCCTTTTACCCTCTCCCTTCTCACTGCCACCCCCAACCCCCGCCCCAATAGCCACAGTATTGTGTCCTCTGAATTTCATTGAGATTTATCTGTTTGTTTTGTTTATCTTCCACAGTGAAACCATACTGTATTTCTCTTTCTGGTTTATTTCACTTTGTATAGTCAGCTCCAGAGGGCATGATTTTATGTATATATTAACAGTTGCATAGAATTCCATTGAGTATCCACAGCATTTTTAAAAATCCAGTCATCTGTTGATAGCATTTAGGTTGGCTCCATGTCTTGGCTATAGTAAATTGTGCTGCAATAAATACAGTAGTGCATTTATTTCTACAGGGGTAATTTTTATTCACTGCTCGTCTTCCCCACATATATGGGCTACAATTATGTTTCTTTTCATGACTTAAAATTTTTTGTTGAAAGCTACACATTTTTTATATTATAATGTAGCAATTCTTGAAATCATCCCACTTCCCAGTATTTTTTTTTTTTTGCTGTTAATACTTGTTCTTGTTGGCTTAGTGCCTGTTATGGACTAATTTGGTAAAGCTTATATCCTTGAGTACGACGTACTCAAGTGAAGTCTCTGCTGCATTGATTTAGTAGATGCTAATTATTGGGCAGAGATATCTTAAATGTTTGAATCTCAAATGTCTTCTAGTCCTTCCTGAGGGGGCGTGCATGTGTTACGTCACACCTTCAGTTCTAGGTCTGGTAGTTTACACCTTGGCCTTCACCTCATTTCCTGCTTGCTCGGAGCCTCAAGTTCAGCCAAGGTGAGAGGGTGGCCTTCCCTGGTCCTTTTGAACATATGCACAGTTCTGTGTATGCACATGGCCTTCTAGATTCACAGGACTATTCAGAGCTTTCAAAGTTCCTAAGCAGATATCATTCCCCAGCATTCCTGTCAAGATTGTTAGCGTGTTGTTTGCCCCAACCATTATCCATTGCTTCAGGAGGCAGGAACTAAACATTTGCTTGTAAATATTTTTATCAAAGATCCTTCAGATACCAAGTTTGAGTCAGGTGAAACAGCCTTTCAAGTGCGGTTTTCTAAGGAACCCCACCAGATAGTTGTTCATGCTGTGAAATAATAGCTATTCTTTGGGAATTAAACTTTGAAAGAGTTCAACCCATTCTTCATCCTACAACCTTGCAATATGGGCTGTTATTTTTTTAAGGTCACCACTGAGCGAGGTACAGGGGATGATACCAAGGCGAGTTAAACCACCATGAAATTGTCATTACTAAGATTCAGCCACCTTTCTTTAGTAAGTGCTCCCCAGGGAACTGAAAGCCTTTGGTTAATTCCCAGAGTTCTGAAAAAAATTCTGATTATGTTTGGCAGTTTCTGGCCATTTCTTTTTTTCCTGAGAATGGACTATACTTTCCTGTTTCTTTGTATACTATATAATTTTTTTTGAGAACTGAAAATTTTTTAATATTATGATATAACTCTGGAAATCAGATTCTCCTCCCTCCTCAGGCATTGCTCTTCTTACTTTGTCTTGTTTGTGATCATTGCTGGTCCATTTGTTCGGTAACTTTTCCAAACCAGTTTCTGCAGAGACTGTGGTGTCTGCTGTCTCCACAGTCAACCTGTAGCCTGAAAGAGATTTCCTGTAGTGACTTGATCCAATAAGAGGAATTGCTGGTATGTGCGTGCGTGTGTGTGTGTGTGTGTGTGTGTGTGTGTGTTCTGTCTCTTTAATTTGACAGGCACTTCTTGGGAAGACACTTCAGCCCAAAGTTGAGACAGTGGCCAGTCTCTATGCCAGTCCCTTACTGAACTGTCAGGTAGATCAAAGCACACAACTGTGATCTGGTGGGAACCAGGTTCTTATTGCTGAACTTGTCACCAGTTAACAGCATTAGGAATGTGGGCAGTCATCTGCAGAATTTCCTGCTGTGGGACTGGGGCATGGATAGCTACTGAGCAAAACACTAAAATTCACTGATATTTACTAGCCTCTGTCTTCATCAAGCATTCCTCTTGTCACTGTAAGTTTTCAACTAGATTCCAGAATTCTGAAATAGTTGATTTTGATGTTTCTTGCTAGTTCATACAAGTTTCCCCTACTATTTGAAAGTAGAAAATTCCTGTTTAGCGTGATTTGGTAGGTTATTTTGGGGGGTTTAGAAATGCTAAAAAAATTTTTCATATAGATTTATGGTAATCATTCTCTTCAACTCCATTTTTCAATAAGTCTCCATAAGGCAAAGGAAAATTCCCATACATAAGTTAAAACTTTTTTTTCTTCTAAACCCCACATGTTTATACTCACAAGCAAAACTTGAAGAGTTATCCTCTATAGTAGAGCCTAGTCTATGTCTCTTTTAATCTAAAGTGTGACTAATAACATTTAGTGAGATTTTATTGTATTATATTATTTTGTTAAATAGAAATATGGTTTTAAACCTGTGTAGTATTTTAATGTTAAATATTAAATATAAATGTATTTAAATGCAAATGTAATATTTAAACTAAACTGGTTGATCAACTTGTCAGATCAATATTTAATCAATACCCACTTAAATGTGATTTTTTGATCACTATTTTCTTTTCCTCCAACAGAGAGATTGTTTCCCTAGTGAGCCAAGTGATGCCGATTTTTGCTCCCTTTCATCTATTTGATGCACTTGCAGTGAGTATTTGGGGTTATTTTACTTTGCATAGAAAAATTCATTTAGTCTTTCTAGGTTTTGAATTATTGATCTGTGATTTCATTTTTGAAAAGAGAGAGCTTTTCCATCAAACATTCTGAGTCAACTCAATTTGCAGGAAGTATGGATTATTCGAGGGTGTAGCATCTCAAGGTGGCAGAGACCTGAGTTATCCAGCTTCCTGTGCTTTATCTGGTGCTTGAATACCCTATGTGACATCCTAGCTGTGTGATAAAGGGATCTCTACTTGAATCTTTCAATGCAGACCATGCTACCTTTGAATTAATTCTTATCCCTTAGAAAGTGCTTCTCTAGGCTGATCTTCTGTAATGAAGACTCTTCTGCTATAACCTAGAATCATTCCTTGAGGCTTATTCCCAATTTTAGCAATTAGTCTTCATAACATGCTTTCTAGGTCTACTTGCCATTTTGTTTTTTTACCCCAAGGAATTTCTTCTGCTTTCTCAATGTCCCTCTGAAGATGTGGAACCCATAATTGAATCCTGACTGTGGTAAGAATAGTGTGGAAGAAAGCAAGATGGTTATTATCATTCTGGGCATTTTGGCCCCATGATTACATGATTTTCAGGCATATCTGACTAGTATCTGTGGAGACTTCCATCAATGAAAAGGCTACACTTTTTTAACATATCTTTTTATAGAATGCTTTTAAACAGTCAGAGATTTAAGAAATATTTCCTGATGAGTTTCTGATGAAAGCTCTAGAGTTCGTTGTCATTAACATAACTTTGGAAGCAAAATATTTTCTTTTATCTCTTATAATGTGCAATGCTTGTTTTGAGATTTAACTATAACCAAACTTGTGAAATATTAACATAGCATTCTGAACTTGATACGATGATATCTGGATGAATAAAATGTTTGTTTTGGTCTTCTCTTTAGGGCACATGTAGTGGGGTCCTGAGAGGTATAGGGAAACAAAAGATTGGTGCAATCTTGAATGCCATCGGTTATTATATTTTTGGTTTTCCCATTGGAGTATCTCTGATGTTTGCTGCTAAACTTGGGATCATAGGTATGTGTTTGATTCCTGTAACTCATTCAAATCTTACTTGTCATATTACGATAAACTGCTTGAAATACAAAACAATTGACTGGAATATGGTCCCTATGGAATTATTTTCTCCCTAAATAGATATTTAGTGCCTCTTCTGTATGAAAATACTGGATATGCAGCTGTGAACAAAATAAACATGATCTCTGTCCTCAGAATGAGACCAGGATTAAATAATGAATTGCCATTATCCCAGTTGGGTTAAATACTGCACAAGAAAAGAACTGGGTACTGGGAGAAGCCAGAATAGATTGGAAGTGATATCTAAAACCAGTAGGCTTGCCAGAACCTTGGCAATGCATTAGCTTAGACCTGAAACATGACTGTTTTCTCTTTAAATTTTTGTTTTGGCTATTGGGGGGTCCCTTGCAATTTCACATGAATTTGAGGATCAGCTTTTCCATTTCTGCATTTCTGCATTTGAATTTTTATCAGGATTTAATCTGTATGTTGTTTTGGGGAAAATATTATAATTTTACCAATATTGAGTCTTTTAATTCATGAATACAGGATGTGTTTCCATTCAGTTAGGTATTCAATTTCTTATAGTTATGCCTTCTAGTTGTCAATATACAAGTCTTTCACGGCCTTGGTTAAATTTATTCCTAGATGTTTAATTCTTTTTGTTACTATTGTGAATAGAATTGTATTATTAATTTCTTTTTCATATTATTAATTGTTGGTGCATTAAAACACAACTGATTTTTGTATATTGATCATATAAGTTTATTGAATTTGTTTATTAGCTCTAGTATTATTTTGTGAATTCTTTAGAATTTTCTGTATATATAGGATCATGTCATATATGAATAGAAATAGTTTTACTCCCTCCTTTCCAATTTGTATGCCTTTTATTTTTCTTGATTTATTGTTCTGGGAAGTACTTCTATAATAGAATTTTAACAATTTTTCTATATCTCCTCTAGTATATTTATTTATTTATTCTTCATTCATGTATTTAAAGGAAAGGTACAGGCAGGAATGAAGGTAACAGAGGCAGATAAGCAGGAAGAGAGAGAAGAAAGAAGCACTTTATTTTATTTAATTGTTCATCTTGGGTGTTCTTTTTGACCCCAGAACATGAACCTGGGACCTTGAGATGTATGGGGACTATGCCCAACCACTACTCCACCAGTGTGCATTGCCAGTATTTTTATTTTTAATTAATAAATAAAAGATTTGGATGTGAGATGATAGTTATGAAAAGCTTGTGCATATTGCCAGGCCTTTGTGTACATTATGGCATTTAAATATATGATAACTATATAAGATATGTCTTCGTTTAACTCCTAAAACCTAAAGAGACTAAGTAATTTGTTTCACAGAAAGTAAGTGACAAGGCAGGATTCAAACCCAAAGAGTTAGTCTCCAGAGCTGCACTTGTCGCTGCTGTGCATGTTGTGTTTTGTCCTTCAGTCTTTGGGTTTCATAATTCCTTCACTCATTCAACAAACCTTGGTGAGTACCTACCTATTTTCAGGTCCCATGACATATTAGAATCTGGGCATAAAGATAAGCAAGTAAGATCCAGTTTTTGTGAGTTCATTGGCTTTTTTTCTACATATGCTCTTCAATATATGTAGACTGTCACCAAAAACCAGGAGATGATCCTTTTGCTTTTCTTGCTGCACACTTTCCTCCTTGAAAATCTCATTGGTGCCTGTGGCTCTCAAATCTCCATTTCTAGCATAACCTTGTGCTGGAATAACTAGTTTATAGTTTATATTTCTAGCTGTGCTTTCTGTATTTTCACCAGTCACCCAAAAAAATATGTTTCCTTACCCTCTTTCTGGTTCAGTCATCCAGGCTCAAAAATTCTGCCCCAGTTATGTAGACCAGTCTCACCAGTTCTCTTTCTTCATTATCTTAGTCTGTAAGAAATGCTCCCCACTTTCAGAGGGGAGGAGTTAAGAATTTATAAGAGAAGTGGCATTTATCTTAGCATTTACAATCTCTAGTAAACTATATGCCTAGCTCAAATATTTCTTACTCTCATTAAGAAGTTATCAATCAGCATCTGTTTTCTTGCAGAGAAAATGAAGGAGGTACTTGAAATAGCCTCTGTTTTTCATAGATACTTCATTTCTTCTTCAGGGAGAATCTTCTCTCCTGGATTTCGCCCCAAGATAGTACCATTAGATCTCTGCCTGTACAGAATAAATGTGACCTTGCCAACTCTGAAATCCACCTGCCAACTGGCCAAAGACCTAGAGGCCATCTGAGTTCTATTAAATGACAATCTCTTGGTATTTATATTCAAATATACCTTGAACAATTTGGAAATACTAGCTACTGCGCAGGCATATTTTAAAAATTATTTTCCCCAAAAGTTTTTCTGCATTACTTGTTCAGTTTATCCCAAGACATTTTATCCTTTTGTTGCCATTATATAAGAATCTTCCCCCTCATTGTAATCCAAGTGGTGTGCTTTTTGTCAATAGGAGGGGTACTATTTGTATGTGAAATTAGGAATTTCTCTTATTTGCAGTAGTTTCACTTGATTTTTATGGGTTTTCTAGGTATACAGTTATATCATCTGCAAATAATCTTAATTTTATATACTACCTACCAGATTTATACCCTAATTTCTTTTTCCTACCTAATGTTCTAGTAGTGTAATAAATTGTTATGGTATCAGTGGAAATGTTTGTCTTGTTTGAGAATTTATAAAGTTTGCAATGTTTCTCTGCTAAATAGTACGCTGGATTTTGGACTGACAGACCCACACAACACACACAAAAATTTTGTACATTTTTCAAAATCATGTTCAGAAAATATCCAGAGTCTATTTGAATTAATGGTTCCAATAAGAATTGTCACACATTTTATAAGTTGACTTTTTAGTGTGTATGATTTTCTTCCTTCGATCTATTATATGGATAAATGATACTGTTTACTTGTAATAACGATTCTGATCATCATATGCTATTCTTTTATTAGCTACTAGACTCAATATTTCAAGAAATTTGCAATAAGTTGGTCTGTAGTTTTCATTTTGGTATAAACTTCCTTAGATTCTGATATTAATAATACTAATATCTCCTTTCATAAAGAGAATTATTTTCCCCCCTAAATGTATACCCTAAAACAATTTAAATAGTAAAGGAATGATCGATATTATAAAGGTTTGGGGAAATTCTATAAAACTGTCATAATCTGTTGTTTTGGTTTATTTTTCTTGCAAATTTCTATAATTTCTTCTTTGAAAACCAATCTGCTTATACTTTCCATACTTTTTAATTATAATTTTTGTTATTTCTTTTGTTTATAAAGCCATACTCGTTTTAAGATATTTAAATCACTTCTCGTTCTATGGGTATTACACACTGTACCTGCCACCAGAGTTCGTGTCCTTTACCATCACTTTCCTTTCCTACTCCTCCAAGCCCTGCCCCCGGCCCCCAGTCATCATCTTGTGTCCTGTGAATTTTGCTGGGGTTTACCTATTAGTTGTTTTATTATATTTCACATGAGTGAAACCATCCTGTATTTCTCTTATTTCTGCTTTATTTCATTTAACATGATCTCCTCCAGTTCCATCCAGATTGTTGCAAAGGGCACAATTTCATCTTTTTTTAGCAGCTGCAGAGAATTCCGTTGAATATATATGGCACTGCTTTTTTATCCAGTCATCTGTTGTTGGGCACTTAGGTTGTTTCCATGTCTTGACTATTTTGAACTGCTGATGTGAACATAGGGGTGCAGATATTTTTTCCTGATTAGAGATTTTGTATTCTCTGAGCATAGGCCTAGGAGTGGGATTGCTGGATTGAATGGTAGTTTCTTTCTTTCTTTTTTTTTTTTTAATCTCCATACTGTTTCCAAGGAAGGTTGCACTAATTTACGTTCCCACCAACAGTGTAGGAGGTTCTTTTTTCTCCATGCCCCCTCCAACACTTGTTGTTTGTAGTCTTTTTGATATAGGCCATTCTCACTGGTGTGAAGTGTCATCTAATTGTGGTTTTTATTAGCATTTCTCTGATGATGAGTGATGTAGAACATTTTTTCAGGTGTCTGTAGGCCATCCTTGTGTCTTCTTTGGATAGGTGTCTGTTTGGTTTTTCTGCCCATTTTTTGAATGGGTTGTTTGCTTTTTTTCTTTGAATGTATGTGCTCTTTATATATTTGGGAAATTAAGCTCTTATCTGATGTATGTTATGTGAATATCTTCTCCAATTCGGTGGGTTGCCTTTTTGTTTTAGTGGTGGTTTCTTTTACTTATACTTTCTATCATTTGTTTAGTCAACTTTGGAAAATTATTTACTTTTTAGAAAATTGTTCATTTTATCAAGATTCTAAATATATAGAATTATGCCAATCTATTATGTGCTGTTGGGGTAGATTTTAAATCTATGTTCTGCATATATATCCACATATGCATTTTCTCTAGATTCTGTTAGGTATCAATACATATTTATTACTTAGAAAAAAGTAGTCTAATTGGAGTGCTGATCGAATGCTGTATTTAAGTCCTCACTTAACACTGATAGGTTCTTGGAGATGGTGACTCTAAGTGAAACTATGAGTATAATGAAAGCGGGTCCTATATGTTTGCTTCACTATCAGCTGGGATTCCATCTTTTCTTATCAACATCGTAATGAAACCATGTTGAAGAGAAATGATGTCATCCAAGGACCTGCTGTGAAATGGCTTCTTTTGTTCTATAGCCAGTCAGTACATTTTTACCATGTAAACATTTGTACTATGTCCCCATTTTTCTGTGTGTTTTAATGTTGCAGCTGTCACAATAGTTCTACGCCTACACAGAGATTCTTAGTTTCTTACCTTGAGTTTTTGGAAATGTTTTCAATTGGTGATTTAATGAGTAACTGCCTTCAGTGTCATTCCCTTTTTAATACCAGTACAAGCTGGGGAGTCTTTGGGACATTTGATTAAGCTCAAGTTGGATTTTGTCTTAACTGACAAGTGTTTATGACTGTCTCATCTCTACTGTCCTAGACACCAGGGAAGTACCCTTTAACTAAAAAAGCAAAAGTCTCTGCTTTTAATTAGCTATTGGGTTTCACAATTCAGCTTAGTTTGAAAAACAGACACATAAAGCCTCTTTTCTGTGAGAACCTAAGTTTCTTTATAACAAATAACATGTCAGATTTGCCTCTTTGCCCATAGAAGTGTCTCTTGCTCTTGTACATCGTAGACACTGAAAATTACACCTAATATGTATAATTATTAAAATTACACATGAATAAAAAGAAATTTGAGAAAATGCATAAAGTATAAGGAAAATTAAATGGACCTACAATTTCATTCCTCAGATGAGGCAGCAGAGGCATTTCAATATATTTTTTCAGAATTAAAAATTTTTTCTTCCAGTGTTTTTTCTATTATTCACAAATGTTGGGTCATACTGAATATATAAATTCCTCCATGCACTTGTTAAAAATACATTTTTAATAACACTATAATAGTTTTCAGGTCTCCACTCCTCAGGACCCCAGCTCCCCTGGCCTGCCTTGAGCTGTGCCTGCCTGGCTTCACTGCACCCGCCAGACTTCAGTGACCGTAGGTCTCTGCTTCTGGGACTCAATCACCAAACTTGCCTGGAAGAGGCCCTGTGCTGTGCTTACCCGGCTTCATTGAGCTCACATTGAGCTCAGGATCCTACTCTGGATCTCTGCTCCCAGAGACCCTGAATCACTGTACCTGCTCAGAAGAGCCCTGGTGCTGCATCCATACAGCTTCCAGCAAACCTAGGCCTCGAATCCCCAAGATCCCCAGATCATGGGCCCACCCAAAAGAGACTCTGAGCTGCACGCCCCCTCCACCCCTCAGCCTCACTGCACTTGCCAATCTCCAGTGACCCGAGATCTTTGCTCCTTTGGATCCTGGATCACTAGACCCACCTGCAGTGACCCAGAACAAGTACGAGCAGACTGGCCTCAGGGCTGAAACCAGTGCTCACTCAGCCTCCGGACTTGCAAACCATCATCCCCATCCTGCTCAGGTAACACCCATGGTGCCTAAACTCAGATAGACCCATAAATCCTAAAACATGTAATTGGTTACCTGAGAGCTATCTTCCCAGATGGCATCTGGGCTGTATATGAAACTGCCTGCATTGGAGAGCTGCAAAGTCTTCAAGCACAACCTGAAAAGACATCAGTAGCCCACCTGAAGAGGGCATCCTAAAGAGCAGAAGCAGCTCAACCCTCAACTGAAATCAAGGGGCTGGCACCTGCCACAGCATCAAACAGATGGGAAGAAATCTAAAGTAAAATGAAATGAAAGCCACAGTGCTAAATTGAAGGGAGAAAAGAAAGCCATGCCAAAATCTATGTCACCCCTCAAAAATTGAATAACCCCAAAAGAGGAAGATGCCAGGAGCTCTCCAAAGAAGAACTCCATCAACCTGGATTGGGACAATTTAACAGATAAAGAGTTCAAAACGTTAGTTATTAAAAAGCTGAATGAGATGCAGGAGACTCACTCAGCTACCCAATGGAAATTGGAAAATCTCAGAAAAGATGTGATAGGTCAAAGGGATTACTTCACCAAGGAGATTGAGGCCATCAAGTCATACCAGAAATGCTAGGCATGAAAGATACAAAGAATTGCACATAACATGAAAACTCCATAAACAGATTCAATCATGCAGAGGAACAAATATCAGATATTGAAGACAAGTTAACAGAGATGAACTCATGGAGGAAGAGAGAGAAACAAGACTGAGGGAAAAAAAATGAAGAAACCCCATGAGAAATGCCAGACATGGTGAGAAGAACAAACCTAAGGATAATAGGTGTCCCAGAGGGTAAGGAGAGGAATAAAGGAGCAGAAAACTTAAAGAAGTAATACCAGAGAATTTCCCAAATCTGTTATAAAAAGTAACCACAGATGTTCAAGAAGCAGAGGGACACCAACATTTCTAAATGTAAACAGACCTTCTCCCAGACACATCATAGGAAAACTAGCATAGGTCAACAACAAAGAAAAACTACTGAAGGCTACTAGAGTAAAGAAAAACATAACCTACAAAGTCACACCCATCAGGCTATCATCAAACTTCAACAGAAACACTACAGGCCAGGAGAAAGTGGGAAGGCATATTAGAAATACTAAAAGACAAAGGATAGCCAAGAATACTTTACTCTGCAAAATTATCATTTAAATATGATAGAGAAATAAAGGTCTTCAATGACAAACAAAAATTAATTGATTTCTCTGTCATCAAGCCTGTCATTCAAGAAATCTTGAAAGGAGTTCCACAACAGGGAAAACAAAAACAAAGACCAACCAAGCCTTGAGAATGTTGATAAATAGGAAAACAAGCAATGAAACAAAGGTGAAATCAACAGGAGAAAAATACAAAAACACTAAAGGGGGGAAGAAAAGCAGGTAACATATACAAATGTATAAATATATGACTTAGCTCACAAATGTCTATCATAGAGCTGTATATTTAGAGGCAACCCATGGTACTGGCACAAAACTCACTTATAAAGAAATACATAGTCAGGAAATAGACAATACTGACAAAATAGACACTATATGCCATCCAAAGGAAAAAAACAAACAGGAAATGAAGCAACAGGCAGAGAATAGCAAAGGCTCAAATGACAGTAATAAAGCCCTACATTTCAATCATCACCCTAAAAATGATTAGAATGAACTCACCAGTAAAAGACATAAAGTTAATGGAATAACTGGACCCATCAACATGATGCTTACAAGAATCACGTATCAGATCCAAAGACAAATGTAGGTTGAAAATCAAGGGCTATGGAAAAATATATCAAAGTAATAGTGATGAAAGGAAATCAGGAACTGCAATATTAATATCAGACAAAACAAATTTCCAACTAAAAAGTTTATCATGAGGCAAGGATGGACACTACATTATGGCCAAGGGAGTACTCCATCAAGAAGAAATAACTATCATCAGCATATATACATCCAATGCACGACCACCTAAATACATAAAACAAATACTGACAGAACTAAAGGCATACATTTATGGTAACACCAATAGATCATCCAAGCAGAACATCAACAAAGAAAGGCCCTAATTGAAACAATAGGTCACACAGACCTAACAGACATATACAAGGGATTCTACTCCAACAAAAAAGAATATACTTTTTTTTCTCAAGTGTACATGGAACGTTTTCAAAGATAGACCATATTCTAGGACACAAACAAATCTCAGCAAATTTATTAAGATCAAAATAATAAAAAACATATCTGACCACAAAGGGATGAGTTTAGAAATGAACCAAAAGAACAAAACTGGAAGAGCCACAAAGATGTGGAGACTGAAAAACCCCTGGACCATTGATGAAATTAAGACTTATTTGGAAAAAGAAGAAAATTCTGAGATAAGCTTCTAGAACATATGGGATGTGGCAAAAGTAGTTCTGAGAGGAAAGCTTATAGCCATACATTCACACATTAAAAATCAAGAGAGAGCCCAAATTAAATCCCTAACAGAATAGTAGAAATAAATAATTGTAAACAAAAAGACCATCCAAATGATCAATTAATTCAACAGCTGGTTCTTTGGAAAAAAAAAAAATCAATACACCCCTACCTAGATTCACTAAGAAAAAAAGGATCCTAATAATAAAAATCAGAAATGAAAGAGTTGAGATTAAAAGTGACATCACAGAAGTAAAAAGGATCATGAGAGATTATTATGAACACTGAAATGCTTAGTCAATCATGAAGAAATGGACAGATTTCTAGGATCCATAACCTCCCAAAACTGAACCAAGAGGACACAGACAACTTAAAACAGACCAAACACAAGCACCGAAATTGAAGCAATAATGAAACTCCCCAAAGATGAAAGCCTAGGTTCAGATGGCTTCACTAGTGAATTCTATCAAACATTCAAAGTAGAGCTAATCCCCTTGTTAAGCTCTTCCACAAAACTGAAGAGGAGGAAAACTCCCAAATACATTCTATGAGGTCAAATTACCCTGTTTCTAAAATTAGACAAAGACAGCACCCAATATTACGCTGCTGCCAAAATTAGACAAAGACAGCACCAAAAAAAGAAAATTACATTCTATATTCTATATTTACTCATGAATATAGATGCAAAATTCCTCAACAAAATCCTGGCAAATAAAATTCAACAGCATGGGTGTGCCCAGGTGGCCTAGTGGTCTCCTAGACCCTGGGAAAAGTCCTACATACACCCCAAGGTCCCAAGTTCAAGATCCAGGACGGGGAACAACCAATGTGAATAACTAAATTAAAATAAATAAAGAGCTTCTTTCTTTCCTCTCTTCGTCCCTGCCTGCCTCTACTCACCTTCACTCCTGCCTGCACCTTTCCTTTAAGGAAAAAAAAAAAAAAAAAGAATTTAACAACACATCATAATAATTATACACCCCATCAAGGGGGTTTTAGTCCAGTGATGCAAGGACAGTTCCACATACTCAAGTCAATGTAATTCACCACATCAACAAATTGAAAATGAAAAACCATTGATCATCTCAATAGATACAATACAAGATTCAACACCCACTCATGATTTAAAAAAATCCTCACCAAAATAGGAATCATAGGCATATACCTCAACATAATAAAAGCAATATGTGACAAAACCACAGTCAACATCATAATGATGAAAAACTGAGAGCCTTTCCCTTGCCCACTATCACTACTACTATTAAACATAGTTCTAGAAGTCTCGGCCAGAGCAATAAGACAAGAAAAACATTAAAGTAATCAAAATTAGAAAATAAGAAATAAAACCATTATTTGCAGATGATCTTTTATACCTACAAAATCCTAAAGACTCCATGAAAAAACTGCTTGAAACAATAAATGAATACAGCAAAGTGGCAGGATCCAAAATCAACACAAAAATCAGTAGCATTCTTATATACAAAAAATGAGTAGAGGAAAAAGAAATTAGGATCACACCAAGAAAGGTAAAATACCTGGGAACAGGCTTAACAAAGGTGGTAAAAGAGCCCTATAATGAAAACTACAGGACCTTAAAAGAAGTAGAACAAGACACAAAGAGGTGGAAAAATATACCCTGTTCATGGATTAGAAGAATTAACAAAGTAAAAATGGCCATTCTACCCAAAGTAACATAGGTTTAATGTAATTCCCATCAAAATCCCAGGGACATTCTTTAAGGAAATGGAGCAAACAATATTGAAGTTTGTATGGAACCACAAAAGGCCTTGAATAGCCAAAGCTATCTTAAGAGAAAAAAAGAACAGTGGCAGAATCACACACCCTGACCTCAAACTATATTATAGAGTGATCATCATGAAAAATACTATGGCACTGGAACAAAAATAGACACACCAATCAGTGGAATCATATAGAGAACCCAGAAATAAAACTATCCCTGTATGGACAGTTAATCTATGACAAAGTTGCCAAGAGTATACAATGGAGTAAGGAAAGGCTATTTAACAAATGGTGCTGGGAAAACTGGAAAGACATCTGCCCAAAAAAAAAAAAAAAAAGAGAAAAAGGAACTAGATTACTCATCACCATACACAAAAGTTCACTCAATATGGACCAAGACCTGGACAAAAGAACTGAAGCCATAAAATACGTAGAAGACATAAATACCTAGAAAACATGACCTCAACCTCCCTGTTGGAGAAGCAATAGCTTTGGCAAAAGAAACCAAAGCAAAACTAAGCAATTGGGACTATAAAATGAAGAGATTCTGCACAGCAAAAGAAACCACCACTAAAACAAAAAGACAACCCAGGAACTGGAGAAGATATTCACGCAACATACATCTGATAAGAGCCTACTCTCCCAAATATATAAAGAGCTCATATATCTCAACAATAAAAAAGCAAATGACCCATTCAAAAAATGGGCAAAAGAACTAAAAAGACACTTATTTAAAGAAGACACACAGATGGCTTAGTGACACCTGAAAAATTGTTCTACATCACTCACAATCAGAGATATGTAAGTAAGAACTACAATGAGATAGCACCTCACACCAGTAAGAATGGTCTATATAGAAAAATAACAACAACTGGAAATCACAGGTATTGGAGGGCCTGTGGAGAAAAAGGAACACTCCTACACTGTTGGAGGGAATGGAAACTGGTGCAACATCATTAAAAGCATCAGGGCTCACACATACAAGAGCACACACCTGCCTAAAACTTTTCAGTGGCTCCCACTAGAAATAGATTAAAACCCAGATCCTTCAGGGTTTGCTGCTCATGCTGCGTGTCCTTCCCTGACCTTATCTGTCCCACGCCCCTCTTACCTGTCTTCTCCGTGGCCTTTCTGCTCCTTGGACTTGCAGGCAGGTGTCCTCTAGCCTGGGCCTGCTTTTCCTTCTGCATGCAGGACCTCTCCTAGAGCTGCTCACGGCTGTTTTCTCATCATCATGGGCTTCCTCTCAGAGAGCCACCTGACCAGTCATGTGATTTAATCTCTGCTGCAGGTCATTATTATACTACTCTGTCCAATAACTTCCACAGCATTTATCACTCTTAAATTATAATGTTCCATATTGGCTTCCCAGTAGACTAGACTCCCTGAGGACACTGACATTATCAGCCTATTCAGTTCTGTTTATCACTGAAAAAGACAGTAATATATTTGTTAAACCAGCATATAAAGCAGCAAACAGTTTTGAGGTATTTTTGTTTATTGATCAATTGATTGCCTTGATAGATCAATGATAAGCTTGACCCCTGGTCCATAATTATCTTAAAATGTAGGTAAGTATTTTGACTAAAGTTTACTCTTTGGATACAGTCGTTAGGACAGAATTTTAATGATGATGGGAACAGAACTGAAGAAAATCTAGAAGTGATATTTGCTTTGTAACCCCTAGGTCTCTGGTCTGGAATGATAGTTTGTGTCTTCTTTCAAGCCCTTTTCTATTTGGTATACATCGGGAGGATAAACTGGTATAGAGCTACAGAGCAGGTAACAGACAATCCGTCCTTTAAAAATGTGACTCTACTTGATCCCATTGCATGGTACAGGATCTTTTAGAGACAAAAAAAGAGTGCCATTTGTATCTTGTCTCACTTTGAATCATGAAATGTTATCTAATATGGGTATTAAGGGACAGAAAAAATAATATTTAAGCACACTTTCCTCTTAATTTAGGGCTAATTTAATATCTACTAATTTGGGCTTTAAAAAATAGAAAAATATTTTAATATAACTGTCATAGAAAACTAATAGTTTCTTATTAATATTGGTTTTCATCATCTTTAGGCTTCTTAAAATATTTTTGATTAATCTTTTCCAAAAAAGCAATATTCTAAGTATCTGATCATTGGGAAATATTTGTGGGCAGAATCATAACCTATGGGCAAGAAGATCAGGATTCTGACTATATGGTTATCACTGTGCTAAAATGTGAGGTCTTGTTTATTATGTTAAGGCTTGAGAATCGATGGAGTTTGGCTTTGAGTGATATTACTAATAAGAAAACAAGTTTATGTCCACAAATTGTGATCTGACCTTTGACCACTTTGTAAAGTTCAAATCTCTTTTGATTTCACTAACTGTGATATTATATCTTTTCTTTATCAGTTTGCTTTATTGTGGGAATAAGGTGTACAGGATATTAAATTGGACCATTAAATACCACCTAGATGATAATACTGTTTATCTTTAGTCTTTATTCCTTTTCTCAGTGTTTAGGAACAAAGGGCATCATGCAAAAAAATATGTTAAATTTTCAGCTAAAGGAATAAGTAACCTTTTATATTTATTATTGTGAGCTAATTATTAGGAAGAAGAATAGTGGTTTTCTAGTGTTTGCTCTAATGGCATTGGCATTTTAAGAACCAAAAAAAGACAACAGTAGATTATTGTAAAACTTTTCTAGTAGTTTTAGCAGGAATTTAATGTTTTAATGAAAGAATGCTGGACTAACCTTACATTCTCTACCTTTGTGATGCATGTTTTTAGGCACAGGTACGAGCTGGGCTAAAAGGGATTGAAGAGATCAAGACTACCCCAGCAGGTAACATCACATTCTGTATCATACTCCCTAGATGTCTGACTGAAATTACGTGTAGCCAGAATTGCTTAGTTTATGAGATTCTGCTTTCTTGCTCACTGAAACTTTTCTGTGCTCTATTAATTGGGAGGTCCACTGTGGGTTCTTCTATGAAATGTTTTGAATGTATTTTTTCATGTGCCAGCTAATGATTGATGTTCATTACTTACAATATATTCTTTAAAAAAATAATCAATAGTATATATTTTATACAATTTGATATACAAAAAAATAACAATGTTGAACACTGCCTTTAGGGATATTTTTGCAAAACAAAAATCAAACCTTCATTTTTAATCATGGTACTTTTATGGCGGTTTCTCCAATTTCCTTTGCTATCTCTACTCTGTGAGGATATTCTGGTTCATAGTGGTTGCCTTCTTTGTCATGTAAAATGCTCAAGCCAGCACATAATCTTTCAGTAGGATTCCAGGCAATTATAATGCCAATGCATAGTCTCGGAGGATACAAGGAAGTATATTTTGTTATATTTGTTACAATTTCCAGAGCTTTTCTGATACATGTTACTGACAACACCTCCAAATATGACCAGTACTGTTTTACTTTGAGATAAACAAGTCTCTGCTTGCAAAACAGAACAGCAGAAAGACATGTTCTTTTCACAATGTGGAGTGCTGCTGTGTGCTGGACTGCAGCAGCAATATCTGCAGCTAAAGACAAAATTTGGCCTTTCTCAATACCTTCCTCTTTTTCGTTTTGCATTAGTATCTTATCAATAGTGTGTTGAAGCCTGATAAAAGAAAAAGTCACAATTTTTAGCAGCTACACAGGAGGTTTGAAATCAAAGTGCAATTTATTTCCTTGTTTGGTCAAATGTTCTAGAGCCTTTCCACCTCTCATGGTGGGATGTTTTATTAAAGTCTTCTTACTACCTTGTCAAGTATGGCACCTGGTGCAATGTCTAAAGACTTTCCAAGGAACAGAAAGTCTGAAATGGCTCTAGCTAATGCTATGGACAATGACCTCCAGAAATCAAAAGAACTGAAAAAGGAAATTCTACTTTTTTGGTCAACCTAATAGTAAGTGCATGAGCTTCCATATGATGAATAGCAATGAGTTTTTCAGCTGTTCTACCAGTTGTAACCTAAATGATAAGCCTACTTCCAGACTTATAGCAAGTCCTGGTTTTTATGGTAGTTGCATCTGCTCAGAGTTCACTTGGACAGATTTTACTGGCAGAGAGTTTCTTGCACTATTCATTGAATATTTTCTGTGAAGCTGTTGAGCTACTGGTGGAATAATCCCTCCCATTCTACTTCCTCAGTTGTCCTGGGAACTTGTGTCTCTGGAAAGAGGATTTTTCCAGAGCATGGCCCGGATGGTGAGTAAAAGGAAGGAGAGTTTAAAGCACAGGGGTGAAACAAAACAGGTTTTATTTAGAGAGACTGGGAAACAGCACTCCCAAGAGAGTGGGTCCTGGGGTGGGAATATGTGTGTATGGGGGGGGGGGGGCGGTGCCAGAGATCTCAGTGTTTTTAAGGGGTATAGGAGCTCACTTGCCATCTCCAACCTGTCTTTAAGCATTCTGAGGCTGGACAAAATTTTTTTTTTTTTTTACTGGCCCATCAGGGTCAATTCTCACATTGATTGGAAGGTTTCATATTGGCTCCATTATGATTGATTTCCTTTTAGTAGCCTTGGCAGTTTACCTGTACATTAAACTTAATTGTAGTGGCTTCCTGTCTTTTGGTATGTTAAACTGAGTTGGAGCCACTATTGGGTCCAAGTTAACTTTGATCTTTTATTTTCTGGCTCTGGATTTCCCTTTCCCTGCACTCAGCTCATATCTGGCTAGCTGCCTGTTGCACAACGTATTCTTGTGTAACCTTTAGTGATGTCCCTTACTCAATCCAGCACATAATATCCACTGTTCTCTCCAAACAGATCTCCCTATCCTGGAAAAAGAAGTAACCAATGGAGTGATTTTACCTGATATTATCAGACCAGAGAGCCAGACCATCCAACTCATGGTAATGGAAGAAAACAGCCAACAGAGACTGTCTACCATTGGAGATATTTTGACAGTGAACCAGTTGATTTTCTATCGTGGAATAGCTTTAGCTGTTTCTGTTGGTATTCTTTTAGCAGGAATTTTAATAAGAGTTTTCAATGACCATTACTAAAATAGAAGAAATATCACCAGCCCACAAACTAAAAATATAAATATATGATATATATGAAGGATGGGAAGTGATTTTGTCTTTTGAAATTTCATTTTCAATCATGGATAGAAAGATGTTTATCAAAGATGTTTCCTTAATTATTCCAAGAATACTTGCTATCCTCTGGGAGATCAAGAAAGGAGTTAGAACTTTAAGCAGACTTATCTCCCAAATGTTAACTCTATTCAAGGTTTTTAAATCTGTAAATTTGATTTTCCCTGCTGTAAGTGTTCTTTACTGTACTCTCCTTACATCGAATACCTTTTCTTCTTCCAGGAAAGCACTTCAGTGTCCTATAAAATTAATTGCTGTTCTAGTTTTGTGTTTTCTCTGTTAATGTGCTTAATCTTGTCAATGAGTAAATATTAAGTGCCCATTCAATTCCTATCTCAGGTCTTGCCATATGAACTTTTGTAAAGTAAATACCTTAACATTTAAAAAATATGTGCTGAAAATATTTAGGGCTATAAAATAAGTCTAAACAATAACTTAATTTTTTCATTTTAACAGAGTTTCATGGCAACTTTCTTACTAATTAGAAGAAAATTAAATTATTTTCTCTTTTGCTGCTCAGCTTCCAGTTTTATGGCAGTTATGAGTTCACTCTATCGGCAGGAGAGTTTTAGAACTTTTTATAGGAAGTTGACCAGCCCCAAAAGACAAGCCTAAAAAGAAAAATTACAAATTGGGAGATTCCCCAACACAAAACCCACTGGATGACCTAGAATATAGCTCATATGTCACATCTCATTAAGTAACCAATGTTTTCATTGGCATTTCATGTTCCTCACTGAAATATATACAAACAATATGGGATTATCAAATAGTTGTGAAAGCATAAAAAAGCAACTGGAAGGAAACAGAGACTTTATAGGGAAAAGAACACATATCTTCAAAGGGATAATACAAAAGTTTGTAATCATGATACAGAATGAGATGCCACAGAATAAAATATTTCAAAAAATTTTGAGGTAAAATTCAGAAAACATAAAATTAACCCATCAAGAGTCACTTTATTAGCATAAATGTAGGTAAGGTTGAAAGGGGCTTATCAATAACAAAAAACACGCCTCTTACTTTGTCACTTAGGAAAATCCAAGGAATTTAGAAGCTTTTGTTATCAGGAACCAAGAATGTAGATACCATAATATTACAAAGAGAAAAGCCAGATAAACTATTACCAAATACTATTGCTAGATCCATCAGACAATTGAGGTCACAGAGATAACTAACTGTTGCTCCCAAAACTGGAGAGACAGACAGGCAGCTATAGCTTACTGGAGCACAGGCAGCTAGAGCCGGGACCAGAAAGACAAAAACCAGAGCAAAGTCTATCATCTGACATCAGTAGCCACGAGAACAATAAAGACCATCTCAATTAACCTCACACTAAATTCCTATTGACTTCAGTTCCTCCAGCACAATACGTCATGCCTGGCTTTCAATAAGAAATTACAGGTTATGTTAAAAAGCAAACACACAGTTGGAAGACACAGAGAAAGATCAGAACTAGGCTCATATATGGCAGAGATGTTAGATTTATCGGACTGGGATTTCTACATAACTGTGTTAATATGCTAAAGATTTAATGGAAGAAGTATGCAACATGTAAGAACAGACAGATAATATAAGGCATAGTGGTGGAAATTCTAAGAAAAAAAATCAGAAGGAAAGATAGAAATAAGAAACACCCTAACAGAAATAAACAAACAAAAAAAGCCTTTTGATGGGCTCTTTAATAGATGGGGTATGACCAAGGAAAGAATCAGTGAGCTTGAAGAATATCAGTAGAAATTTCCTGTCTTCTTCCATTTAAGTTGCTATAACCAAAATGACCCAGACTAGGTGCTTATTAAACAACAGAAATGTATTGCTCACAATTCTGGAGATTCTAGAGGCTGGAAGGCCCAAGATCAAATTGCCAGCATGGTCACATTCTCTTGAGAGCCTTCTCAAAAAGGTTCATAGCTGTGTCATAGCTGTGCCTTCTCACTGTGTCTTCATAGAGTAGAAGGGAGAGGGCCTCTGAGACCTCTTTTATAAAAACACAAATCTCACTCCTGAAGGCTCATAACCTTATTTCCTCTAAAAGGGTCTACTTTCTAATACCATAATTTTGAGGGTTAGAGTTAGATATATGAACTTTGGGAGGACACAAAATATTTAAACCACAGAACTTCCCAAATGAAATACAAAGAGAAAAAGAATGGAAAAAAAGGAAACAGAATATTCAAGAACTGTATGACAATTACAAAGTATAATATACTGGTAATGGGAATATCAGAAAGAGAAGGAAGAAAGAGGACAAAAAACATTTGAAGTAATGGTGACAAAAATTTTCCAAAATAATGACAAACATGAAACCAGGAAACTTAAAAAACACTAAAGAAGATAAATACCTCAAACTCTGCACTTAAGCATATTACATTTAAGGTACAGAAAACCAAAGATAAGGGAATATTTTGAAAGAAATCAGAGGAAAATAACCACCCTTACCTATAGAGGAGCAAGGATAATTACATCTGATTTCTCTTTAGAAAATGCAAGCAGGAAGAGACTAGAGAGAAATGTGCAAAAGTACTGAGAAAAAAATAAAACATCAACCTAGACTTTTGTATTTAGGGAAATTATCCTTCAGAAGTAAAAAGAAAATAAATTATTATATTTTTAAAAGGTAAAAGGGATATAAAGTCTTTATCAGTCAAACAAAAATTGAGAATAGTTGCCAGTAGACCTGACTTGTATGATATGTAAAAGACTTTCAGAGAAAAGAAAAATTATATACATTAGAAACTTGGCTATCCATAAATAATTTCTTAGAAAAGGAATGAAGTAGAATACATATTTTCTTATTCATAATTTATCTAATTAATAAAAATTTGTTGAAATAATAATAGCAACAATGATTTTCAACAAGGCTGAAAGGAAATCTTTTCAGAAAATAGTACTAAAAAAAAAATAAAATAAAACAGGTTTGCATGAAAAAGAATAAAGTTGAACCCTTACCTAATAACAAATACAAAAATTAATTCAAAATGAATAAAATTGTTAAAGACCTTATCACACGTGCTAAAACTATAACAGTTTTAATAGAAAACATAAAGGAAAATCCTCATGACATTGGATTTGGCAGTGATTTCTAGAATATATCAAACAGGCAATGATGAAAAAATAAATTGGTCTTCAGCAAAACTTTAAAATTTTGTGCATCAAAGGGTATTATTAAGGGTGTGAAAAGGCAGCCCACAGAGAGGGAGAAAGTATTTGCAATTCATATATGATAAGGTATTGACATACAGAATATAGCTAAGCAGCAACAACAAAAACCTAAAGTCCAATTTAAAAATGGGCAAATAAATTGAATAGATATTTCTACATAAAAGATAAACAAATGGTCAACCAAAAAAACGTTCTATTCAACACCAGTCATTAGGAAAAGGCAAGTCAACCACAAGACTTCATTATGTATCTATTATGGCCATTATAAAAAGATAAAGGGAAATAACAAGTATTGGCAAGGATATAGAGAAACCAAAACTCTTGTACATTGTAAATGGGAGTGTAAAATAGTGTAGTAACTGTGAAAGACAGTAGAATCTTTAACAATTAAATATATAATTATCATGTGATGTAGCATTTCTAATTCTAGATATATATCCAAGTGAATTGAGAACAGTATTATTCACAACAGCCAGAAGTGTACACAATTCAAATGTCTATCAAAGGAAAATAAAATGTGGTGTATACACACACACACACACACACACACACACACACACACACAATGGAGTATTATTCAGCCTTAAAAAAGAGTGAAAGTTTTCTCATTAATTTATAACATTATAAAGGTTTAAGGTATATACCGTAGACAATCAATATCTTTATATAATAAAGTTCACCTCTATTTGAGTTTTTCCTTCAATTAATTCCCTTTTTACCTCATTTTCCTGCCCACCCTCCCCCATCCTGAAAACACTGATTTGCTTTTATCTGGCTAAAAGTCTATTGTTTGATTTAGTTCATTTTTTTAAGTCTATTATAGGAGTGAAATTCTGATATAGGCTATATCTTGGATGAATCTTGACAACATGATTCTAAGAAAAATAAGCCATATGCAAAAATGCAAGTACTGTTTAATTCCATTTATATAAGTATCTAAGAAAAGCAGCTTTGTATTTCTCCTTTACTCACACACAATAGTTCTTTCATAAAATAGCTGGGATGTTTTTCTCACACCAGTGAATTCTGTGATGCCAGTTAAGTATCCTACATTCAATTCAGTTCTGACACCATCTGTCTGGAATTAGCATTAGATCCCACAAGTTAAGGACTCAAGCCCACAATACTGCTCCCTGTTTGGATGCCAGGCATGAATTCTAGGCTGTCACCTGTTCTTCTGACCAATTGGTTATGATTCAGGTTCTTATAATCCCCTCCTTAGGCTTGATCATTTTCTAGCAGTCACAGCACTCAATAAAATAATTAATTTTACCAATTTATTATAAAAGTATATAATAAAGGATACAGATGAATATCCGGATGAAAGAAGTGCAAAGGGTAAGATATGGGGACAGGGGCACAGAGCTTCCATGCCCTCTTCAGGCACATCACTCTCCCAGTACCTCCATGTGTTCAGGAACCAGAAGTTCTCTGAATTTGGTGCTTTGAGGATTTTATGGAGGCTATATCACATATGCGTGATTAATCATTAATCCATTCTCCAACTCCTCTCCGTTTCCCAGGGGGTGGGGAGTGGGGCTGAAAGTTCCAAGTTTCTAATCATCGTTTAGTTTTTCTGATGACCAGCCTCCACCTGAAGCTATCCAGAAGCCCACCAATACTCATCATTAGAAGAAATGACACTACGACCATCCAAGAAATTACAAGGGATTGAGGTGCTCTGTGCCATGAACTAGGATAAAATATCAAACTAGAAAAGAAGATGCCTCTACTGCTCTTATTAGGAGTCACTGCTAAAAGCTGGGGGCAGAGACACATGCATTTTCTAGGATTTCGTAAGGTGGACCTAGAAGAGTTAAACTCATACAGTAGATAGAGGTTATCAGGGACTTGGAGGAGGAGGAACTGGGAAGTTATTATTTAGTGGGTATAGAATTTCAGTTTGGGATGAGAGAAGGTTCCAGAAATGGATAGTAAACAAGCTAATGTGGTATTGGTGAAAATATATACAAACTAGATCAAAGGAACAAAATAGAAAGGCCAAACATCGACACATAAATTAATCTTTAACACTAAATTAATCTTTAACAAAGGAGCAAAAGCAATTTTATGGTCTTTTAAGACACAAACCAAAAACACATTGCATGAAAAAAAATTCCATAAGTTGAACTTCTTTAGAAGTGAAAACTTTTGCTCTGTCAAAAATACTATTAATAGAACAAAAAGATGATAAAGGACTAGTATCCAAATAAATTGCTTAAAATTCAACAACATGAAACTAATTTAATGAAGGCCAAAAGATCTGAAGAGACACCTCAACAAAGAAGATAAACTGATAGCTAAGAAGGATATGAAAAGATCCTCAACATCTTGCTATTCAGGACCTGTGAATTAAAACAATGATATACCATTACATAGCTTAGGATGTAGGATGGTTAAATTCCAAACCAACAAAAAAAAAAACAAAACCAAATGCTGGTGAGAATGTAAAAGAAATTCCTACATTGTTGATAGGAAGGGTATAGCCATCTAGGAAGCATATTTGACAGTTTCTTACAAAGTTAAGCACCAACTTACCATAAGGTCCAATAATTACAGTTCAGGTATATGCTCAAATGATTGGATTCCTATTTCATGACATCCTGAAAATTTAATAGAGACAAATGACCAGTTGCTGCCAGGAATTCAAGTGTGAAACAAGATGAGTATGTGGAAGAAAGGACATTTTTAGGTCAGTGAAGTGACTCTATGATAATGTAATAAAGAGCATATGACAGATTTGTCAAAAACCCTAGAACCAGACAACGAAATGACTGGATTGATTACACTGTAAATTATGGATGCTAGTTAATAATAACATATCAATATTCATTGATCAATTGTTACAAATTCATGACTCAAATGTGTGTTGTTAATAATGGCAGAGAATGTGTGTGAGAGATGTGAAGGATGGCGTTTATGAGAACGCTATACTTTCTATAAAAATAAAAATTATCTAAAATAGTCTTTTGGAAATGGGCTAAGGATTTGTGTTGACATTTTTCCAGAGATTATATACAAATGGCCAATAAATACATGAAAAGATACTCAAGATTGTAGCTGCTAGACAAATGGGAAAGAAAACCACAATAAGATATCACTGCACATGTACTAAATGGTACGTAAAATAAAAAAAGAAATCACACTGCTAATAACAAGCACTGGAGTAGATGTGGAGACTCTGGAACCCTTATGCATTACTGGTGGGAGTGTAAAATGATACCACCACTGTGGAAAACAACACTGCAGTTCCTTGGAAAGTAAAACACAGAGTTATCATATGACTCATCAGTGTACTCCAAGTTATATACCTAAGAGAACTGAAAACATATCCATGCAGAAACTTCCACATGAATAGCAGCACTATTCAAAATAGCCAAAAAACTGTTTAAGGAAATCTTTGTCAAATCACTAGATGACTACAAAGGTAACAGAACAGAGACTCAATGGTCACACACAATAAAAGATACTTTTTAACTTTTCTCATACAGAGAAGATACTGGTTTAACAAAAATAGTTTAGAAAAGCAACTAAACAAATGAAAACAGTGGTCCTTATCAACTAGCAGCAACAAACCCTGAAGAGGGAGGAGAATTTGATTTCATAGTTGTTAAATTATAGTATTCAAATTTGTGGTATACGGAATGCCCCGTTTTCAATACAAATGTTATATATACATGGAATTGATACAGCTGATCTGTGCCAACCAGTCCTTAATATTTGGTCCTGTCCAGGACACTTACTATGAACACCTAGTTGATATAAACCCAGCTCTTTTAGTGGGATTCAAACTCCAACCCAACCACCTGGAACACACCTGTATCAGGCTACCATAGGCTACCGAGACAAGAAGGGTTATTATTGACAATACACACATATTGGACCAATAAGACATAATAGTATTTTTCTTTCATAATCCTGTAAACCAGAACTATAAAAAATATTATGGATTGCTGAAACCCAGGGACATTTTCTAAGCATGGACATTTTTGTAAGAATGTAAAATGATGCAACCACTATGGAAAAGAGTTTCTCAAAACGTGAAACATGAAAACACCACAGGCATTTAGCAGTCCCACCACTAGGTTATGCCCACAAGAATTTAAAGCAGTGACTTGTACACGGATATTCAAAGTAGGTTTATTTATAATAGGCTAATGGAAACCAACCAAGAATCCATTATAGATGAATGGATTTTTTAAAGCAGCATATGCATACAAATGACTATTACTCAATCATAAAAAGAAAGAAATTTTTAACATGCTAGAGCATGGATGAGTCTTCAGAATATTATTCCAAGTGAAATAAATCAGACACAAAAGAATAAATATTGTATGAGTACCCAGAATAGGAAAATCCATAATCACAGACAGTAGAATAGAAGTTACCAGGGACTGAGGGGAGGAGAAAACGGGAGTAACTGTTTAATGGGCACTATAGAGTTTGTCTTTGGAATGATGAAAAAGACCGGGAAATGGATACTGGTGATAATTGCACAACATTTTGAAAGTGCTTAATTCCACTGAACAGCACACTTAAAATGGTAAATTTTCTACTGTGTATATTTTAGTCCAATAGGAAAAAAGACAGGAATAGGTCATTGTATATACAGTTGTATATTCATTAGGATAAGAAACAGAACAAATAGAAGAAAAAGTATTCAAAGCAATAGTATGAAGTGTGACAACTGAATGAGTATACTACTTCAGGCAAAACAGGCACATCATATACCAAGGAGAAAAGGTAAGGTGGGTTGTGGAATGCCTTCTATATCACTACATTCATTTCTAGCAATTAGCAGTGTCTATAAAGTTCTGAAGCAGAGAAAAAATGTAACCCAAGAGTTAAGTGTCAAACCACTTGTTCTTCAGATACTGAGTAGAGTGAGTGTGAAGATTCCCTCAGACATACCACAACTCAGCAGATAACACACCTCTGGCTATTTGAATACTACTTGCAAAAGAACCTGAGATTATTGAGTGCATGAATCAAAATTGATGAATCAAAATAATAAAGGAATTATATGATTTCATAAAGTACTAGCAATATATAAAATAAGAAAATAAACTTTAAAAAAAGTGAATTGTGATTATAGAGCAGAATATGAATATAATTGAATCTGAAGAATGTAAAAATAATGTTTTGGTCTCTTTTTTAAATTAGAAAGTAAGGAAAGGGAATGTAGAATAAGGTGGGAGTGCTCTAATTTCCTAAATTTTCATGTCAGTAGGTCCTATGTAAGGTTAAAATATGTAATACAAACAAGCTTCAACATCTTTTCAAACTTTTTTTATTTTTACTTTGAGAGGTATTTTAAATACTACTCTGTGAAGAAATTTCACTTAAAATTCAGCAATGCAGTTTCACTTTAGTCTTTCATTGAACTAAAATTAAATTTAATTGTTTTAAAATAATAGTACTATAGATAATCCCATTTTTATAAATGCATTTACTTTCTATTATTATTTGTATGCATATGAGACATCTGAAATGATAGCTTCCAAATGTCAGCAATAAGTACAGTTATATCTGATTTGGGGAATCTGGAATTATATTTTTCCTTTGCTTTGTACAATGTTTTTCACAGTAAATAAAATTGTTCTATCATTTTTACAAACAAACAATAAAGTTATGTCATTATAAAAATGTGGCCCCTTTATGCACTAAGAGAATATAGTGGAATGCCATTAAGTATTCAAGACCCTTTTAAGACAGTAGTTATAATAGAAAAAGAGTGAAGCAAAGACAGACTATACCAGCTACCTCTCTCTTCTGTAGACCCTCAACAAAAGATTCATTCACTGCTTGATGAAGTTTTCTTGACATTCTGAAGGCCAGAGTGTTGTAAATAATCTCAAATTTCTTTTCTTAGGTGTGTGTGACAGAGGTTCCCAAACTTTCTTGGTTCATGTCACCCTTAGTGTTTCAATAATACTATTTTCAGGACAGCCATAGGACTAAAGAAATACCTAACACTCATCTTTATTAATTAGTTGGATCTAATACATTTCTCATAACAGGGTTTACTGGAGCAACCTGATTTTGTAATGTTGATAGATATTGCCAAATTACCCTTTCATCTTAATGTGAAGTGTGTTAACATTCACTATTTCCCCAGAGCCTTGTCAATAGAATATGTTGAGAAACTTGGAATTTCGCCAAGTTGTAAGTAAGAAATGGCATTTCAGTTTATTTTTAATTTGTGGCTTCTAAGGAGTGAAGCTGAACATTTTATATATTCAAGAACCATTTGAAATTTTTTCTATAAACTGTTCATGTCCTTTGCCTATTTTTCTATTAGATTGTCATCCTTTCCTTGAATTTTAAAAACTTTTAATGTCAGAAAAATTTTAATACTTCATCAGGGTCCTGAAATCCAACTCATTTAAAATTAACAACTATTCCTCTTGATGGGAAGCTAGAAGCTAGAAGTGGGAGTTTTCATTTCATCTTATATCTCAGATATGATTCAAAAAATAACACATATATGCTGTTTTCAAGAAACGACTAACATGAAGAATAAAAGGTTTAAAATTTAGATTGATCAAAATGCAGATATACCGACACTTCTTCCTGTTTCACAGCCCATTGAAATGATTAAAAAATTCCATTAGTGAACCAGAGATTTTGCGGAATTTCTAGATGCAATTTCCAAGAAAATGCTAAAGAAGCATCAAGCTTAAATACAAAGAACAATCAGGTAACTCTGGAGAATCAGGAGGATAATTAATTTGGAGGAGTTGGGATGATCAGACTCTTCTCAGAACTTTATTACTATACTGAGTTGCTAGTAACAGCCACATTTGCCCCAGGATAAAGCCCTAAACATTACTTTCTAAATAATACTAAAAATACCTTCTACCAGAAGAGAGCTCTAGAATAACAATGTAAGACTGGACAGCACAGCAAAGCTCCTGGTAACTCTGGAAATACTAGGAAGACTAACTACTAACACAACTACTCTTCAAGGTAACCAGTTTACTAAAACATGTGAAGTGAAAATGTTAAAAGGAAATAGAAAAGAAATTCATTATTTGTATGTTACAAAATCTCCTATCTAGGAAATACAGAAAGGCTGAAAAATTATCAGAAGAAATGAGAGGTTTCAGAAAACTTGAGCTATGTGGTAAGCTTCCAAAAATCAATAGCTTTCCTATATATTGTCAATTACCAACTAGAAAAAAAAAGTTTTTAAAGAGAGGAAGAGAGAAGAGAAAGAAACATTTAAGGAAGGAAATTAAAGGAGGAAAACCATCCCTATTCATTTAGTTGTTTTTTCACCCTGTACACACACCAGTGTCTGCCTGAGTCAAGAGGGGTACCCCTACCAATTAGAAATTTTACTTTAAGAAAAGATCATATTCACAACAGTGAAACACACACACACTCTCTCTCACACACTTCTCACACTTCTACTTGTCTAGAAGGAGACAAAACCCAAGGAAAAAACATGCACGTTGATGCTGATCTGATACCTCTTATTGGAAAGGAACAGCAGCCTCCCTACCTTTCCTGACTCCTGGGGCAGATGTGTGAGCTCAGTTTTCTAATGAAGGCCTGGGTAACTGCAAGATACTTGTGTCCCTCAGGTCAAAGGCAACAGAACCGACAGGAGTGTCAGTCTGTCCTCATAGCTTGTACTTGAGGCTACCAGCTGCCTTTGCTCTCCTTCGCTTTCTATGCGTCTTCTTTTCTGAAGGCCTGCCCTGTCGACCTCAAGGTCCAACATCACATGCAGTGATGACATCCTTAGGGAGATTGCTTAGCCAGTTTACACATTGTGTGAGCCAGATAGATACGAGTAGATGTATACATCTGCTGCTGGTTCAGCTTCTCTGGGTGAACCCTAATTGCTATTGTACATTTCAAATATCAAGCCTCAAGTAAAACTCTAAAGTCTACTACATGTGCAGAAGTGTGCTTTTAGGAAATAAGTCACTGTTAACCAGTAGAGTCAGAAATTACAATTGTTTTGAAAAATTTCCAGCTTCAAATAGTCTTAGCAACTGTTCCAGATTTATGCCAATATTCCAATTTCACTGGATAAGTAGAAATACCCGAAATGTTAACTTCCTTCACTTATTTCTTTTTTTAATCCGTGAGTGGAATCATTAAATAAACAGAAGGTAAGATTTACCAAAGTACCGAAAATTAGGCCTTTGAATTCACAATAACAGTCAAAATACTCCATCAATTATTAGTCCTATGTCCTTAAACAAGGTTTTTTCTTTCCTCATTTTATTCAACTGCAAGACCAATCTCAGAGAACTGTAGGAACTATTACATGCGATGATTCACATAGAGTTCTAGAGCAACATGCTTACAACAAAATAAAAATAAATGTTAGCAATTATCTTACTCATCCCTATTTACTAAAAATATATATTTTAAATGGACACGTGTTTGAAGTCTGGAATAGCCAAATGTCTCAACCTTTATACTTCCCATGTTTCTTTGGTTTTAAAAGACAGTATTTTCAGATCACCAATTTGTTAACCATTATAGCTAAGTTACATAATGCTTATGTCTTCCAGGAAATGTTCTGAGTTTTACATACACCAAATGATTTAACCACCATAAAACCTCATTGCTATTCCCATTTTAGAGTTGAAGTGGCTAAGGCAAGGGTTAATAAATAATTGGACAAGGCAGCTCCAGATTTCTGATAAGTCCTTGTCTCTGTCTTTCACTCCACTGTATAATCTTGAAGGCAAAGTCACTGAGAATTATATAATGTCTATGTATAAGGATTTGATTTTTCTTTCCCTTAGTCAAAATACTTGCTAAATTCTATCAAATTGTTGAGTCCCATTCGGCTAACATCATTACACTAGGCAGTACATTTCAGCTCCTTAGTAAAGAAACTGACTACCAGAAATCAGGCACATGGGGTGAATAAGAAGAAAGAGCAAGGTAGGGTAAAAAAGTAAATTATATTCTCTCTGCTCAAGTAACTTATACTTATGGATTATATTCTGTTAAGATTCATGCAGATTTGATATTTTCATGAACTGGTGTGTGAAGTATACACTTAGTGCGCACCCTGGGAAGGAATGCCCAGTGTCTGGTAGACTGGGCAGCACGCACACTCCCCAGGGTTTAATACCTGTATGCTCTACACAGTTTTGTGGAAGTGCAAAGGGGAGATTCCTTGTGGGTAGGAGACATATCAGCTAATCCTGTCTGTGGCCTGTCAGTTCCCTCTGAGATCCACCAGCAGTGACAACTACTCCTAGGTATTTACCCCCCGTAAATGAAAGAATATTTCCATAAATGGCCTCTATATGAATGTTCATAGAAGCTTTCTATTTAATAACCCTAAGCTATAAACAATCCAAAGAGCCATCAATAAGTGAATGGATAAACACATCTACAGAATGTAATAATACAGAGAAACAAAAAGGTAAAAACTCTTGATACATGCGACAATATGTATAAATCTCAAACAATTAAACCAAGTAAAAGAAACCATGCAACATGTGCCCTGGTAGTCTAGAAGAAAGTCTGTCATTTCTCGTCCATCTCAAGGACTAGGGTTTATGTCCTGGGGCTGAGGGCAACAGCCAAGAGGAACAACTAAAAATAAATAAATAAATAAATAAATAAATAAATAAATAAATAAATAAATAAATAAATAAATGCTGCTTCTCTCCCTTCTTTCCTGTCTACTCACCTTCATTCTGGCCTGTCCCTTTCCTTTAAAAACAAAAAGAAACCATATGTAAAAGACTATATACTGTATCATTCTATTTATATAAAATTCCAATAAACAACAGAGATAGAAAGATACTCAGTGGTTTCACTAAGCAAGAGCAGGAAGGGGAAATTGCAAAAGGGAACACTGCAATGTTTGGAGTAACAGATATGTTCATTATAATTGTGGTGACGGCCTCACAGATGTGTCTATATCTTAAAAGTTATCAAATTGTACTTTTAACATACGTGCAGTCTGTCCTATGACAAGTATACTCAGCAAGTCTGTTAAAAATATCTAGAAGAAAAAATTGTTTACTAATACAAAAGAAAATGTGAATAAATAGAAAGTCCATATTTCCAGAAGAGTCATTATTATAATTGGCTTTCAATTTTATTGAGGTTTCCCTTCTACAAAATCAATCACTTCTCTCATGCTACTTTTAAAATTCATTGTCTCTGAACAGTTTCATTATGTCTCAGTGTGGATCTCTTGGAATTTATCTTGCTTTGAATTCATTATATATACATCACTGATTTGAGGAAGTTCCTAAACTTTCTTCATATATTCCTTCTGCCCCTTTCATCTTCTTCTGGCATTCCCATAATGACTAGGTTGCTGTTTGATTGTCTTAACAGAACTTCAAGGCTCTATTTTTATTCAATCTATTTTTTTCTTTCTGAAAAATAGATTATACTATACTATATAATCTCAATTGATCTATTTTTGTATAATAAAGAATACATCTAGACTATGTTTCCAGTTCCTAGTACAGAGTTTTAAAAACTCTTGGAATTTCCTGAGTCCATAGGAGTACCTGAATTATGAGATGACTAATAGTGGCCTCTCTAGATAGCGTCATGACTTGTAAAAGCCAATCATATAATAAGATGGTTGGAAATTTCAGCTTCATCTCCAGGGAAGGGGAGATTGGATTCAGTGATGAGATCAATAATGTAATTATCACGGTTATATAATGAAACCCCATAAGAAAAATCAGTGATAAATCTTAGGGAACACTTCGATGTGCTGCAGCCAGGAGAGTGAGGGGGATTGAAAGCTCAGATTCCAAAAGAAGAGAGCCTGGAAGCTCTACATTAAAGTGATCTGTAGACCTAGACTTACGTGTCGCCTCCATCAGGCAGTTCCTGAGTTATATACCTTACAAAAATTTCAGTCATATATATTGCATTTTCAGTGAGTTCTGTTACTTGTTCTACAACTTATAAAGTGGAAGAGGTTGTGGGAAATGCTACATTTGTAGTTTATTGAACATATGTGTGGATATGGAGAACCGCCATTGTAATAGTGTCTCAAGGATGTACCATCTGTTGAGGACACTGCTCTTTAATCTATGGCTCTGGTACTAACTCCAGTTAGTCAGCATCAGCATTTAATTGAATTGGCCTGTAGAACACCCTGGTGTGTTCAATAATTGTTATCAGAATAGTCCTATCTTAAATTCCGTGATTCATTCTTCTTCCTGCTCCTATCTGCTTTCAAATCCCTCTAGAGAAATTATTGCTCAGTTATTGTAAATCCCTCTAGAGAATTTATTGCTCAGTTATTGTATCATTCAGCTACAATATTTCTATTTCTTTGGTGATATTCTCTATTTGTTAAATTATGCTTTTTGTTTCCCTTAGATCTTTTTCAATGACTTCCTTGATCTCTTTGAATATATTTAAGACCGTTGATTTAAAGTATTTTTAATGGAAGTATATTGTCTGGAATTCTTCAGGGAGAGTGTCTATTCACCTTTTCTTTCTGTGAATGGGCCATTTATTCTTGATTCTTTGTATGCCTAGTAATTTTGTATTGAAAATGGGGCATTTTTCAATACTATAAACAACTCTGGAAATCAAATTCTCTCAAGTCACACTGCTTAATGAAGATTACTATTTATTTTCTTGTTTAGTTTCTTTTCTAAATTTTTTTGGTTAAAACAGTATTCCTTATTGTATACGGTCACTGAATCTTTGTTTCATCACCTAGTGATTTGGCAGATATATCCTTAAACAGTTTTTGGCTATTTAAATAGTGATGCCAGGAACAGTTATGTAGAAGTTTCTATGTGGAGATATGTTTTTGATTCTCTTGGACAGATACATAGAAGTGCAACTGCTATTTCATATGGCTATTCTACGTATAATTTTCTGAGGAACTGTGAAACTATTTTCCACAGTTAGCTGTCCCAATTCTTCACATCTATACCAATACTTCTTATTACTTGTGTTTTTGAAATTATTATTGCAGACAACTAAAACATATAGTATCAACTTGTGTCTTTATTTGTATAAGTCTAATGGCTAATACTTGAACATCTTCATGGGATTTTTATCTATTTGCATGTTATATTTGGAGAAATGCCAATGCTGATTTTTCGCCCATTTTAAAAGATTTCACTTTTTAGTATAGCTTTAGTTCTACAGAAAATTTTCACAGAAATGTACCAAGTTCTCATAAATGCTGTTCCACATATGCCCATACACAATTTCTCCTATTGGCATTGTTGCACAGCAGCAAAAGAAAAACTAGATTTCATAAAACTTAAAAACTTTGTGCAACAATTCAATGGCAAAAAATTCCAATTTAAAAAATTAAAAATAGAATTACCATATGACCCAACAATCCACTTCAGGTTATTTATTAGAAGAGCATAAGAACACTAACTAGAAAAGATACATGGCACCTCCATGTTCATTGCAGCATTATTTGCAATAGGCAAAATACATAAGCAACCTAAGTGTCCAAGTGTCTAAGTGTTGATGGGAAAGTAGATAAAGAAGTTGTGGTAAATACACACACACACATGCACAATGGGATATTATTCAGTTATTTAAAAAAGAGTAAATTTTGCCATTTGTGACAACTTGGATGGATCTTGAAGGCATTATACTAAATAAAATAAGTCAGACAGGGAAAGACAAATGCCGTATGTTATCATCTATATATGGGATATAAAATAAAACAGCAACAACAAGAATAACTTCCAGCTCATGTATACAGATAACAGATTGGTGATTTCCAGGATCAGGGGGTAGAGATTGGGCAAAATGGTGTGAAAGCATTAAAAAATACAAACCTCCAGCTGTAAGTCATGGGATGTAATATACAGCATGGAGACTAGAGTCAATAATACTGTAGTGTATATTTGCAAGTTGCTAAAACAGTAGATCTTAAAAGCTTTCATTACAAGAAAAATATTTTGTAAGTATACTTGGTCAATGAATATTCACTAGACATGTGGTGATCTTTTCTAAAATCATTACGTTGGACACCTGAAACTAATATGTTATATGTAAACTATATCTAAATTAAAAAAAAAACTTTGTGTAACAGAGGATACTATCAAGAAAGTGAAAAGATAATCTACAAAATGGGAGAAAATACTTGCAAATTATACATAGGATAATTACTTAGTATCCAGACTATTAATAACTCTTACAGCTCAACCCCAAAAAGTAAAAGGTCTTAACTGAAAACGGGACAGAGGACTTGAACAGACATTTCTATAAAAAGGTCCATAGATTCAAAAATTCCTGCAAAAACATATTGAACATGAATTTGAATTAATGAGAAATGCAAGTTAAAACCATAGGCGACATTATTTAATACCCATTAAGATAGTTATAGTAAAATATTATAATAAGATAATAAAATATAATAAAACATGAGAAATAAATAAATGAAACCAAAAGTTAGTTCTTTGAAAAGATCGACAAAATTAAAAAACTATTAGCTAGAAGGACTAAGAAAAAAAAAATAAGATTCAACTAAAATAAAAAATTAAAATAGGGACATTATTACTTATTCTATAGAAATAAGAAGGATTATACCAGAGAACTATTAATAAATGTATGCCAATAAATTGGATAACCTAGATAAATTACAAAAATTCCTAGAAATACAAAACCTACCAAAAGGAAATCATGAAGAAATAGAAAACTAACTAGACCTATGACTAGTAAGGAAATTGAATAAATAATCAAAAATCTCCTGACTGAAAAAAAAATCCTGTACATAATGACTTCTACCAAGCTTTTAAATTATAACCAAAGCCTCGCAATTAAAAAAAAAAACTGAGTCAGAAGAAGTCTTCGTAGTTTAATTCTGAGACCAGCATTATCTTGATACAAAGCAAAGATACTATGAAAAAACTACAGATCAATATCTTTGTGAAAAATGATGTGAAAATCTTTAACAAAATACTAACAAACCAAATTCAGCAGCCTATTAAAAGGATTATACACCATGACCAAAAAAATTATTCCTAGAATGCTAGGATGGTTAAATATATGAAAACTGATCAATGTAATATACCATGTTAACAAAATGAAAGACACATGATCTGTAATTGATTCAGTAAAGCATATGATAAAATTCAATACCCCTCCATGTTCAACATTCAACAAAATATGAAACTATTTCAACATAATAAAAGTCATATATGAAAAATCCACAGTGGAACTGATGGAGTAATAATTCTGTCAGCTGCTTTCAAACAATGTGGTCCACATCATTCCCAAGGACCTAAGTTCATATTCCATGACCTGAGGGAACAACCAATATGCACAACTAAATAAGATAAATAAAATGCTTTTTCCTGACTGCCTGCCTCTGCTCATATTCAATCCTGTCTGCACCTTTCTTTTAAGTAAGAAAATCAAAATCCACAGCAAATATTATAGTCAATGATGAAAAACTGAAAGCTTTTCCTCTAATATGAGGAACAAGGTAATTTACAAGTATTTTCACCACTTTTTTTTCCTCCCAGCCCTGGGTCTCAAACCCAGGTCTGTGAGCTTTACATGACTTACACCTTAGCTGTCTGAGTCATGTAAGTAAGCCCTGTTCATCACTTTTATTCAATATAGTACTAGACACTCTAACCAGAGAGAAGAAAAAGAATGCATCCAAGGAGGTGAAAGACTTGTAAAATAAAAATCATTACCCAAAGTAATCCACATATTCAATTCAATCCCTATAAAAAAATCTCATTATTATTTGCAGAAATATAAAAATACACCTTAAAAATCTCAATGGACCCTAAATAGCCAAAACAATCTTAAAGAAGAACAAAACCGGAGGACTCACTTCTTGGTTTTAAAACTTACTGCAAAGCTACAGTAATCAAAACAGTGTGGTAATAGCATAAAGACAGACAATGACATTGAGAAGAAAGCCCAGAAATAAACTCTTGCATATATGTTCAAGTGATTTTTTTAGAAAGATGCCAAGACTGTTCAATAGGGAAGACACAGTCTTTTAAATACTTTTTTTCTGGAAAAACTGGAATAGCCACATGCAAAATAATTAGGTTGGACTCATAAAAATTAACTCAAAGTGGCTCAAACACCTAAAGATAATAGCTAAAATCAAACAACTGCCAAAAGAAAGCATAAGACAAAAATTTTATAACACTGAATTTATCAATGATTTCTTGGATATTACACCAAAAGAAAAAATAGACAAACTAAACTTTATGAAAATTAAAAATGTTTTACATCAAAAGAGTATCAACAGAGTAAGAAGACAACTTACAGAATTGGAGAAAATATTTTTAAATCTTAGATAAAGGACCAATATCCAGAATATATAAAGAACTCTTAAAATTCAATAACGAAAAACTGATTTAAAAATGGGCACAAGATTTGAAGATATTTCTTCAAGGAAGATATACAAATGACCATAAGCACAAGAAAAGATGCTCAACATCACTCATATAATAAGGAAATGCAAAGCAAGACTACATTGAAAGCCACTTCAGACTCATTAGGAGAGCTACTATTTAACACACACACACACAAAAAAAACCAGAAAAAATAATTGTTGGTGAAGATGAGGAAAATTGAAACACTTGTGCAATATTGACTGGAATAAATAATAATGCAGTCACTATGGAAAAACAGTATGGCAGTTCCTCAAAAAATTAAAAATAGAATTACCATATGGCCAATCAATTCACGTTCTACATATGTCAAAAAGAACTGAAAGCAGGGAGTTAGATATTTGCATATCCATGTTCATAGCAACATTATTCAGAATACCTAAAATGTGGATGCAATCCAAGTGTCTATCAAGAGATGAATAAATAAGCAAAATGTGGTTTATACATGTAATAGAATATTATTCATCCTTAAAAAGGCAAAAAAATTCTGATATATGCCAGGTGATCTACACTAACTACCAAAAGAAAAATACTGAATGATTTCACATTTCTGAGATACACTATTCTAAACATAAAAGACGGAGTAGAATGGTGGTTTCCAGGGACTAGGAGGAAGAGGAATGGGTAATCATTTTTTAATGAGTAGAGAGTTTCTATTTTACAAGATGAAAAAAATTATGGAGATGGATAGTAGTGATACTATTGCATAATATTATAAACATTTAATATCTGGCCTGTACAGTTAAAAATGCTTACGATGGTAAATTTCAGGTAATATGTATTTTACTACAATAAAAACTGAGGGGATAAAAGCTGACATGGATTGAAAAGACAATTAATTGTAAAAGTAATCAATTGATCAATAAACAATTAAAAATACCTCAAAACTGCTTCCTGTTTTATGTTGGTTTAACAAATATTTATTGGCCTTTTTTTTTGGTGCCACATATTGTTTTCAGTGATAGAAACAGAACTGAACAGATTAAAAGGTCAGTGCCCTCAGGGAATTTAGTCTACTGGGAAGACAATATGAAACATGATAATTTAAGAGTGATAAGTGTTGTCAGAGTCATTGGATGGAGTCCTGTAATAATGACCTGCAGCAGAGATTAAATCATATGACTGGTCAGGTGACTGAGAGGAAGCCCATTTATGATGAGAGAACAGCCGTGAGCAGCTCTAGGAGAGGTCCTGCATGCAGAGGGAAAAGCAGGCCCAGGCTAGAGGACACCTGCCTGCAAGTCCAAGGAGCAGAAAGGCCACGGGGAAGACAGGTAAGAGGGGCATGGGACAGATAAGGTCAGGGAAGGACACGCAGCATGAGCAGCAAACCCTGAAGGATCTAGATTTTAATCCGTTTCTAGGGAAGTAACAGTCTTTTAAATGGGAGCCACTGAAGGGTTTTAGGCTGGTGTGTGCTCTTGTATTGTGTGAGCCCTGATGCTTTCAAAGGCCCGCATTTAAAATAATCTCTACTGCTCAGACAAGATTATTTATTGAAAATACAAAGGTCATCAAAAACAACACAAAAAAATAATACCTATCTGCTTATAAAAAGAAATGATTTAGACCACCTAAGTGGACAAAGAGGGAAATCTGACAGGTTACTTCTTTTACAGGAGCTTAGGTTCCAACATGAAAAAGATTTTGTTTTTTGTTGTTTTTTTTTAAGTAGAGCCGAATTGTGAAAGCCAATAGCTTATGAAGAGCAGAGGTTCTTGGTATTTAGTTAAAGGATACTTCCCTGTTGCCTAGGACAGTGTTTGATACAGATGAGACAGTAATGAATACTTGAAAATTTTATACTATAAATAAATATGAAGTCCAACTCGTGGTTAATCAAATACCCAAAGACTCCTGTACTAGTATTAAAAAGAGAGACTACATTAAAGACAGTTAAGTCATAATTAGAAACATTTCCAAAAAGTCAAGAAACTAAGTACCTCTGTGTGGGCACAAGAAAGCTCTTATGACAAAATTAAAACCATGCAAAATTAGAAGTCGCAGAAACATGGGCCAGTTTCAAAATGTCTTAACTGGTAACATGCTCTGAGTGGACATAGAAGCAAAGGAGTTTTTCCAGTAGATCATACACAGCATTTAGTCAGTCCCTCTCATTAGACTACCTTTTTTCCAAAGGAAATAAAATCATTATCACAACTTACCCCCAAAACCCATAATGGGTTATTTTTCACAATTTGATATATCTAAAATCTTGATAAAATGTCTTTAAAAAATGAATACATGTGTATGTTGGAGGGGCGGGGGGGCTATACATTACTATGTGAATTTTGTATCTTTTTAACAATTCAGAATTCCTTGTTGTGAAGTGGTTTTCAGCTATTTTTCATGGGCTTTCCAAATATACAATCATATCACCTACAAATAATCTTAATTCTATCTGCTTACCATATTTTATACCACCGTTATTTCTTCCTACCTAATACTTAATTGTATAATAAATTGCTGTGATATTAGTGGAAATGTTTATCGTTTTTAGGACTTCAGCGATGTTTTCAATGTTTTTCTACTAAATAGTATGCTGGATTTTGAACTAAAACCATCACATACAAACATACAGATATAAACACTGTGCCTCCTTTTTTAAACAAATATTCAGGAAGCTTCCATAGAGTATTATTTTATTGAATGTGTAGGTTTTTGTTTTTGTAAGGAAAGGTGCAGGCAGGAATAAACAGGAGGAAGAAGCACTATATTTAATTGTTCATCTTGGTTGTTGCCTCTGGCCTTGGGTCAGGAACCTCGGTCCTTGAGATGTAGGTGGACTTATCTGCTAGGCTGCTAGGGCACACATTTATTGAATGTTTCTAACAAGAATGGTTGAGCATTTTGTCAAATGACTTTTTAGCACTTATAGAGAAGTTCACATACTTTTTCTTCTTAGATCTATTATGATTATAAATGACTTTGATTTCCTCATATTGACAATATTATCAAATGCTGTTCTTTTATTGAGCTGCTGTGGTCTATTAATATTTTACTAAGAATTTTGCAATGATATTTATAAGCATGACTGCTTTATGTTTTATTTACTGTGTAATCTTTCTTGGGCTTGATATTATAGCTCAGTTCATAAAGAGAATTTTTTGCCCTTTTTATATGCCCTGGAATGATTTAAATAGTATCAGAATAATCTGTTTTATAAAGGGTTGGAGGCATTCTATGTAACTTTTGTAACCTTGTATTTTGGAGTTTATTATTATAACTTTCACAATTTTTTCTCTGAAAATAAGTTTTTTAAGAGTATCTTTTGTTGGGTCACTTATGGTTATATGCAGAAAATCCATGAGAATCAACTGAAAACCACAAGGAATTCTGAATTCTTAACAAGACACAAAATTCACAAGTAGTAATGAATAGCCTGCCTACATATAACCACCACTTAGATTATACAATGAAAGAGAAGGCCTCACCTACAGTGCCAACAAAAGTATAAAATGGTTGGGATAAACTTTAAAAATGTATACAAGTTTTATTAAGAAAATGATAAAAGCATGCCTGAGTAGAAACTAGCATTTCCAAAATGTTTATTAGTATCCATTTTATTAGGTTTTAGAGATAATAACAGAGATAATTTTACTTTTTCCTTTCTAATTTGGTTGCCTTTTTATTTCTTTTTCTTCACTAACTGCTCTTTTTCTAAATACTATGTTAAACAAAAATAGCAAAAATAGACAGCCTTGTATTGTTCCTAATCTTAAGGGAAAGACTTCTTTTTCCAATGCGTAATATTAGCTGTCAGTTTTTCATATATGTTCTCTATCTTACTGAATAATTTTCACTTTTTTGAATGGCCTTTACATATTTCTCTCTCCCATTTCTTTTTTTTTTAATTAAAATGTATATAACATAAATGTATATAAACATAAACATAAAATGCATATAACATAAAATGTATATAACATATCGTTTTAACCATCGCAGGCATACAATGCAGTGACATTATGCTCACTTTGTTGTGCAAATATCACCACCATCACAACTCTAGAACTTTTTCATTATTCCAAATGGAAGTTGTGTAGACATTAAACAATAAATTTCAGTTACCACCACTGGACTCCAGTTCTTGGTAACCGCTGCTCTACTTTGTCTCTGTGAGTTTGACTATCGATAACTTACATTAGTGGAATTATTCAATATTTCATTATTATATAATTTAATTTTATGTAACCTTGTCAAACATCCCATTTTATACTTCTGTTTATTCTGCCTTATGTTGTTTTTAATTTGGCTTACATCTCTGTTGAAAGTGTTCTTTTCCTCTTTCATTTCTATCCTCAGTTTTAATGACTTACTTGTCCTCTCCTGTTGTCTTATTCTTTAATCTAGCACATCATTATTTCTATTATACCATTTTTTAAAAGCATTTAGTTTTGTTTTTTAATTTTTCAGTTGATCCCTCTGCCCCAAAAGCTGGACTGTGAATTGGGAGAAGTTAGGAAAGTTTACTAAAATTACATTTCTTGAAAGAAATAGTTTGTGAATATTCTCCACATAGTCCTATATCTTACAGTGGTAATTTCATTGGCCCACAGCTACTTAATGAGCGTAGTATAACATATTCAAAAGATGGAAGGGAGAGTTAAACTTGGGATTATGGTTAAAAAATTCCCAGTCCTCTCTCTGGTTCTACAAATAAAGCTCGTGATGAAGCATTTGGATGTAGTTTTAAAATATGTCCAACAAAATATTTATCCAACTAATAAAGAAAACCCCACATTTTATCTGCAGAATCAGCTCTTTGTAGCTTGCCTTAGATGACACTGGTTCCTGTTCTGTTTTCACCCAAGAATTCTGTTAATTATTCACATTTAAAAATTATAGTGTGGTTCATATTTCAGTTCACCTAGTCCTTTATATAATGTTTATTAGCTCAGAGTACATAGTTGTCGCTCTTTCCTGTCAGATCAAAATGTAACTGGGTACACTCTGTAATGAGCTTTGAGCTAATTTAAATATTGCCAACACAGTTCTAGTTGCAGACATTACACAATTGGCCTCTTATACACAGGCAACTCTGTTACCTAGGGAGTTGGCTTATTAGATTGTGTATGTGTTTGGTGACTACAATTTTTCCTGTAAGAGACCTGCTCACCTACACTCTCTCCTTTAACCATGGTATTTTCATTTGGACTATCTTTTTTATTTCTTCTCCAAAACAATGCAAAGGATAAAGAGAAGTGAAGATTTTGGTGGTCATGCTAATTTCCTTCTTTCACCATGAATCTTTATAAATAAGCCTCAAATTACAAATTGCAAAGACAACCACAAAAGTGGACAGTGCCAAGACACCAAGAGTAGAGTATTTAAGAACATATTCATTTATGCAATAACTATTTAATGAGTACCTACTATTGATCAGTCTATACTAGGTACTGATATGACATTGAACATAAAGGCACAGTCTTTAAGGTATTCCAGTGGGGAAGTCAAACAAGCCAACTAAAACAGGATAAGATGCAGGGTAACAGAGTCTGCTATTTTAGACATGATAGATTCTTCAGATAGAAGGCTTCTTTCAGGAGGTAATGTTTAAGCAGAGATTGAGTTAAGTGAGAAAGTTAACAGAGCATTTCAGTACATGGAAAAACAGCAGAGTGCAAAAGCCTATGGGGAGAATGTGCTTAGGGTTCAGTGAACAGCAAGGAATCCAATCCTACTTAAATGGGAGAATCATATTGAGTGTGGTTGGAGAGGAAGGTGGAGACCAGGACATACAGGGCTTGTAAAATATTATGTGGGTTTTGGATTTTATTTTATATATATATATATATATATATATATATATGCACTGGAAAGTTTTGAGCACGGAAGTGACATGGTCAAGGTATCTTCTGAAAGGATCACTGATAGCTAGGTGAAAAACAGGCTGTAGCAAGGTCTATTAGTCAGGATCCAACCATAAAAGAAGAAAACACTCGTTATTTCAGGCAAAGGTAGTTTTAAGAGTAATGTTAAAAGGAATAGGGCGATATCAAAGATCAAAAAATAAACACCGCTGTTTGGACCCTAAAGGAGCTGCACCAACTAAGATACCATTTGGAGATGCCATCATTGACATCCTCTACTAGAGATACCATATTAAGCAAGGAAGGAACTGCTAGTCAGGAATCATGCTACTTCCACTTCTACTATAGAAATGGCCAGCAATTACCAGCTACTGAATCTAGAAGCAGAAAGTTTCTTTCCTCCTCTGCCTCCTGTTCATGCCTCCTACTGGTAGAATTTCACTGAAAGCTAGCTAGCATAAGGACCAGGAAAAAGCAGTTCATACACTGGGCCCTTGTACAGAGTTTAAAAGGGCAAGAGTAGACATGAAAAATGACAACTTTTAGAGTCAAGAATAGAAGCAGGGAAACCATTAAGATGCTAGTGCTTTATATAGCACACGTGAAAATGATTGGAATTTGGACTAGAACAGATATGGTTGGAGGCAATATTTTTTTTCAAGATAAGATCAAAGAGTCAAGAATGAATGCCAGAACTTTGTCCCGTGTGAGGGGATAAAGGACCGTACTATTTGGGATAAAGCTCTGACACTGGAGGAGTGTGCACTTTATTTGCTTGGTGGAGGATAAATTATGTTTTATCTGAAGTTAACTTGAAGGTTTTATTATTAATTCAAGTAGAGGTGAATAGGATGTTGAATACACCCGTTGGAATTCGGAGGAAAGTGGACTAGAGATGGAATTAAAACTTTCTCTGACCACCATCCATGGGATTGGATGAGCGTGTGACAGTGTAAAGGAAAGAGGTCCAAGGACTGAGCTCTAGGACTCCTGAGGTCAGGAAGGGGAGAGGAAAGTTCAGCCAAGGAAAAACCCAGAGAATGTCACCAGGGAGGTAAAAGAAAGCCAGGAGAGGCTGTGGAAAACAGAACTGTCTCCCGAATATGGTAATGAGCAGTTGTGCCAATGACTGCCGAGTTCATTGACGTAAGATCTGAGTTACCTCCCTGGATTTGGCACCTAAGATGTAAGTAGGAAGGAAATCTGATTGGAATGGTTCTGCTATTAGGCGGAGCCGGAAAATGGGGTGGTCGTTAGAGAGTGACAGGTAGCCGCTGTAGAACGTTTTGAAAGGATGGGCGGTATGATCTTTGTACCCCGGCAGCCCAGCAAAGTCGGAGGTGAAGCCTGGCTTTCTGCCCGGAGGGACTGACCTTGGCGGGGATTCTCAAAATCCGCTGCACAGTCAAGGCTAGGAAAAGCCAGGAAAGGGGCTGGGGCTGCAGCGACGGAAGACGGAGAGGGCAGGCGGTGAGCCACCTCCACTCGGCGCGGCTTTGCGCGCCGGGCCGCTGATGGCGTCCACTCTCCACATACAGCAGGCCGGGCCAACAATGCCCAGAGCATTGGCAACGCCAGGGAACCCGCCTGTGGGCTCCTGACCGGCCACATCAGACTGACACAAGATGGAGGCGGGGGAGAGTCCCCTGCCGGGGCGTCTCTGGGCGTGGGCCACGCTCGTCACAGCGTCGGGCGCTTTCTGCCGCTCGCGCAGCTCTCTCGCGCCTCAGCCGCTCGCCCTCCGCTCGCATCCCCGGGATTCCTGGAGCCACCCCGGGACTTCTCTCACCAGCCCGCCCCGAAAACTATTCTGGCAGGGGTAGCCGCCCACCCCGCCCCACGCGCGCCACCGCGCCACTCCACACGCTCAGATGGTTAAATGCCGTAGGGCGGGCGCTGGCCCTGCAAACCCGGCGGGCGGGGTCACGTGGCCCTCCCCGGCCAATAGGCGCGCGGCTCGGGGTCGAAGCCAGCTGCGCCGGCTCACTGTCGAGTAGTAGGACTGGACGGCTGCGGTGACCACTGCGGTGCTGAAGAGCGGTGAGCCAGTGAGCTGCGACTGCGGTTACAGGGGGCAGGACGGAAGAGCCGGGAGACGGCGCTTACCCGCGCAGCCACTCATCCCACCGGCCGTGCCCTCGCCGCCGCGGCGCCACTCGAGCTGCCCCTTTTTCCTTAGGAAAAGGCCATGGAGCGCGAAGTTCAGCAGGCTCGCGACGCGTTCCGATCCGGCCGGTCGCGCCCCCTGACGTTCCGGCTGCAGCAGCTGGAGGCCCTACGGAGAATGATACTGGAGCGGGAGAAGGACTTGCTGGCGGCCGTCGCCGCCGACCTGTGCAAGGTAGGCGTCGCGGGGAGGAGTCCGGGCGCCCACTTCCCGCCGCCCCACTTGAAGACTGCATTCCACTTGAGCTTTTGTATTTTTACATTCCTGATTATGCACGCATTGTGGAAATGTTTTCTCCAGCAGTTCAGATAAAGCAAAGGTTTCCCTTTATTTTCCTGAGCCACCTCCCTCCCTTGCTTACCCAGACTGTTACCCCTATTTGCAGACACATAGAAGTGCATGTTTTCTGACTTCTTTATTACCTCTTATTTGAAATGCTTTTTATATACTTGCTGGGTTTTCTGTTGCATTTATGGGCCTTTTCCTTATTATTTTTTAAGTTGATTCTGAGTTTGAGTAATTTGTCACTTTAATATATTGTAGATGTTTTTCTCCCAGTCTATTTCATGTCTTTTAACTTTGTTTATGGTTTCTTTTATAGACAGGTGTTTTGGTTATCGTTGTTGCTCTCAATTTTTCCTCCATGACATTGTTTTAGGTTTGTGTACCTCAAACTCTAGTGTGTTGGTGAATCACCCGGGGAGCTTGTTAAAATGCAAAACATGCTGCAGTAGGTCTGGAAGGGCATCAAGTTTCTAAGTTTCTAGTGAGCTCCCAGGTGATAACATGCTGCCTGTTTTGGAACCAGGCTGTGAGTAGCAGGTTTAAGGTAGTATTTAGGGTGTAAATGTATTCCCCTAGAGGTACAGATTAAAAACGTAATTGCTGTGGTATAAGGTAACATTTAAGCCAAATATAAATGACTTGCATCAGTACAGAAGGATTCAGAGGGATTTAATATATTAGAGAGAGACTTGGAAAATTGTTATTGAAGGCTTGGAACAAATCTGAGTGGCAAACCTGCTAGTCTATAATAATGCTAGTTGTCATTGCAGATATATCTAGCCTAAGATTTTTGACATTCGGGCTAAGTGAGTCATACTCACCCAAAGTTAATTCATTCTCTTATACTAGAGTGAATTTAATGCATACACTCATGAAGTTATCACCATCCTTGGAGAGCTTGATCTTGTGCTAGAAAAGCTTCCTGAATGGATTGCTTCTCAACCTACTAAGAAGAACCTGCTCACCATATTGGATGAAGCCTATGTTCAGCCAGAGCCCCTGGGGGTCGTACTGATTATCGGAGCTTGGAACTACCCACTTGTTCTCATCCTTCAGCCTCTGATAGGGGCCATCGCTGCAGGTCTGGGGTCAGCTATGTCTTTATACCTTTTTAGAGTGGGACTTATTTTCTCATATTGATTTTAAATGAAGGATAGTGGCTAATTAAATGTATTTGCTTTACTGCCTTACCTTGGTTTATATTAGCAATGTACTGAGAATTCACACACACACACACACACACACACACACACACACACGCGCGCGCGCGCGCGCTTTAATGGGCTCCAAAGGAGATTTGCATAGTGTCTGTTTTTTGAAGCACCCAGGGAATGAACCTGTGAGGATACAGAGGCATCTGAATCAACAGGCCTAGGAGTTTGGAGTTGGCATCCATAGTTTAAGGTGGTTTCAGCTGCTGACTCTGGCCTGAATTAACTATTTGATTCTGTTTTACCAGTTTCTTCATTCAAGTAAGGACTATGGTAGTAAGCTAATTTGGCATATATCAAATGACAGATTAATTTATTGCCTTTTGCTGGATCCAGATCAACACCTTTATGTTGCCTGGCTTGTTTGTCCAGTAATTCCAGGGCAAACAGAAAAATCCATGTACAGGAGTGGAAGAAAAGGGAGTGGAGAGAGTAATAGAACCTGTTGTGAGTGACTTGGAGATAATTTTTTAAATGTGAAAATGAAGAGAAAGTGAGACCAGCTCTTGGGTTCATTTTAAGGAAGAGCAGATTTAAGGGCTACAGAAAGAATTGGAGTACTTAGCCTGAACTCCCCCCGTGAACACTAGGGAGCTATAGAAATTAACTCGAGTATTACATGGCATTATCCTACTTTTTGCTTTGTTTAGGAAATGCAGTGATTGTCAAGCCTTCTGAACTAAGTGAAAATACAGCCAAAATCTTGGCAGAGCTCTTCCCTCAGTATTTAGATCAGGTAAGAATATCTTGGCACATCTTTAACACATCTCTTTATGGTAGGGAACACATACTTGATCTTCCTGTTAGTGCATGTCATCATGACTGGGCATCCATTTTTCCTTTCCTTAAGCCTCCAATAATTTCTTTACTCAAAGTAGTTAAGTTCTCAAATAAAATGCAGAATGCCTCAGCTATTGTATTTATACAATGTATTTAGACCCATGGTATCATCCTAGACACCTCCTGCTACTTACAGTTCCTCTTCTGTCATTTGGCATTTTGGATTAACCTTTGTTTGCTGTAACATGATTTTAGGTACATTCATTTAGTGGATTATCTAATGAGGCATTGGTGCCATTGGGTTCTCATCTCTCTTTTATCCTATAGGGGTATGGTTATAATAGAACTCTTCTGCTTTTAAAGTAGGCATGTTTGTGGCATGAAAATGATAGAAGGAAAATGGCCCCAAGAATGTGGCCCCTAACTTGAGGCCTAAAGTGCTGGCATTTAAAAGTATCAAAAGCTGATTAAAAAACATTATCTCCTCAGTGATAGGGTGGCTTATCTCTCTCAGAGGTTCCTGCGCTCCCAGGGAAGAAGTTTATGATACCACCATAAAACTGGGATTGCTGCAGATAGGAGTTCTCCCTTCACTTTCATTATAGACAACTTGAAAAGATCACACTTGGAGTTGTACACATTAATTTGCATTAATCTAGAGGTTAGATATTATATTAGAATATTCTTGTTCTTTCTTTTCTTACTACTGTTGCAGGAGCCCACAGAACAATTTTATTCTAAAAGCTATGGTTAGCCAATTTAGAAGAGTGATGAAGACAATGAGATGTCATGGGTTGAGTAGGATTTGGAACCAATTAGTTGGAAGATTGAAGGTCCTACTTTGCCCCCTCATCAGGATTAAATTCAGTCTGACTCATCCAGATGGGAATAATAATAGCTACCCTGTCTCAGTTTGTAGTTGACCCAATCGCGCTGGACATTAAGCCATATGCAAGTTAACACTTGAAACATTTGTTGGGCAATTGAACATGATGTGAATGAGAACTGATGAGCCTTCCTAATTAGCACAAAGTCAAATGGAAACTAACCTCTGAGCCAGCTTTTACTTCATGCCCATATCTAGAAACTTTAACAATTCCCTCTGTCTTCCTCCTTGCCACCTGTTCTTTGTCATTACTTTTCATGCTGTCTTTATCTAAGAAATTCTTTCTTTCATATTCACTGCTAAAAACAGCATAGTGTACAAATAAGGTCTTGATTCAAAGCTACAAGACTTCTCCCCAGTAACAGGAGAGAAAACTGAGGCACACAGGTGTTTAGTAGCTTGCTGAAAGTCACATAAGCTAGTGAATGACAGGCCCAGATTCAGTCTAGATCTGACTTCAAAGGTGAATGTTCTTGCCTGCTATGCTTTGCATACCACTCATTCAAAAGACAGTCACATTGTCCAAAGTGGGCGAAGCCCTGCACCGTATTGTGTAGAAAGAGAATGTTCAGATTAAAATATTCATCTGGGACCTGTCCTGTGGTTGTTGACATAGCCCTTTCTTTCCAGAATTCTCAAAATTCTCGGTGCAGGCCATCCCTGCATTACCCTGGTCAAATCCAGCCCTTTGATCTCTGTCCTTTTGTGTCTTCATTGCCAAGCTCTGTGGAAAACACTGAACTCTCCAGGTCACTTCCACTATAGGCTGTTGACAGTTCTCCGATACTGTCAGTGGTCTCCACTTGTCAGCTCCTTCCAGCTTCACAGGGGCAGTCTCCATCTTTTCTTTGTTTTATTGAATATTACATGTTTATGTTGAAGAAATTGTTCATATCAAATAACAGGACTATTTTGGCAATGCTAGTATTTTCTTTCTTTAAGGATCTGTATGTTGTCATTAATGGTGGTGTCAAGGAAACCACAGAGCTTTTGAAGCAACGATTTGACCACATTCTCTATACGGGAAACACTGTAGTTGGAAAAATTGTCATGGAAGCTGCTGCCAAGCATCTGACTCCTGTGACTCTTGAATTGGGAGGGAAGAGTCCATGTTATGTTGACAAAGACTGTGACCTGGACATTGCCTGCAGGTGAGACTGCTCTCTGGTGATTTGGGATTTTCCCAACACACTAACAACTTGGTCTATTCTCTTTGCATTTGAATCCTCTGGCCTTAAGATACATCATTAATTTAAATCTTGGTGATTGATGTCCTCAAGGGTAACGGAACTCTTTTACAAACTTTCTCTTGATGCCACCATCTGAATAGATGAGTAGTAGGTCTTGACAGCACATTGTTGTCCTTAACAGACATGAAAACATTTATAGATCTGGCAAGAAATTTTGCTTTTCTGATGATAGGTGATCTAGAAAGTAGATACTCCAAAGTAATGTGTGTGCTGCTAAAATCCTTAAATCCCCAGAAGAAAGGGTATTATGTTGATCTTTTAACTGCGTTCCTTTGTTGCCCAACCAGTATTATTCATCTTTTAACTGGGAGGAACATCTTAGACTTCTGAACTAAAAAACAAGGTTTCAGGTTCTCTCTGCTAACACGGGTTTAGTTACCAGGAAGGGCCAAAACCCATAACTGACTGTGTGTCAGGCTTTTCTCCCCTTCCAAGGTGGGGAGCAAAGAAGAGGTTTTGGTGTTAGACCAGGGTCCAAGTTGACTTCATAAGTAGAAGTCTAATTGCCAGACGTGAGACCCTCAGCTAGGGACTTTGTAGGTCATGGATTCTAACTGAGAATGGCTTCCCAGTGTAGGGACAGGCTCCATGGAGAAGAGGATAGTCCAGTGGCTGATTGTTCTTATGCTTTATCCCTGAGTATCATTGCTAAAGTTCAATCCAAGAGACGTGGGGTCGATATGGATTCCTGTTACCCAGTGTTCTCTCAGCTAGAGCTGGAGAAAAAGGATGTGGGAGGCTGGGGGTTTTTTTTTGTTTTTTTTCCCCCTCTCTCTCCATGCTTCAGGTGATTGCTTCACTCTGTAGAAAGTACTATTTCCTTTGAGCTCCTGTGAGAACTTCCCTGCTCCTTAGAATATTTTGTATCAGTTGGAAAGAGCATTCTAAGTCCAGAGCCACTAATTTTAGAGATGAGTTTTTTAACTGCTTTTATTTTTATAAATATTACCAGTAAATCTGTGAGTACACACCAGTTGCAAAACATTCAAACAACATAATAGTGTGTAACAAATGAATAGTAGACTGAATTATATAGCTGTTCTGGGATATTTTTCTCTCTCTCAGGCGTATAACCTGGGGGAAGTACATGAATTGTGGTCAAACCTGTATTGCTCCTGACTACATTCTCTGTGAACCATCCCTCCAGAATCAAATCGTGCAGAAGATTAAGGAAACTCTGAAGGTTTGTGTTCAATATCCCTGTTCCCTGGTTTCATTAAAATAGAGTCAGATGAACTATTTGCAGGTAGTATTCCTATTCCCCGACGCCCCCCCAGGCTCAGGAAAATTCTATTATCCTGTATACCTGAACTAACTTATTGGCTATTTAAAAATGCTCTGTGCGCCTTTCATAGACTGTCTCCTAGGAGCAAGGTTGGATTGGTGTTAAACTCATTTAAATTGTCTATTTGATTTGTTGATGAGACAACCGACTAGTTAAAGTCAGTTTGAAAAGAATTAAGAATGTATTTGTTTTGAGAGAATGTTGCCAATCCTTTGAAATGTAATCAGAGGTCCCTCCCCCACTTCAGTTTTAAGAGCTAATAACCTTGCCTATGTAGAGGGTTTAGGAAGATCAGTATTTTGGAATGTGTTTGTTAGATACTGGTTATAGTATATTCTTGATACGGTTATCAGTCTCTCACTGAGGGAATCAAGGAAGCTGCATGTGGTATCCTGAACTCAACCTTGAGGATTCTTCAGTGTAAGATTTGGACTGGGAGAAAAGAATGAGATGAGCCAGTATGACTGAGTTCACTGGTGGGAGGGGATCAAGCCCTCTGGGTGGAAAAAATTATTGGAAACAATCATTGTTGACTCAGTAGATGCTAATTAAGCATAGAAAGGGTCAAGAACATCAAATAATAATGTGATCAGAGAATGAAAATTGTATATTAGGACATCTAGGAAAGAATAGTGTTCCAGATGGAGTAACTATGGGATGAGGCACTAAGGGTCCTGATATGGAAATGTACATTAGTGACAGAATTGAAGAAAGAGCCAGACGAGAAGAACATGGAAAACTGGCCAGATACAAAGAACATGGGGCAGCAGAGAGGGCGTTAAAGATTCCTGTTGAGTCTGGAAACTGGGAATTGAAGAAGACATGCTTAGCTGATGAATTTGGTTTCACAGGAGTAAGAGCCCCTCTGCCTTCCTTTGAGGCATTTACACTCAACACCATAGTTGACAAGGCTAACTGGAACATTTTTAAGAATAGTTTCTAGTCCTCATCCCCCACATGTGATGATTCAGTTGGTCTGGGGCCACACATGATTCTAAGGCACAGCTAGCATTGAAAACCATTATTGGTGACTCAAGTTGGAGCCCAAGAATATGCATTTCAACAGCTGTTTGGGTGAGTCTCACCTAGACTTGAGACTCTTGATAGAGGGTGAGTGAATAATGCTCTTTTGCCTTGACAGTAAATTAAGAGCTCTCGCAAGACTTTGAAGTGATGCAGAAATTCAGTAATTTTGTTTGTTTTGTTTAAAATATAATTGATGGGAGGATTTTTTTTCACCTTTGTTAACTTTTCAAACCTGTATTTTGAATTTTTTAGTAGTTCTACTATCTTTGGTAGAAATACCAGTCCAGCTGATACTCGAATAAATGGGTGGTCCTGATACAGAGACCTGCCCCCATGCCTCCCCCGATTTACCCCCAGAAGGGTCCATGGGAGACTACAGGAGAGTCATTTGAATCTGGAAAATGATGGCTCTGAATGTAGACTATAACTCTTCTCCTTGACTTGCCAAAAAGCTTAATAAGCCTACTATCATTAAAGTACTTGGGGAGGGAGGTATTAGATTCTGTGAGGATATAAAACCAGATTGATTTGAGGACATGAATATATTTTGTACTTATTGCAGAAATTAAAATCTGAGTTTTTGACAAATATTACTTTAAATAGGAATTTTATGGAGAAAATATAAAAGAATCTCCTGATTATGAAAGGATTATCAATGTACATCATTTTAAGAGGATTCAAAGTTTGCTTGAAGGACAAAAGATAGCTTTTGGTGGGGAGACCGATGAGACTACACGCTACATAGGTATGGAAACTTTCTTTTCTGCCTATGGGAAGGTGTCAGTTTGACATTTTTTAATAATACTATTTACTAATAATAAACTGTTCACATATTTGTTTAATTATTAAATATTTCAGGTATACAACTTTACTTATAAGCTATTTAAGATATTATGTATATAGATATATTTAATAACACAGTGTTTTGTATTTATACATATTTTATCTTTTTTTCTCCATAACAACCTGAGAAACAGAATAGAACTCTATGATTATTTCTAGTTTGTGGCTAGAAAAATGGCTCAAAGAAGAACATAATTTAGTCACAATTCCACAGTGAGCCAGTGACAATTCTGTTCCAGAAAGAATGTTTTGATATATCTTGCTTGACTTTATGTGTTTACTTTCTGTGGTTTTTATTATTTACTAAGAATATGTATACTTTTGTATCTTAAAATTTTTTTTAAATAACGTAAGTTGACAAAAGAATGACACATTTAGCAGGCAAATAACTGCCCTAAATAGCTTTACTTATCCTCTTATCAGATGGGATGCTGCATATCACCAAAACACCCAACTATTAAAAAAAAAAGGGAACACCTGGTGGCCTAGTAGTTTGGTCCACTGCTGTTCACATGCATCCCAGGGTCTCCAGTTCAAGACCTGCCTGGGGCCAGGAGAAATGATTAAGATTAACAACTAAATAAAATAAGTAGACTGCTTCTTCCTCCTTTTTCAGCCTGCCTGCCTGCTGCTTGCCTTCATTCCTGCCTGTACTTTTCCTTAAAAAAATAGTAATCAAGAACTTATACAATAAGGGAAAATGTATTCTCCTATAATGAGCAGTCCCTAGGTACTTTCTGCCTGTTAATTCAGTTAATCAGTCATATCCTCTGATCTTTCTGTTCTTCCATTCTCAGCATGTTTTCCCTGACCTGGAATACATAGCGTACATGCAACAGGAGGTGAACATCCAAAACAAATAGGTTCTCTGGCCCCGGGAAACAGGAGCAGGGTATTTGGGGTAACACCTTACTTACCCTTGGAGTGTGTTAAAAAGAGTCACCCCCTACCACATAGCCAACATAACCTAGTAGAAAACTAGGGATGAAGTAGAAGAACAAACTTAATATTGTCAGTCGTCTTTTCCTTTAGTTGCCAATGCAGCTGTTGGGAGGCTCTTTTGAGTGCTGCTCATTAGTGACTGATTTGGCACAGGTGCTGGGACATTGTAAGAGTCTTTAGTATCTATGTTTCCCTTCTTTTGTGCCTTACCCATAGTGGATAGAATATTGAATTGAGAATAAGCAGAACTTAAGTTTTAAGTATGTTTTCTTAATATGTCCAGTGGGGTTGTAATACAGGTCAATGAATAATATGTAAGAAAGCGCTTGAATTAAGAGGTGATGCCAATTTCATCCACAGAGGCGTGCTGTCTCTGCTCTCAGAAAGGCCTGTCCACAGAAAACTGCAAGCATGACCTCCTGTTACATGGGAATATGGTCATAATCAGGGTTAAATATGAATAAAATATACCCAAGTACTTATCTTTCCCTTGGTTTGTACAAGGATTCCGCATTGATGTACTTAAAGACATTTGCATAGCTTTTCTACAGTTCATACACATACTTAGAACTTTTTTTTTTTTTAATTGATAACACTTGGGCAGGAGTGAGAAAGGAATGGATAGGTGACCTGATCAAACATATATTAGAGTTTTGCATTATGTCTTCTATTTTAGCATTTTCATTTGGTTTTGTTTCTTTTCAGCCCCAACAGTACTTACTGATGTTGATCCTAAAACCAAGGTGATGCAAGAAGAAATTTTTGGACCAATTCTTCCAATAGTGTCTGTGAAGAATGCAGATGAAGCCATAAAATTCATAAATGAACGTGAAAAGCCTCTGGCTCTCTATGTATTTTCTCATAACAATAAGGTGAACTTGACTCATTGTCATAAGCCACTATCATACATCATATTCCTTTATTGTCTTAAAGCAAATAATTTGTTTTCTATAATACTACACGGAATCCATTAAGTGATGCTGTACTCATAGATTGCAGTGTTGGTTAATGAGTACCTATTACCTTTCCCATATTCCTGGGATTAGATCTGAGTCTTCAGATGTGAACGTCACAAGTTTTATTGTTTCACAAACAAAGATTTACATGTACTAGAGTTAGAAGCTTTTCTAAGGGTAATCTATAGAGTCTTCCCCTCTTAACCACAGTGACACCCAGCTGGGGCTGTCTGAGACAGGGATATCTGGCACTGTCCTGGAAATGGTTGTGGTGTCCTCTGCTTCATTTCTTGAGTGATGTCCCTTTATCATTAGAATGGTAGAACCAGATCTGTTAGGTGAGCATATCACACTGCATCATACAGCCTCAGTTTTCTCTACAGCAGATTATTCATTTCACAAGGTGACTGACTGATACTAAGGCACAGTGGCCTCAAGGTGAATAAGTAGGTCCAGGAGTCTTCTGAAGAAAAGCAAAAACTAGAAGGGATGAAGGTGGCGTCACTTAAGGTCTGAGGAGTTCATAAGTCCAACGTTTTCTGAAGCAACTCTGACGATAGCATATAGGTCATCATGTGGCACCTTCTAGAGCTTGTGATGCCACGGAGACACAGTATGTAAGATGTGAAGTGAGACCAGATGTGTGGAATTCAGTAAAGAATGAGTTGTCGACGAACAGTGGTCTGACGTTTCAAATGACTAGGTAATTTGGACAGGAATGCTGTAGCCTGAAGTCTCCTGACCAAGTGTAAATCCATGGGGAGCACTTCTCAGCAGTTGTCGTAACTACAGCCCTGGTAACTTCAGTCCGCTACAACGTTCTTGACAGCCTGGTGAAATGACATTTAACTGTTAAGTGTCATAATACCTCTTCGGGTCTTAGGTCAATCATTTATTTCTTCAAAAATAAAATGCTAAATCTGAAATCGTAAGTATGTTTGCATTTCACTAAGACTAAATGATAGCTGCTAACCTTATGCTGTAATTTAGAGCAGGGACAGAAATATTAATGACTTTTAGAAACCAGAATATAGTCTTAACTCTCCCTTAAAAAAAAAAAAAAAAAAAAAAGACCTTCGCCATTTTGGGTGGCCTAGTTCAAGGTGGTGCCTGAGGGAACAGGACTTCCCTCCAGGCATCCTCAAGGTGAAGAGTGTGGCCACAGATAAAGCCAGGCTGTGTGTCCCCAGAGCACACAGCCCACACTGAGGCTCTACTGACAGTGGCCTTACTTTGTTCCTCAGCTCATCAAGCAGATGCTCAGTGGCACGTCCAGTGGTGGTGTCACAGTCAACGATGTCATTATGCACTTCACTCTGAATTCTTTACCCTTTGGAGGAGTGGGTGAGTAGGCCTCTCTTCAATTCTTAATAAGTAGTTCGAAAGCACCACTGTTAATTGTTTGACCAGATGGTTGAAATAGCTGCTGTTGCTGCTGCCACCGGTTTTCTGGTCTTTGTTACTTTTCAGGAGCTCAGAGGAAGCAGGTAGGTAAGGGAGCTGTGGGTAAATAATGCCAAATGAAGGGTAAGGAGCGATCACATTTGGCTTAGTATTTTATCTGGCTAGGTTGCCTATGCTGGTAAGCCCCCTTCCCTCTGCTTGGGGGATAACAACACTTCACACAGTGAGGATGAGGTGAGAATTTACTTAGAGCATACGTTTAAATGGTTAGCCCTGCCCCGGCATCAGTGTGAGCCCCTGCTTCAGAGAACTGCGGATCCCTGCCATGCTTTGGAAAATGCCCTGTACGGCAGGGAAGTTCACCTTGCTGAAACACTGGGAAGAATTTCCTGAAAAGAGCCACTTGTGCTGGCCAGGAGGTTGCGTTGGTGGCATTCCAGGCACTGCGGGCTTCCTCCACGAGCATTTAGACAGAGACAGCCTCTGTCAACCCACAGTGGAGCCTGTTCTGTCTCTTTCTTTCATTTCAGGTTCAAGTGGGATGGGCTTTTACCACGGAAAACATAGTTTTGATACTTTTTCTCATCAACGTCCCTGTTTATTAAAAACTTTAAAGAGAGAAGGTGCTAACAAGCTCAGATATCCTCCCAATAGCCAGTCAAAGGTGAATTGGGCGAAATTTTTCACGTTAAAACAATTCAGCAAAGGAAAACTCACTCTTCTGCTTGTCACTCTCCTGGGCATTGTGATGGCTGTGTTGATCAAGGTAAGTCCCCAGTACTCCCCAGTACCGTCTCTGGTCTTGTCCCATGCATTTCTCTTCTCCTTAGGGATCTTCTAACCTGTCTCTTACATTAGCTTTCAGAGTCTAAGAGTTGGTGAACTATGGCTTGTTGGCCAGCTGCCTATTTTATATATGTAAAGACTTCCTGGGGCACAGCCACACCTATTAGCTTCCTTCTAGTCTGTGCTTTTGTGCTACAGTAGCAAAACTGAGCTGTGACAGTGCCTGTGTGACCCACAAAGCCTTAATTATTATAGAAAAAGTTTGTTGGCCCCTGGTCCAAGCATTTAAACCCGCAGAACTTTCAGTGTTTTGGTTTCGTTCTTAAATGTGCCTGAAATCAGCATGCTTTGGAGTTGGAGGAGACTCTGGTAGACGATGTTGGTGAAGCAGCTTGGTGTGAGGGACGCTTAGGTGTTTTTCCTCCAAAGTTGACTACCATATAAAGTTTGTCTTTGGTGATTGGTTCAAGACATGAGCTTAAGAAGACATCTTCATGACAGCCGCCTTCCCAAGGCAGTTAGTGTATCCTTGGGGTAAAGGAGAGAATCCAAGATTAGGAAAGTGGTTAAGATGAAACAGGGAAGGGTATTGTGTTCCTGGAGTCCTCAGCCACCCAGCTGATTGAAAAAACTGACATCGTGAATGTTGGGCTGGCAGAGAGGCAAGAGGTAAGCATGTAATAGTGGTAACTGTTTTTATCTGTATATTTTAAATTTGAACGAGGGTTCGTTCATCTTACAGTCTCAGGTTTGATGGAACTGGAGATATCAGTTGCATTTGAAACATTTGGGTTTTCTCAGAAATACCAAGTGGTGCTGAAGAGAAAGTACCTGTTAATTTTTCTGGCAGTTCACAGACTGTTTTCTGATAAAAAGTGATGAACAACAGATTGCAGAACCCAGCTGTCTAGTAGAATAAGGTAGGAACTGCTTGTTTTCTTTCTATATATAAAGAGGCCAAGTCGGGGAATTTTTTTTCTTTTTGTTGTTTTTCTACAATGGGAGGCTTAGGGGTTATTGAAAAAAGCATGCTTAAATTACTTGCTTCCAGACATTTTGCTGTGACCCAGCATATCAGAGTGTTTGTTGGGCAGGTGATGTTGGGCAAAGCCTTTTCTGAGCCTATTCTTATGTTTCGGAGTGTTAAAATTCACCTCATCCAAAACAGTGAAAGGAATAGGGCAGGTTGCTGGAATCTAAGAAATGTATAAAGATAATAGCTTAGCTAGTTCTTGATGAAGCTTACATCCTTTCTAGAAAAAGTCATGTGTGCGCCTCCTTCCTCCTCCCCTTCCAGTCAGCTCTCCTGGAGGAAATGCTGGCTGACCAGTCAGGTCTAGAGACACCATTTAGACACTGAACTCTGTTTTCTGTCTTCTAAAAATCCCTAAGTCGCTTTCTGCTTTGTTTGTTTTAATTTGACTCGAGTTCATAGCAGCAAACTTAGCAAAGCATTATAGGAAATTTTAGGGAGTTTCTGATCTTCTGCATGTTCCTCCTTGAGTCTCTGGGCATTATCTACCTATATTGCTTTTTTCGCAAGTCTTTGGTCCCCAGCCTATTGAGCATCTTCTTGGCTGGGATAGAATTTTAGTCTTGTGGAAAATGTGGAGGCCAAGGCTGATTACGTTGCCCTGGTTTGCAGTGTCCCAAGAAGACTTCCACCGGAGCAGTGCATCTTGCCAGAAAGGACGTGACCAACTAGACGCCTGCCAAGACTTCCCACAGGAGTCGGCAGACAAGCCTTTCTCTAGTACAGCCTAGAGAAGCAGCAGGATAGGAAGCTGGTTTATGGGAACAAGATACAGCTTTGATTTCTTGATTCTGAGATCAACTTAAGTCTGATGCTGGCCTCGGCCTTTTCTGAGCCTATTCTTAGGTCTCAGAACGATGGGCTCAAAAGGATAAGAGTGGGTACCAGGTCACTTTCAGTTCTGTGTTTCATTTCTTGTTTCTGTGGTGTATTAGTTGAGATTGCATTCAGTGTAAGACTAGGTAAAGATTTGGTTATTTTTCTTCTTTGCTCTTTCTCTGTTCTCTCTGAGCTTGTATCTTTTTATCAAATCACTTTTTATTTTAAATAAATGACTGAGCCTCTTGAATATTTACATTAGGAGTCCTTATTTATTATAATTACAAACATTTTTCTGAAATTACTTTTCTCCAGTTAGGTATTTTGTTATGTGCTTGAATTTAGTTTTATTAATTCACTTTACTAGACTTAAAATGAAATTGAACATTTTAAAATGGGAAGGTAGAGGCAGTTACTGCCAATCTCGGGAGCATAACTGAATCTGAGTGGGGAATTTTCTATACACGTTTAAAAATGTGTGTGTGTGTGTGTGTGTGTGTGTGTGTGTGTGTGTGTGTGTGTGTGTTTGCTCACACTGGTGGAGCAGCGGTTAGGTCAGTCACCTCTGAAAGAGCAAGCCACACACTCCTGGGTTTGAGTCCCAGCCCCAGAGGGAAGCAGCCAGTGTGAACAATTAAGTAAAAATAACATAGAGATGCTTCTTCCTTCTCTCTCTTCCTGCCTGCCTGCTGACTTACCTCTATTCCAGCCTGCACCCTTCCTTTAAAAAAATTTTTTAATAAAATAAAAAAATATGTAAGGTAAGTACAAAAAGTCAAGTCCTAATAAAGCTGAATATAAGAAAGCACTCTAGGGGCTATCGCTTTGAAAAAGTTGAGCAATATGAAAGATTAAAATTGATAAATACCATTAGGCCTTTGAAAAGTAAATACAACTGAGGTAGCAACACCCCATAAACCGCAATAGAAATTGATTATAAATGTACTCGATTGTATTACTTTAGAGTTTTAGAAACTGTTCAGGTTTTAGGTTTCATATAGACTTCAGTTTCCTACTTACATTGCTAAAATAGTAAATTAAGTATTTCATCTCCTTTATCTGATAATCTCTTTGATATCAAACAGTGTTCATCACCACTCATTTTGATATTGATACTGAACCACATTAGACTTCTTAGGGGTACATAGACGTTTTTATACATTGCACTTAGAGTCTCTTGAGATGGAGGTCTTTGTTAGTGTTCCAGTATAGAGTTCATGTTCTGGGACTGATTGGTGGGTTTTTAAACCAGCAAAGTAACCTGGATCTTTCCCTTCTCTTTCCAGGCTACCTACTAATACTAAGGAAGAATGATTCTACCCAAGTTCCTACTTGCCTGTACTGAATTATGCCTTTATTAAGTGGTTAAGGAGCCAGTAATTTTAGACTCTACCAAAAATTGTAAGAAAAGATTGCAAATGCACCATGATCAAATCTAGAAGTCATTGCCACTCACTTTTATTAAAACCTGCCATTTTAACCAAATCCTAACATTCCCCAATAGTGAGGATACTCAGATAACCTATTCTAGATTGTGTTACCGAGATCTTAAGAGTTTCAGGCTAGGGCAGGAGAATATGTTAGCTAAACCTAAACTCCTTGGGATGTAAAGGAGTCAGAAACTACTTGATGACTTCTTCACTCCAGTTCATGGAACAAAGGCCACCCGTTCTCTTTCTGCTGCTGCCACCTCACTCTCTGAAACTTTCCAAATTCAGCAAGCCAGGGGTATCAACAGTCCTCTGGGGTCCAGAGGTGAAGCTCGATCTTCCTAGGTCACGAAAGAGTTGAAACACTAGAATAGTAAGGGATGGGGAGATCATATGTTTTGGGGGTTATGTCCCTGTCCCTGATCCACTGGGACTTGAGGATGTCTGACCTCCAGGAATTGGCCTTCTGGTAACAGGTATCATCTAACAAGTGGTCTTCCTCCTTTCTCATCCTGTCTTGTGTTTTTTTGTTACCTTTTTTTTGTGTCTTCTATCCACAGTGCTCTTTGTGACTAATATCACTCAGAGCATTTTGTAAATCCTAGGGCTTCCTAGAAGACAGTTGCTAATTACATACAAGTATCATCTGGTTATAGTAGTTGTTGAACCCTGCATCTTATAAAACTTAACTGGCATTTAAAAAATGCTGTAATAAAACTACTTATAACAATACTTATCCTCTCTCAGGACCCTAAAGTTGCAGGCTATTTGCAAAGATTTTTCAAAGGGCCAAATGTTTTAGTTTCTTATTTCTGTTGCACAGCACAAGTAATATTTCACTTCTTACAATTTTAGAAAGATCCTTTTCTGCATAGATTTAGCCTAAAGGCCTTAAAGTGGGGGTACCATTTTCTGTCATTGACAAGAGGCCTTAGATATACAGGATTTGGAACCAAGAGCCTCATGGGGCTGATGGCAGGTCCTTTGGAGCTATTTGGAGAACTCTGAGCGCCTTGGCACTTGACCGTGCTGAAAGGAAAGTCGACCTAGACCCAGACCTAGGTACCTAGGCCAGGTGGGAAAGTGCTAAGGAAGAAACCTATGGATGTGACCTCCCTATTGGGTGGTCTAACAGTGTGAGCTAACTCCTGGCTATAGGGAGTCCACAGCCCCATGCTTCATTCCCATTGAATTTGAAAACAGATTGGGCCCACTCAATGAGATTATAAATCACTCTGTGGAATGTATTGAACTTTGTTGAATGGATTTGTACCATTATGGGTGTCTGATGTATGTTATGGCTTTATCACAGACTAGGGTGCCAAGAATTAATTACTAGACTGGAAAAAAAGCTGTCTCTGTCAAAATGATCAGTCATAAAATATCTTTGACAAAATGTTAATGTGGAATTTTTATTTAGTATGTTCAATTATATATTCTAACTAAATGCAATTATTTGCTTGTCTAGTATGTTCTGCTTCAAAATAAATGCATATATTTGATAAAATTTTAATATTCTTAGTGTTGAACCTCAGGTGTGCCTTATTAAAGACAACTCTTTTATTTTCGGTTTTATCCATCTGTAAATCCTTTTTTTTGCCTTTATCAAAAGTATAATTTCTCAACTTTACATCATGTTTCCTTACTTTAAATTCTTAGCCAAGAAGATTTTTCTCAATTTTTACTTTCTGTCATATGTGGAGTTTTGTTTTGTTTTCTCAAGTATCTATATAGTAAATGGTTGACCGTGATCATTAGCTCCTTTTGTATGTGAATGTCTCTATAGCTATTAAAACTGGAGGGATAGTGACAGCAGAGGATAGACTACCCTCCACTTTTTTTTTTTTTTTAAAGTAAGGAAGCAGGCAGGAATGAAGGCAAGTAGGCAGGCAGATAGGAAGGGAGAGCGAGGAGGAAGAAGCATTTATTTAGTTGTGCATGTGGTGATTCCCTCCAGCCCTGGGTCCTGAACTTGGGTCCTTGGACTTCATGTAACTGCACCACAGCAGGGCATGCACTGCCCTCCATTCTTGACCTCAGCACTGAGCCCTAAAATATCTGCCAGTCCCAGGCCTCAAGGAAAAGCATTCTAAGACTTTAGATCAGGATTGAATTCCATCCTGAGACAATGTGGTAAATTATTTGTGTCTGTGACAAAATAATACTGGTTTTGCAGCCCTTGTTTATATCTTATCTCTACTGTAAGAACCGTGCTTCTCCATGTCTGTGATAAGTGAAGATGCAGATGGGATGAAAGCATTGGAAGAGAGGTGAAGAAGGGTGTATGGACCCCCTCACTGCCTAAGTCAGGACTTCACAGTGCCTATGTCTGTCGGGGCACGTGGGACAGAGAACAGGTGGTGGTCTTGGCCCTCTGGTCCCCTGTACAGAACTTTGGAAAGACTTTATGAACAGCCCTGGGCAGCAGAGTGCCTAAGAAAGATGTAATTTTTAATGTAACAGTGGTTTTTGCAATTCTGATTTGAAAATCACCAAATTAAAGCTGTTCACCTTAATAACATTGTAGATCCCAGGATAGTCACTCTTCGGTTGACAAATGTCTTCTAAAGAACAATCCAGGTCACAGAAGAAAAGACCAATTTGACAAATGTCCACACAATTCAGACCCCTCATGCCACAGAAGGTACCAGCTGAGAGTTTTTCTGAGGTATGGTCCAAAATACCCACCTGCATTGGATCACACAGGTGCTTTTGTATAATGTGTGTGTGGTGGACACGGCCATTCATGGTTTCTTTCTGTCTCTGTGCTGTTCTGCTAGTGTCTGGTGATCAGGACCCTAATGACAAGCCCTACTGTCAGTGTGGCTGATGCTGCCCCCAGAGCAGCCCCACGGCGGATGACCAGGTCTCTGGCTGACAGTCTGCCAGTGGGAGCAGACAGGGAGGGGGCCGCTTCTGGAGTCCTGAAGAGATCCAGATGGCACTCGGGCCTTGAGTACGTTGTCAGGATAATGCCAGGGGAGCTCCCTGTAGCCACTGCCGAGGCAAAGAGAAGCAAACTCAGCAGTACTAGGGGTTGCGGGGAAGAGCTCTGATCTTGAATGAGGAGGTCTACGTCAAGTCCCTGACTGCATTTGTTCTACTGTGTACTGGTTACTTGACCTCTCCATCTTTCAATGGAAATTACCCATAAATAGAAAAATACCTGCCATATCCACTCCACAGTAGCATCAGAGAAGGGATGTATAAGGGAAAGCACCCTAAACTGTGAACTTGATGTAGAAATAAAGCTTACTAATAAGATCAAGTGAGGTGGGTGCCTGTCTGATCCTGTCCTTGTGATGAAATGACATCAAATGTAACTTTCATATGACTCAGAATGCGCATTAAGTACTTGATTTAGCACTTACCATGGCAATTTAAGATCCCAGAGTTCTAGTCAGCTGACTCACTAACATCCTTCAAGGCAGAGCTCAGGTTGAGAGGCAGTCACTGAGGTAACTTTGGGCTCTGTCCACTCAGGCCTGGCTCTCGACACCAGCCCTGGGGCAGAAGCGAGTCTGTGCCTTGAGCCCGACCCTCAGTTCATCACAAGACATTGGACAGAAACCAGTCACCTATCTGATGAGGTAGAGAGAGGTAGATGGCAAGTGCCTCCCACTCCAGTTAGTCAAGCCAAGCTTGAACTGGCTGAAGGATGTGGCCTCTGCCCTGAGCTGGAGTTCATCGGTGAGAACATGTCTAGAGTTTGACAGTCCATGCAGAGCTTCTCCCTTGCCTTTACTAGGTGCAGGACGGTGGGCAAGTACCTAAGTTCTCAACTTTGCTTTCTCCTGTGAGAACAGGACTAGGGCTCTGCCTCAGAAGACAAAGGATGTGAAGTAGTTTGTGGTTGAATAGTAGATAGTAATGTTTCTGGTGCTTAGGACATTTCCAGGCTGAAAGGAAGAAAGGCTGCTGGGACTTGCACTGAGATGCACAGACCAGCGTGCCCCCTCACAAGTCGATGCACCCAGCACAAGTGCTGCATCAGCATTACCTGAAGATACAACAGCTTTCTGTGGGCCGGGTCTGGGGACCACGCTCGTGGGGTACACAGGGCTCTCGGTGCTCTGCCCTGTCAGCCCCGTGCGTCTCTGTGCCTACAAGAGAAGAGCGCTTGGTCAGCCTGCCCAGTTTCCCCTTCACCACTGACCTTTCAAACACTGCAGCCTAAAGCAGGACACTTTCACATCTTCCTAATTCTCAGTACTTCATAGTGCTTGAAGTAGTGGTATTTGAAATCTGTATATAGCCACTGTCTTAGATGCCAAGATGACTTGGTCTGCATAGGAAGGCAAAACTACAGCTCGCTAGGATTCAGGGTTTTTGAAAGAGCACCCCGTCTGTAGTCTGGACTGAGCTGTGCCATTACTGTGTCCATGTTTAAAAGGGTTGGTTAACGGGGTGATCTGATAACTCGGCCGGGATCAGGGTGCACTTTTAGGGCTTATCTGGCTTAGATGAGCTGGGCTAGCTAAGAAAGGTTTTGGGGTTTGCATTTGATTGAAGAGCATGCTCTCTGGGGTCTGGTTACAATGACAGGAGCAGATGTTGAGGCTGCAGTCTCCCTCTGTGACTCCCCCCAGCCCCCAGCTTATACCACAGATTTCTGTGCTGAGGCCTGCTCTGCTTCGGGCATCCCTGGCCGAGCCATCTCCTGCTGCCTGACCAAATGCCGAGTCTCCAGGCCAGGGGCCGCTGACTCACCTCCTCTGCAGCTAGCTTCCAATTCATCCGGGCCGTATAGGTGACAAAGGCAACTACTGCCAAGATGCCACAGGCCAACATGCCCAGCCAGAGGCCTGTGGGAGACAAATGACAATGGGGAAAGTGTCCCACGACCACCATGGCCACCAAGTCTCCTGACTTCTTCGCAGCACGTACCGATGATTCTCATTCTGACCACAAAGGTCAGAACAATGCCCAGTGGGAGGCCAATGACATAATACATAACCGCATTCACAATGGCTCCGAAGGACTGCTTCCCTGTTCCTCTCAGGACTCCACCACAGACACACTGGGAGGAGAGGCAGAAAGGGGTGAGAGGTCAGCAACGACAAGACTGATGGTGGGTTGTGCACAACGGGTAGTTTCCTGTGCAATTTGTATTGCCTGACCCCATTCTCACAATACCAGAATATATGCTCTTACTCTCCTTCCATGGGGAGATTGAGTCAAAGATCAAGTCGCTTGCCGAGTGTTACACAAAATAACTGTTCTAAACACAATTCCAGAGCCTTAGCCTTAACCTACACACCACTATTATCTCATGAAAAGTAAAGGTAGAATTGATGCCCAACCACCAGCAGGACTGGGAATTTAGACCAACTCCTTAGGACATGTGAGGTGTTGGTTCCCTGTAGCTGCTGTAGCAGATTACTGCTTGGTGGCTTTTAAAACAAGACACATTTGTCGTTTTAATTATTTGACGGTCTGGAAGTTAGAAATCCTAAATGGATCTCACTTTGCTAAAATTACGGCTGGTTCTTTCTGGAAGCCCCAGGGGAGAATCTATTTCTTTGCCTTCACTACTTCTAGAAGCTGCCTGCATTCCTTGGCTAGTGACCCTGTATCACTCCAACCTCTGCCTCTGTTATTACATCTCCTTTTCTGACTGTTTGCCTCCCTGTGATCACATTGAGCCATTTGGGTAATCCAGGATAATCTTTCTATCTCAAGGTCCTTCACTGAATCACATCTGCAAAGACCCTTTTGCCACATAATATTCACAGGTCCAGGGATTAGGATATAGATATCTTTGGGGCCATTGTTCCACCTTACACAAGTGGCAAACAAAGATGCTGCCTTGTTTCACCTGACACAGGCAGCCCTCACCCCTGCCATCACTGTACTTAACGCTCACAGATGAGAATGGCTCTGGAGAAAATACTAACTCTGCTCTATTTTACTAGTCATATCCTCCCAATTGGATTGCAGGTCTAAAGAAGAACTGCAAGGCATAGCTTATGCTCGGTCAGCACTATTGAGCAATAGATATCTGATTCCCCTTATTTTATTAGGATGAGGAATGTGAAGATTATTTTATAGTTTTCTTTTGCACATTTGAACAAAGAGCAATGGGGACAGGAGATGTGTGCCTCTTGAACTTGGAAATATGGTGTATATATCTCATCATTATTTCTAAAACAACTTTTTTTGGTTAAAAAATAAAAAGATGTTTCCCAAATTATGATTGATGTGTTCTGGTCCAGTATTTCTCAACCTAAGGACAATTTACCCTCTAGGGAACATTTGCCAAATTCTGGAGACAGTTTTGATGATCACAGCTGGGCAGTGCTACTGGTATCTAGTGGGTTGAGACCAGGGACACTACTAAACATCCTACAATGCACAGAACAGTCCCTCACCGCCACCACAAAGAATGATCTGTCTTCAAATGTCAGTGATGATGAGGTTGAGAAGCCCTGACTTAGGGCATTGTGAATTACAGAGACACTTTCAGTGGCTGCATGCAGGAAAGGTCAGCGGCCTCTGTAGTCTAAGGTCATGGGCCTCTTTGGAAGAAGCATTGGACCAATGGACTAAACAGGGATTTAACAGGGAGCTACATGAGGTGAAACAACCCAGGGACTTGATCAATTCTCTACACATCCAAAGTTAACCAGAGGCTATGCTTAGAGCAGAAACCAAGCTTCCCACACATTGCTGGACACTGGAGCCCATGCACATGGACAGGACCCAGAAGGAAGTAAAACCTGAGGCAGACTTGAGAATATCCTGAACCTTGAATGTACCTTTAGCCCAGATGAATGCTTCAGTAGGGAACAGAAGGCTCATCAGCTTATGAAGGTATTTAAACACAACCTCTGACCAATAATTGGCCAAATACTAAGTTATGCAGACATAGGAGCCACGTGTAAGAAGCTAGGCTCAAAAAGAAAAATAAGACAGCAGAGATAACCAGTCCTTGCAGGTTCAGCCAGAGGAAGAATTAATCAGGCACACAACAAATAATTACTAGAATGAGTTTAATAAGATCAGAGGATAAAAGATGAATAAAGATCAATTCTATTTCTATATAGTAGCAGCTAGGAACCTAAAAATGAAATTAAGAAAACAGTTTCACTCACAATAGCATCAAAAAGAACAAAATACTTGGTGATATATTTACTAACAGAGGCAAAGAATTTGTCCATTGAAAATTACAAAACAATGCTGAAATAAAGTTTTAAATAATTGGAGAGACAGTCCCTGTCCATAGATTAGATATCTCGATGTTAGTAAAGTGACAGCTCTCCCAAAACTGTAGATTCAACTCAAATTCTCTAAGAATCCCAGCAGGATTTTTTTTTTTTTTTTTTTTTTTTTAGAAATTGACAAGCTGATTCTAAAATACACATGGAAATACAAAGAAACTAGAAGAGTCAAAGAATTTTGAAGAAAAAGAAAATAGGTGGAAGTATCCTCCTGATTTCAAAACTCTACAGTAATTAAGACAGGGTAGTTTTGGCATGAGATACAAGTCTATGGAACAGAATTGTGGATCCAGAAATACCCACACTGTCATAAACAATTGATTTTCAAGAAAGATGCCAATTAAATTCACTAGAGAAAGGATAGGCTTTAATATAATAACCAATGATGCTGAAAAATTGGATATCCATGGGTAAAATAATATATTAGACCCTTACCTCTCACCCTACACAAAAATGAACACAAAATCAATCACAACCCTAAGTGTGAGAGCTAAAACTTCTGGAAGAAAACAAAGGAAAGTAAATCTTTGTGACCTTAGATTAGGTAAAGAGTTCTTCAATACCACAGCAATCATGAAAAGAAAAGAAATTGAGAAATTGGATTACCTTAGAATTGAAAACTTTCATAGCTCAAAAGTACAAGCAAGAAAATGAAAGATGAGCCATAGGCTGGGCTTGCAAATCATATATCTATTAAGGGATTTGTACATAGAATCTAAAAAGAATTCTTACAACTCAGGGTTAAGAAAATAAGTGTTAGGGGTTGAATTATGACACCCCCACAGAAGATATTGAAGTACTGACCCCCGGTACCTGTGAATATGACCTTATTTGGTAATAGTCTTTGCAGATGATCACATTGAAATCATTTAGAGTGGACCCTGTCCAATATGACCTTATTATAAAAAAGAATTTTGAACAGACAGGCACAAAGGGAATACTATGAAGAGACATGGGGAGACAAAAGCCATCTAAAATCCAAGCAGAGAGCCCTAGAACAAACCCTTCCTTAGTGCCTCCGGAGGAAGCATACTACTTGATTTAGGACTTCTAGCCTCTAGACTGAGAGAATAAATTTCTGTTATTTTCCACCACTTGGGTTTTGGTACTTTGTTATGGCAGATCTAAGAAGTTAATACAAGTAACCCACTGAAGAAGACATGCAAATGGATAATAAGCACATAAAAAGGGACTCACCACTGGTCATTAGAGAAATGCACATTAAATCCACAAGGATCTTGGACAGTTTGACTACAAAAACCTGGAACAGGCTGTAGGCTGCAGCTTTCCCTCTGTTGTAGCGCTAATATTTTTTTCATCCCTAACAAATGTGGTTGTCAAGGCAATTACATTCGTAGTTTAGTCTCTTGGCTGGCTTAAGTGACAGCAGTTTGGGGTTGTTTTGGGTGTTTTGTAAACACTGCCCCTGAAAACCCTCCCCCTCAAAGAGGCAGACACTTAGAAATGCCTACTCCTCAACAGTTGTCAGGTTCACACCCTCTTCCAGGTCCAGTTCTCTGTCTTGTCTCTGAGACCAGTGCAGAGCCCATCAGAGGAAAGGGCCAGAGCAGGAAGGAGGGACAAGCAGTGTCCATGGAAAGATTCGGCTGTGAGCAGGGGCCTTCACATCACAGCTGGCCATACAAACCCTTGCTGATGCCACCTACCCAAGGTCACACAGCCTGTGTGACAAGTTCCAGTGTTCTGATGCCCAGTCCACTGCCCTTTGCACTGCCCTGAGCCAGGAAAGTTGAGGGAACGCAGAGGGAGTGTGGGAGCAGCACAGGGTCACCCTTCCCACAGGCCACACGAGCCAGTCAGGAATCCTTGAACCCCAGCGAGAAGTGACAAGCCCAGAACCGGGTCCCATTCACATTGTGTTGAAATAATCTGTCATTTGCCAGCCTCCCTTTAGTGGATTCCTATTCTTGTTTTCCTAGCACCTCTCTTCCCACAGGGGAATGGGCCCCACCCCCGCCCATGGTGGGTGGTCTCTCACAGGACTTTGACCACCACTTCCCTGTAGTACAGGTTTGGACAGTGATGGCGCCCCATCTCCTGTCCAGAGTTGACTGGGGCATGGAGCCAAGTCCATCTCACTGTAGGACTCTAGGAGGGACAGGGTCCTTCTTTTAGGTTGTGACCTTTGAGGGTGGACGCTGAGGGCTGCCAGCAGCTTCCTTTCCCACCAGGTGGAGAGAGTACAGCTGTAGTCAAAGGCAATGAGACAAATGCACAAAAGAAACAGGGTCTACACATGCCCTGGTCGAGTAGCAGTTAAGTCAATCACCTCTGAAGGGCAGAAGCCATACACCCATGGATTTGAGTGCTGGGCCCGGGGGAAACAACCAGTGTGAACAACTAGATAGAAATAAAGTGCTTCTTCCTCATCTCTCTTCCTGCTTGTCTGCCTACTTGCCTTCATTCCTGCCTGTACCTTTCCTTTAAAAAAAAAAAGTACAAACCAGCTGTGTGGAAGCCTCTGTGCCAACTAGCCATGCCTATAGCCAGTCATTCACAAGGGCTTTGATGTCTCCTGGACCAGTACATTATCACCCAATTTCTACACCAGTTCCTGATTACTTAATTTAAGAAGAAAGCCAAATATATTTCCCGTCTGGGTTCCAGAGTACTCATTATCTGAATAAGAAAAATGCCCTCCAACATCAGTGAATGAGTTGAGTATAATACATAAGAGCATGGTTCTGAAGCCAGATCCTGTGGGCTTGTAAATGCACTCACAGCACAAATGTGGCTGTTCTACTTCCCCAAGCTTCATATTTCTTATCTGCAAAATGGAGATGTAGAGATTACTACATGCATACTACACACGCAGTAAGGTGCTTCTTTCTCCTCTCTCCGCCTGCTTGCCTATTCCCATTCCTTCAAACAAACAAACAACAAAACCCTACTTGAAGGATCTCAAAGCAAGTGTGGGGGGTAGAATGAGAAGGAATGTTTATAATCCCCTCTTTGCTTCCATCCAGATGCCCACAAAGAACACTTCAAGCTGATCTTTCCTTCCACTTCCTTCCCCCTCTTCAAGGGAAGAGGAGCTAATCTAAGAGTTAGAGCTAGGCTATCATTTCATTGATGGGTGGGGTCACCACAATAATTGCAAGTGCCCATCCCCTTCCTGTTTCACCAGCTGTGTGGGACATGTGGATGATCTCATCTACAGATTTCTACCTACACCTGGTAGAATGTGAGTCCTGTTGCACTGTGGACCAGCTATCTTTATCTCTGGGGGAAACAGTAGGAAGGCTGGACCTAGTAGACACAAGTCTAAGCCAGGTTCTCAGCACAGTTAATCCAAAGCCCTGGATTGTAGCTAGAGATTGCCAGATCAACAGAGTACTTTTGTCATATATTAAAGTGACTTATGAAGAATCCAGTGTGTGGACTTTGCAAATTTAGAAAAGAGAGATCAAGAGGAAAACAATTTAAATACTGTAGGTGACCTCATTCATCTCAGTATCTGGTACAGAGCCAGTAGAGAGAAGACCCAAGTCTGTAGTTACTCCAATCTATTCCCTATACCTCTTAGAGTGTGGGCATCTCACCATACTGATTCTAATGGCTACAGGAGATTTTCACAAATTACTAGCCTTTGATGTGAGTTAACTAGTTTCTCTGGTGCTCACTAATGATTTTCTTTTCCAAAACAGTAGGGAAGGAGGCATGCCCTGGTGGCCTAGCAGATAAGACCATCAGACATATTCCACCTACATTCCAAGGTCCCAAGGTCAAGACCTGAGACCAGGGGGGAACAATCAGGATGAACAGCTAAGTAAAAATAAATAAAATACTTCCTCCTCTCCTCCTGTCTACCTGCCTACTCACTTTCATTCCTGCCTGCACTTTTCCTTTAAAAAAAAAAGTAAATTAAAATAATCTATACGGATTTTGCCCTGCCTTACCCTCACAAGCGGTCCTGCAAAGAAAATAAGAATAATAATGATGATGATGATAATAAAAATAATACAGCAATAATATAATAATAATAAATTAAACCACAATAAGATACCAGTATAGATGGGTAATAAAAATGAGAAACAACCCCAGAAAATTACTTTGTGGGTCTAGACAAACTGCTTTTAAAGTTTATGTAGAAAGGTAAGAGAATCCACATAGCCAACAAAATATTGAAGGAGATGAATACCAGAGGGTATTGTCAACCCAATTTTAAGACTTAGCTACAAAGCTAAGTGATAAGACCGTGGGATTGGCAAAAGAATAGGCAGATCAGTGGAACAGAATAGAGATCCCAGAAGGAGGCCACATAAATAGTCAACTGATCTCTGACAAAGGGATATAGGCAATTAAATGGAGAAAGTAGTCTTTGGTTTTGTTTTTCCTAGAAACAGCACTAGGAGAACTGGACATACACATGCAAGAAAAGAAAAGTCTAGACACAGATGTGAAACAGGGAATTGGAAAAACTTTTACTTACTGGGTTACTTACTGGGGCCTTAAGGCCCCAAATAAGAAAGTTCAGAACAATGCCTTATGGCTGCAGAGCGCTCTACTGGTCACAGACCCTTCTAAGCCATCAATCTTGAGGTAACTGCACGTTCCTGTTTGTACACAAACCCTGACACACCCGGAGGTCCTAGGACAATAGTAAACCGTTCCTGGAGCCTGCTGTGGCTGGCCAAGCTGATTGTGTGAATAACGACCTTAGATAACAGAAAAGTGTTAAATATATCACTATATAAAAACCTGTAGAAACCATCACTATATAAAAACCTGTAGAAACCATGATTACGCCTGCCAAAGATTATTAACAGCCTTTGTTCCCTGTGCCTCTCTGTATGTTTGTATAAACCCTGAGCTGCATACTCAGGGGGCCGTCCGATTTGGGTCTGTTTTTGCCCCTTACAGTTGCCGGCTAATAAATCTCCTCTTAAAATTCTCTCTGGCATGTCTCTCTGATCTCGTTGGTTACTTTGTATACCATCACAAAATTAAAATGGATTATACAGCTAAATACAAAACTAAAATCCCCAGGAGAAAAATCTCAGGAGAAAATCTAGGTGACACTGGGTTTGGCAATGACTCTTTAGATACAGCACCAAAAGCACAATCCATGAAAGGAAAAATTGATAAGTTGGACTTTATTAAAATAATTGAAAACATCTGTTCTGTGAAAGACACTGTTAATAAAATGAAACAAGTCAGAGCAGAAAGGACTTGTAACCAAAATAAACAAAAACCTTTAAAACAGCAATAGAAAAAGAACCCAATTTAAAAATGGACAAAAGATCTGAATAGACAACTCACCAAAGAAACTAAACTCTGGTGGCCAAAAAATATATATGAAGTTGCCCCGCCTCTTCCATCCTCAGAGAAATGCAAATTAAAAGGACCACCCAATAGCACTATCTACCTATTAGAATGGCTACAACTCAAAACACATCCAATGCCGGTGAGAGACTGAGAACTCTCATTTATTGTACAGTCCCTTCTGAAAACAGACTGACAGTTTCTTACAAAGCTAAATATAGTGTTAGCATACCATCTCATAATCATGTCTAGCCAGGGTCAAGGGGAGGTTAGGAACGCCTGGAGGAGAGTAGGCAGTGCACAAGGGATTCTCATGGTACTGAAAGTATCCCTATGATACTATGATGATAATCCACAATTTACATCTGTCAAAACCCACAGGATGCTCAACAAAAGGAACCCTAATGTAAGCTAAGGACTTCAATTAATAATAATGTATCCATATTCATTCATCCATTTAACAAATGTCCCACACAGCATACAAGATGCAAATAATAGGAAACTGAAGGGAGGGAGGAGGTTTATGGAAATTCTGTATTTTCTGCACAATTTTTCTCTAAACCAAAAACTGCTCTTTGGAATAAAATGTATTCACTTTCTTTTAAAATGCAATGCCAAGAATTGGCAAGGAGGAGGAGAAACTGGAATTTCTGTATTTTTTTTGTAGGAATATGAAATGTATAGCCACTTTGGAGAAGAGTTTGGCAGTTTCTAGAAAATTAAGCATAAACTATCATTCGACCCAACAATTCAAATCCTATAGAAATGAAAACATGCATCTCCACAAAGACATGTACGTCAGCATTCCCAGCAGTTTTAGTAACAGTAGCCAAAACTAGAAACAACCCAAATGTGCATCAATTATTTATCACTGGACAGACAAATGTTTGCTATCCACACTCTGGAATAGGACTCAACCATAAAAAGGAATGAAGTCCTGGCATATGCTACAACATGGAGGAACCTCAAAAACATGCTGAATGAAAGAACTCAGATATAAAAAAATGACATTTTGTATGTTCCACTTATTTATAATGTTCAAAAAGGCAAAGTGCACACAAACAGAAAGCAAATCAGTGCATCGCCTGGGGCTGGGTGTGGGAGCAGGGACTCAAGGCAAAACAGGCTCCAGGAAGTTTCAGAGGGTGGATGGACATATTCTAAAATTGCAGTGATAACTGCATTACTCCAAATTTATTTAAAATGGTGAAATTATGCATGTAAAATGCATGAATTTTGGGGATGTATGAATTATAATTCAATAAAGGTATAAAAAAGACAAAATGTCCATGGAAAATATCAATCAATAATATAAACATAGCCAAGAGGAAAGTCGATAAAAATCACACACACAAGCCATTAAGACCCCATATAATTACCAACTGGAAATTCACTTCCAAAGTGAACAGAGATGTGCTGTCCATTGGAGGAAGCACATAGTTCCTTGAGAAATACCAAATTGTTCCCGATCTTTAATTGCAAAGAAGAACTTTCCCACCTCAGAACTAGAGGAAAAAATAGGAAATGCCCTTAACTCTATCTATCTTACAACAAAAACTATAATTTTCCATAAAATCCTTTCTTTTCATTTCATGTCCCATTATAGAAGCTATGGAGATGGTGACAAATCACCACCCAGAGAAAGTTCTGCTAGATAAAGAACTCCCTTGAGGAGCTGTTAGGTTTTACACAAGAGACGATTCCTGAAGAATCACATAACTCGAATTGTAGACGACACAGGATTTCAAATTCACGTATAAGATGTGACTTTAGTGCTGTTGTTTTCTTTTGTGTTATGTCCTGCTCTTCCTTAAAGACAGACACCTACTTTAAACCTGCTCTAAGTGGAACCTGTCCTTTAGTCATCAGAGGAGCAGAAACTTGAGACGCCTGCAAATTCTGAGTTGACTTTCTAGCAACAGGGTGTATTCGCTGTTGAGCCTGATCAGTTGGGGGCCAAGGGCCAGTACTCTTCTGTGGTTCTGCTTATGGGGAAGAAGAAACTAAGAGATGTGAATTAGCGCTGGTGTTATTTTTCAGTCTTTTGCTGACATCTACAGTCACCTTTTGACTTACTGGAAGAGAAGGAAAGTCATTGTTTTGAATAATAAAGGAACTAATATAAGTCAGTCCTCACTTAACATTGTCAGGAGGTTCTTGGAAACTGTTGACTTGAAGCAAAATGACTTCTTAAAGAAATCGGGTCATCGATTAAGGTTTTGTTCAACATTGCCAGGATTGTTATTTTCTCATGAGCGTTCTAAGGAAATGTTGGAAGGAGACAACACTGAATAAAACATGCTATTCAAGGAACTGCTGTACTAGTGGCCTAATCCTCAAACCCCTAGGGGGCCTCAGGGAGGGTCCATGAACTTGGGTGGGGGGCCCTGTGGGGGGATCGTGATCAGAGCAGTACTCACGCAGATGGCCTCAAATAGCTGAAAGATGATGTAAACCGGCAATGCCTGATTCACCAAAGCAATGACTTCTCTACAGAATCAATGAGAAAGAACATTTCATTGAAACACTGAAACACAGCTACACTCCCAGAAACCTGTTTAGATCCTTTCTATTCTGCCCGCTTCCTGAAGTTTGGGAATAAAAGTAGCTACCCCGTGCAAATGTACTGACTCTCCTAAATCCTGAGTTTCCACATGTCTGCAGGACATCAAAAGAGTTCCCCACGATTTTGTACTGCCTTCGATTAGCCTCTTGTTTACAGACAGCATGGTGGGGTGGCATAACCTGTGAGGCTACGCCTAGACACTGGCTTCATCCCAGTGAGAGCAGGGTTGGAACTATTTGTGCTTCCGCTGGACACAGCATCATGCCAGGCAGGTAGCAAATCTCTGAGGACCAACCAGGAACCCTTCTGACATTTCCCAGAAGTCAGTGAAGAAAACTGATTACCTACTCATCATTGGTAAAGATATGCCCCAGCTTATTTTTCAGGATGCTCAACAGGACAGTCACAATCAGCGAGGTGCCCACTGGAAGAGACAAAAGGAAGAATGTTCGCTGGACCCCAACACTTGAGGAACCCAGCTTAGGTTAGAGCATCAGCCCAGCCCTCACCCCCGAGGCCTGAAGTTCCCTGCAGATAGTCATTCGTTTGGATTAAGACATTTGTTCTTTTGCAGTCCCATATGAAGAAGAAAATATTCCTCTTGTGGTTCTCAAATTGGGGTCCCTGGCCCTGTAGCACCTGGTAACTTGTTAGAAATGCAGATTCTCAGCCTTCCTGAATCAGACACTCCAGACCATTTGTGTTTTGACAGGGGCCTGCAGAGAAGTCCAATGCAATTTATAGCCCACTGCTCCCATAGAGCTAACTGGAATCCGTGACCTCAGAGCAGAGCTATGGTTGAGGACACAGACTGGTTCATTCTGAGGGTGGGCAGGTCCCAAGCTTCTGAGGATGCTGGGAGGGCGGGTTCACAGAAGGACCTAGACAACTGGAGGGAGAAGCCTGGGGAGGAAGGGCCTTCTCAATGGGCACCAATATGAATGGTAGAAACGGGCCAGCTGTCCCCAAGGAGAGCCCAAGCATGCCAGCTGCAGGGAAGGCAAGAGGTAAGGGCAAGTCAGGAGAGAGGTTTGCTGCTTACAGGGTGGCTGTCAGCTCCTCCACAGGCGTGCTCTGCACCAGACGGCAGGTATAGCAGGTTTGGAAGTTAAACCTGACTCCCCAGACCAGCCGTGTCTCCAACACGCCACGCTCTCCTCTGGCCCAGGCCTTGACTTTCAAACTTTCCAAGATCCACTCAGCAGAAGACTCCACCCACCTGTGCAGAGCACACCTGAGATGGCCGACCTCTTCGCTTGCACGATATCTGCAGCTCCCAGGGCTGTCCCCACGCGGACAGAGACTGCAATGCTGAGCCCCATGGGAATCTGGGATCAGAGAGAAGAAGGCCCTCCATCCTTGGCTGAGAAGGAGGGGAGCAGAGAGGCAGGCTGGATCCCAGGGAGGCAGTGACCTACTAAGCTGGGAGATGAGGTGTGGAAACCTCAAGTGAATCAGCTGACCCCACTCCCACACACCCCATTAAACATCTTTGGCAGACTGGCCTTGCCACCAAAATCAAAGTGTTGCAAAAAACTTATGAGAAAGTACATTTTAAAGAGGTGAGTGAGGACTTAACTATACCAGAAAAGCTCCCAGAGGTGTGGGAGGGCACTTGGTGAAAACGTTCTTTAAAAATAAGAATCACTGTATAAATTCATTTTGTAAATGTAAATTCTTGTGAATCCTTTGCTTAAAGCTGAGGTCTCAAACTGAATGCCCCCAAAAGGATGGCAGATGAGTACATGACTGATTAGGAACAACCCAAGTGTCCGTGGGGACCATGGTGGAGCACAATGTCCTCATGGCGGGACACTGTCACCTATGGCTTGTCAACTGGAGTGTGCAGAAACATGGGCCAGCTGCGAAGAGAAGCTTTCATTTTTCAAGAAAATACAGAAATCCAGATTGTGATGTGATATCTCCCAATTTGTAAATGGTTCTCATTCCAAAAAAATTATAAACTTTTGAGAGTTTCTTATCCTTGGTGAGGACCACCTGTGTGTGAGTCTGACAGGGTCTGGACCTGCCTTGCCTAGTAGACGCAGGAGGGTCCCCAGGAAACAGACACAGCCTTTGGGGTGACAGCTTGCCTGCTCCTACACTAGCCCCAGGCCATGAGCGGGGCTGGGATAAAGGAACCTCACCATGTAGACAACCGTGGACACCTCGTAGATGATGGCCTGGGCGGAGAGGTCCAGCACACCGAGCAGGCCTGTAGGAGTGGACACTCTGTCAGCACCTGGCCCAATGATTGGGCAACAACTTTGGAGGCAAATTAGCAAATAATCCCTAACAGCACATTTGCAACAACGAAGTATTCTTGCTTGGCTTCCAGCCCTCCAAGAAAATCCTGCCCAGTTGTTACGGAACGTTTGCAGGTTGTTTCCCCATGTGGCTTCTCTTTCTAGATTAACTTCTCCACATGTATGGCATGGTGAGGGTGCAGAAGATCTAGCCCAGGATCAGGGAGTCTGAGTTCAGGTCTCGGCTCTGCCACTGTGTGACTGCATGACTCTGGACTGAGTCTTTTGTTCCATGGGCTTGGTTTTTCCATCTGTATATGGTGGGCAGGGATTGCTCCAGCCTGGCCTTTTAATTCTCCAGTTGTTTGAACTCCATGCTGAGTGCTCTTATGAGCACACAGCAGGCCAAGTGAAAGGCCCAGTTCATTCAATCTCAGTCTCTCATCTACTCGTCCACCTCCCTCTGCCCAGGGTACCCACTCCATTTCAGGGGATCTGACACCAAAGGCCCAGGTCTGCATTCTGAGAGCTCACAGCCTGGTGGGCTGTGAGATGGGCAAGCAACAGAAGCAGCCTAGGCCTGGCTGCTGAGTTACCTATGCTGGGATGAATGATCACCCTCCACCTCCTGTGTTCTTCCACGTACCCATGAGGAAGCTGCCGATCTCGTAGGCCCACCACTCAATGCACACCATGAGCATGCTGGGGATGGCCAGAGATAAGAAGGGACCCCAGTCCTGCAGGCACTGACTGGACCAGCCTAGGAATAGAACGCCGGGAGCTGAGCAGCAGCCCACCCACACGCCCGCTCTCTGCCTGAAGCCCCTGTTCCTGGACTCAGCTCAGTAGGGCTAGGTACTTGGGGTCTTGCAAACAGTGTGCCGGTGGCCTAGTGCAGCTCTGAGGAGGGTGCAGGGACCAGCCCCGTGAAGTCGTTGGGATTGGAGCCTTGGGTGTAAATGGGTATCCCCACTCTGCTCGCCCTGGATACCATGGGGTGTTGAGCAACGACTCTACCCTCTCTGGGCCCCGTTTCCTCATCTGACACCTTATAAAGAAGATTTGTGGGAAGAGGGCATGAGGTCAAGGATGCCAAAAGGACTTGCAAGCAGGCAGGTCGGTGCACTCTTAGAGAGGGCTGCAGCCATGCAGAACTCCTTGCTCGCTGGGGCCAGATGACTGTTTCTGAAATGTCTGGAAGAGGGGGCCATGGTCTCCAGAGTTAGCTCTCAGGAGGCAGAAAGCTTGGAATCCCGGGTCTGGGATCAGACGAGTAGAGGCTAAGTCTGAACTCTACCACATATCACCGCCAGCATTTGGGAAAAATTACTTAACCTTCCTCTGTCTCAATTTCTTCCATGTGAAATACGGATAATAATGAGGTGTTGTGACATTTAAATGAAGGCAAGAATGTCTGCCCGTTGGTCTGCTGGGAACACGTAGAATTCACCCTGTGTTTTCACTCTGATCACTGCTCTGAGATCAGGGACCCACAAGAAATCTCCCTGGGCCTGTTCCCAGCAGAGCTGTGGACCATGACACATGGGCCTCTTGGGTAGGGGTACTGAGAGTGGGGGGGTCAAAGAAGAGTTTGGCCCTGAAGGGAAATGAAGTAGGTCCAAGAAAGAGCTCCAGCTGGGCCCTCTGCCCTGGCTGGGGCCAGGCTACTGCCAGCATTGCTCAGCCCCAAAGGCAGAGCAGCCCTGCACACCTGCCCACGTCTCCAAGTACAGCTTCTTCAGCACAATGTAGAGAAAGAGGAAGATGGTCTGCACGAACTGGGAGATGGTGTTGGCATAAGCAGAACCCCTGAGAGAGGAGAGAGAGCAGGGCTGGGGCCCATGGCCGATTCCCCTGCTGAAACCAATAGCTGGTGGGTTGGGGGGCGAAAGGGGGCACAGGTATGGCTAAGCTGGCACCCTATCCCATGACTGGCTTCCCCAGAAGCCACCAATGCTGCTGGCACCATTTCTACAGTGACCTGGGAGCCACCCTGCCAGCTCTCTACTCTGGCCTCTCCTAACAGCCCGGGGCAGGGGAAGGAAGCGCCTCCTCTCCCCGTCTTCTTGAGGGGGGGGGTCCACCAGAAGCTGAGGAACCAGCAGCCCCATCCCACCCCCAGGTCCCCATGGCACCCTACTTCTGGATGCTGCAGACTGCCTCCATAGTTCCTGTCATGGGTGAGGAAATACAGTGACTAAGCTGCCTTATCAGTGGTGGGGTACACAGTAGACAGTGACCCCTGGGGGCCCTGTAGCTCCCCAGAGCCCATGCTCACCTGACCCCCAGGCTCAGCATGGAAACCAGGACATAGTTGGCCAAGCCATTGACACAGTTGCCGACGATGCCACAGAGAACTTGGGGCCAAATGATCCCCTGGAATAAATGAAAACTGGCCTTGTTAAGGAGTGTGCAGGACTGAGGGAGTGTGGAGAAAAGTCCTGGTCCATCCAGAGCCTGGCACCTGGCAGGTTCACAGAAGGAGCCCAGAGTGGAAAAGCGCCAAGCACCCAACTCACTCTGTGCTGGGGGAGGGGCCACTCCTCTAGCTTATACCTGATTTTGCAAATATTTTGCCAGCAGGCCGTGAAGAAAAATTGCCTGTACAAAAAAACATACAAATAAACAGTAATGATTACCCACAAAACACCAAATGAGCATTAGCAGATATTTCTTAGACTGAGGCAATTACTTCACCAAAGTATATCTGGGACCCCTGGGCAGGTAGAAGCCCAGGTGTGGCTCCCTGGATGACCGGCTGGTCCCACAGGGGAGATAAACGGGCTGGTGTAAGAGGCAGAATGTCTGGTGGGGCTTCTGACTGCCAACCTGGCCTTCCATCAGTTTCCAACAACTTAGGAGCCTGTTCACAGAAGGGCTCACCAGATGCCAAATCCACAGGTGATCACACCAGGGCCTGGCCCTAATTGCTCAAGACAGGAATCTGGAGGGGTAGAGGGAACTGAGCAGTGCTGAGCTAGACCCAGAGGGGTGAGTGACAGGCTGCTCCCTACCTGGTGGAGGACACAGGGGCAGGCGTGTCAGTGCATGTGTGCAGATAGGGGCCGCTGCCCCTGCCCTTTCTCCCTCTTTCAAAACCCAACCCAGGGCCTGCAGCTTCTTGTACCACCTCTTCCCGTAGCCCTCTCCTCTTCAGTACAGCATAGGCATTAAAAACACAGCTGGACTAGACCTCCTAGGTTTAAATACTGGTTCTGCCTCCTTATGAGCTGTGTAATCTTGGACAGGTTAATTAACTTCTTCATGCCTGAGTTTCCTCAACTATAGTGGGGATGATATACATATAATAATGTGCACATACTTAATATATATTTAATATTTCTATATGCATGTAAATTACACACAGAATCAATAGTGCAAAGTGCTTGCAAAATAGTGTTTGGCATATTTCAGCATTCTATTTGTTAAGTAAGCATTATGTATATATGATTAGTTATTATTATTATATTATTACTATTTTATTGGCAGTTAAAAAAGCTTTTATTAAAGGAAAGGTGCAGGCAGCAATAAAGGTGAGCAGAGAGAGGCAGGCAGGATGAGACAGGAGGAAGCAGCATTTTATTTATTTTATTTAGTTGCTCATCTTGGTTATTCTCCTGGCCCTGGGATGTGAACCCAGGTCTTTGGGATGGATGTGGACTGTGCCCAGTGGACTTAATCACTAAGACACCAGGGCTCACCAAGGAGTTAAATTTCATAGCAGCATTTTATGAAAGAGATTGCTTTATTTAATAAAGCAGTTGCCAGAGTGATTTTTTTGGAAGACATTTTCCCCTTGACTCAATCCTAACGACCCTGTTAGACAAGATACCGTCATTTAGGTCTGAAGAGCCAAAATATGGCTTCTAGGAAAGAATTGGAAGAGAAAAAACAGACTTTTCATGTGATTTCCATGATACAGACGAAATCTAGAGTTGGCGGGGTCCTAAAGAGGCTAAGTAAGTCACAGGCCTTTCAAACAGGTAGGCGTGAGTACACCCTCACAGGTCTGCACAGGTTTTACAGGCATTTTACCTTCACTCTGACCCATTCCCATCCCAGCTCCTTCTCAACAACCCTGCTCCCTAGTGACAGGAGGATAAAGAGATGTTGGAACTCCAGAGAGCAGGAAGAGGAACTCTGATAGCAAGGCTAACCTTGACATGGCATTCTCCATTAGTGACGAGCATCGCCAAGTTACAGCAAATCTGAGAGTGGAGCAGTGAATTACTGCATAGACATATAGACCCGCAGCTCAGACTATACCTCTACTGACCTGCGGAGGTGCACTGTTGATGAATAAATTTAATGAAGAAAGAATATGCAATCGTTATTGCCCCCAAAAAGTTTAAGTTAAATTAATATAGGCAAATATTTATAGAATCTTTCAGTGGGTTAAGTGCTTTTAAATTCATCAAGTGGTGGTTGCCAGAGGAGAAGAGGGTTGAGGCACAGGTGAAGTGTGGGGAAAGGGTCAAGAGTAAGTCCTAAAAGTTAACACTGTGTGGTGATGGAGACTAACTAACTAACTTCCTATGGTGACTATTTGACTATATATACAAATATTGAACCATTATGCTGTACACTTAAAATTAATATGTTCCATGTCAATTGGTGCTCAAAATCTAAAAAAACTATAAACAGACATCAAAAAGGATAAGATTTATGATATTACATGTAAATTAAAAATCTTTAAGTCAAAAATATCAAAAAACTAAAAGACAAGCTAAAAAAAAAACATTTGTGACAAGTATAGCACAAGGTTATACTGTTTAATGAGTTATAATGATTTTTAAAAAGTAGTCCACTTAAATAAGCAGAGTATATGGACAATTCATAAGAAAACACAGATGTTCAATAAATTCATGAAAAATGTTCCACTTCATTAGTGATAAAAGAAACATGTTTAAAAAGTTATTTCTAATTGGAAAAAAATTATACAGATGAAAGTGTTGCCAATTGGCATAGAATTGGTACAAATCGCCATTGTGTATAAAAAACATTAAAAAGCAACTCCACTTCCAATAATGCCTCTTAAAGACATTATTGCAGATGTCCACAGAGATTGTTTAAAGGAATATGTATCGCCACCTTATCTATAATAGTGAAAATCGGGAACAACCTAAAAATGTCCCACATGGGGAATGGCTAATAAATTATGGTACAACTATGTAGCCTTTGAAATGGATATTGTGAAAGCTATTTAATCATCATGAAACTAGTGACATACTTGAAAGGGAAAAGACAGGTTATAATACAATACACACACATTAGCCCCATTTCCAACTATGTGTGTGCTTGAAGGGATATTAACCTATGTCCTCTCTGCATTGCAGGATTACAGATGATTAGAAATTTTTCTTCCTCATGTTTTCTGAATTTTCTGCAATAGAAGTTTGTTTGTTTGTTTGTTTTTAATGAGAAAACTATGTTACTTTTTAAACGTTTAATTTGTACTGGGTCAGAGTCTCTCCTGCCCCTGCAGCCATCCTCAGGGCAGCCTCCCCAGCAGACTGGGCAGAAAGACAAAAAGCCAGAGTGCAGGGGAGAGTAAGTCCACCCTCCGCTGAGCTCAGCAGCCTGTGATACTCACTGGAAGTGCAGGAATGGAAATCAGCACGTACTCCTGGGTCATCCTGTGGGGGAAGCAAAAACTTCAGAGCTGACCAGGCTGTGTCCTCCCAGACTGGGAACTGGGCAGCTGCCCCAGGGACATCCTGGACATCCCAGGTTTGAGGACGGGCTTTCCCAGATCTGGATCAAGACAAGTGAACCCTCAGCAGACAGGGGAGGCCGCTGTCAGATGCTAAAAAAATCCTAAAGACTTAACCACCAGGGGCTTCTCGGTTGGGGAACTTAAATTTAGAGTGACATAGAGTTTCCAAGGGGGAAATGATTATATTGGATTAATAACCAAATGAAGTGTACATAATATAAAAGGAACAAGGCATCCCTATGAGTTAAACAAATTCATCAGAAATTGGTTTAATTCTCTTTCTCCCTTTCAGAATATGATATGATTCACACTCCATGTCTTCAAAAGCATCTAGGAAGTGCTCACCCTGTGTTAGGACAGACACAGTGCAAATAAAGGGCAACTCCCAGCTTTCTCTTCTTCCCTCCAAAATTAGGTGTTTGCCTGCCCCCCTGCTAACAGCATTGGAAGTGACCCAGGGAAGTGCAGAGGGTCTGGTGGGTGGGCTTCTTTAGGGACTCCCTCCCTGACTTCCCAGCAAGAGTCGAGCGATACCTGGCCACCTCGGGGTCCTGCTTGAAGAGCAGCAGGATGTGCTGGGTGTTGAGGAAGAGCGCCCAGCAGGGGAAGCAGCAGAGGAGCAGCACCAGCACGCCCCTCTGCAGGATGACCCCCACGTGCTTCTTGTTGGGGCTCCCGAAACTCTGAAAAACAGAAGGGTTAGCCTGCCCATAGCTTCTGGACCCCACTAGTGCAGCACATTCCCTCTGTCCCCTGGGTAAGCCCATCGAGCACATGGACCTACCAGCAGTTCCAGCACTGTACATCCCACCTGTCAGTGCCTCAGCAGAAGGCAAGTGACACCCCTAAATGCCAGCTCATGTGGCTTCCTTTGCAGGGGTTCAGTTTGTTCACAGAAATGTAACAGCTGCTCTTTGCTGAGCATGACTCTGTGCCAGGTTTTGCACCAGCCTCTGTTCCCTCACTGTTCCCAGTTCTTCAAAAGCACTTAGCAAGAAAGGCAGTACTCCCCAGCTCACAGCTGGGGCAAAGGGGGTGCCAGGAGAGGTGCCAACTCACCCGCTGGTCAGGAGCAGCCAGGACTGAGCCCAGCCCCCAGGTCCACCATGAACCCAGACCACCCCGCCTTGGGGAAGATGAGCCCCCAGTGGACTGTGGGCCCCTGAGGACAGGAGAGGCCCATCTGCTCACCATAAGATTTGACAACCACATTAGGGAAGTGTCTCAACCCATTTCCCTCCATGAGTCTGCCTAGACTCTTCCAAAGGGGCTGATTTCCTGACAGCCGGGTGGGGGTGGGGTAGAGGAAGGCAGAGAAGGGTGAGTTCCTAGATCCAGAGGGCACTGGGGGACCTTCGGAGTTCCTCCACATTCCCACTGTTTCTGCAGCATCTGAGGACGAATTCCGCCTCTGTTCAGCTCAGGAAGTCTACCTACCTGGGACATCAAGGTGTCACATGCCGAGGATAAGCCAAATCCTACGGAAACGCCACAGACATTGACAAACTGGAGCCACACACAGGAGAAAACACAGGGCCTTGTCAGGCAGTGCCCAAGCAGGGGGATCCTGCTCTGGGGTGAGGATGCCTAACAGAGGCCCCAACCCTCCTGGCCAGCCCTACCCACACAGTATGTCACCAGCCGCAGCTGCGGATGCAGCAGTCAGTCCTCATCTCGGTGTCTTCCCTGACACACAGGCCCAGGGAAGAAGCCCAGAGAGACTGTCCTGCACAGGCCTGGCTGGGTACTCACAGCCACTGAGAGGGTCACCGATGCCAGTTCCACCTTCCCCAGGTGCCCGCAGAACACTGTGCTCACGACGTAAATCATGAAGGTCAGCACCTGGAACAGGAACTGCAGGAGAGTAGCTAGATCCAGGGCTCCTGCTCAGCCCTGCCTTGCCTGCCACACTCTACCTTCTCCCCACAACCCAGCCTCCATCAGAGAGGCCTCGCCAGGTCCTGGGGGCCTGGTGCCAGGGACCCACAAAAAACATTGGAAGCCACTGGACAAATCGCCTACATCCGGGGAAGCGAGGCTGGTGGCTCCGCTGACTGGGTGGGCTGGAGGCTTGGAGCCCTACCCCATCTGCCATCAGCAGCTGCCATGACTTGCAGCTCAAGTTCAGGGATGCAGGAGAAACATCTAGCATAGAGCCTGGGGGTAGAGTTTAAGGCAAGGAATCGACACCTCTATTGATGTTAACATAATCATGGGGTCCAGACATTTATGAAGACAAAGGAGTAAAGTAAAACATACACCCAAAGCTTAGCAATGGCTATGTCCAGGTGTTAGGATGAGAGGCGACTTTCTTTGTTATAACTTTTGTCTGAAACTTACATGGAGCCCATGTTGATTAAAATGTATATAAAGCTATGCTTTCTTTGGAAATTAAAAGGGCAGAGAACCCCTTTGCCATCCTGCAAATGCCCCGCAGGCTCCCAGCATCAGAAGGTCTCATTTTTCATTTCCAGATCTTTCAGGCAGCCTTCCCCTGGCTGCTGAAAGATACATATGCCCCTTCAGAGTGGGGGCTGCCCGTTGCTGGATATGGGCAGGTCCCACTGTCAACCTGGGCACTGGCTGGGGACAGACATCACCTGTCACCTGCTCTGGCTGTGGCCCCAGGTATAAGCTAGGTAGTTTCTGGTGAAGGACATGAGTAGCCCCTAGTTCACCCCTATTTAGTGCAGCTGCCTACCCCACTCCCAACCTCCTTACCAGGGGACCGGAAAGCACAAAGAGTGTCCATGCCTCAGCCCCAAAACCGACGGGGACCAGCTTTCGCAGGGCCAGGCAGAGGCCCCGTGGGTGCCAGGGAGCAGTGTCCTGGAGGCTGTCCATTCCAAGCCCCTGTGCCCTGTTCTCTTGAGCGCTCCCACAGCTGGCTTACCCACCAGCCCAGGTCACCGTGCAGCCTGGCTAATGAGTAAGAGGTGGAGGAGGGGCTGCCTTGCCTCCCTGGGCACTGCAACCCTGCGCCCATCCTGCTGGCCAGGCCCTAGGGGAGGACAGGGCAGAGGACAGGGCACCAGAGAGTCATTCACCCTGATGCCTGTGGGTGCCTAGTGTCTGCTCCTCAAGAGGGGTCAGCAGCAAAAACCAAGAGGAGACGGTTTGGGGTGTGCAGATGTGTGCTGGGCTGAGGTGGCATCTTACCCTTCTGTGTGATGTGCCCACAATGACTCCAGTTCCCAGATGAACAAATGGACAGTTGGAGAAGTGGGCAGTAGAGACCTGCTCTGGGAGGGGACATGTGGGATGGCCAGGGGCCTAGGGATGGGGCTGGGAGCAGCGGGTAGGATACCGAGGAAGGGTCTCCTGGCCCTCCCTCTGTCTGCCACGTAAGACAATATCCCTGAGAACTGGGGGGGGGACCCCACTTGGGTAACCTAGCCTCCATTTTGTTCAGTGAATCTGGCTCCTTCCTCGTGGGCCCTGTCTGCCTCTCTTCTGGGAAGGGATGGGCTGGGACCCACGCAGGACAGGCAGGGCCTGTAGACCACAGGAAGCTCATACGACCACCTCTCTTGTGGGCTGGGCTTTGGAATGTGGGCCAAAAGAAGAGAGTGAGGGGAGCCTATAGGGGGACCCCCGACTGCCAGAAGACTGGGCTCCACTCACAAGTTGGACCCCCACATCCAGCCCTGCAGAGGGCAGTGCTCAGCAGAGCAGAACTACAATGAGACATTGAAAGAGGGAATAAAGACAAAGAAACAAAAAAAGATGGGCACTACAAGGCCCCATATTGTTGTTCTGCACACACACAGCTTCCCCACAGACACACAACGCCCCCTTTTCACACAGAATTCCAAAATGCCTCACTGATTTTTATATCTGGGCTCCCTGGATGATGTAGTTCCTTCCCTCATTCTGTCACGCTCCTATTGCCATAGTGTACAACCTGTGCACTTAAGAGTAAAATGAGGCTCACTCTGGGGGCTCAGGCACTTAGTCTTCAGCTCTGGCATAGTCTACATAAAGCCCAAGGACCTGAGTTCGTGACCTATAGCCAGCGGCAAACGGCTCAAATGAGCAACTAAGTGAAAAATGCTATTTCCTCTTATCTTTCTGCCTGCTTACTTGCCTTTAGTCCTGCGTGCTTCCTTCCTCAAAAAAAAAAAAAAAAAAAAAATAGAGTAAACTTAATGCTAACAAAGAGGAAAAAGAAGACATTCTATTACCACTGTAATTTTGAGTGTATCACACATAAAGGGAGCAGTACACTTTAAATGCTACAATCCTCTATGTCTCTCCTCCAGTGCCTTTTCCACGTTCTCAGCTGGGTTAGCTTCCTCATCTGACAGGGTGACCAAAAATCTTCCTTCACCCTGAGGGATCTGAGCCTCAGTGGTCTATGTCATGTGAAACTGCTGCTCACAGATGAGGGAGCAAATGGCGAAAGCAGTGGCCTCACAGGCTGTGACCTGCCAGACCCAGGATCACTTCCATTTCCTACCAAGATGGCTGGTGCTCGGTGTAAATCACGCGCAGTGGCTTCAACCCAGGCTAGCGTAGGGTCAGAGGTTATCTGGTGACAACCAATGAGGTGATAAGCAGAGCAGGACAAAGTCATCTTATCTTCCAGAGAACCGTCCAGGATTGACTATCTCCAAAATCCACTTCCACAAACATTCCCCAGAATTTTTATGATATAAGCTAATTAATTTCTATATTTTCCCTTGGGTGAAGTTATTGTCCTCAACATTCCTTTCAGGATTTCAATCCCTGGGTTTTAGGGGGTGAGGAACAAGGGGTGAGGCCCCTGGGGAATCACTGACTTCCCACTGAATGCTTTTTTGGTGCCTCCAGCAAAGGCAGGTGGTGGTGACCACTTCCTCCAGGTATGAAGGGCCAGGGATTCCAGTCCTCCAAATTCTCCAATACTCACTTTCACATGATTGTGGTTCCAGCTTTTTCACTAAACACCTCACTTTCATCGTTGCAAATTCAGCTGGTACCACAGTTCAGCAAGCTGCAGACTCAGCCTCCTGCCCCGGTTGTCTGTGGTTTCACTGATGAGTCTCAGAGTGGAGCATCGCTGCACACAGGTGGCTGAGAACTTGGAGCTCTTAGCTGCAGCCACCGGCTGAGTCCTCCATCCTTATTAGGAGCAGCTATGCCACCTTCTGGTCCTGCATCCTCAGTGGTCTCAGGTACAAGTAGTTTCACTCTGGTGACTGGGACCACAAATCCCCCGAAATGCGAAAGCGAGTCACTTTGGGATACTCTTCCTTCTCAGTTAACTTGTTCCCAAGTCCCCTCCTTCCCCTGGGTCCAATGTCCTCCCGTGCCAATGCCTGTGTCACTCAGGGTTCCTTGAGGGAAATAGCAGAAAGTAGCTAGGATAAGGTCGGAAGAGCAAGGGGGAGGAAGCAGAGAGGAAGGGAGGGAAGGAGTGGCTTAGAAGGAAGCTGAACAGCCACCTCCAGAAGCACCAGGGCAGCGTGGGACTTAGGTCTCCTGGGCAAATTCAAGAGATGAACCAGCAACAACTGCTTCGCTTCCAGAAACAAACCCCTGGAAAACCCAGGCAAGCACTCACTTGTTGTGGGAAGGGAGGAGGGCAGGGCGGGAGGCGGGGAGAGGTGTGGATGGCCTGGAGTGCAGCAGGCAGATCACCCCAAAGGACGTTGTGCAGAGTTTTTAAATAGTGCCGCCCGTGCAGCCTGCTTTGGTTCTCTTACTGCATAGTCAATGACCCCCAAACTTAGAGTGCTAAAACAGGCACCATTTCTGTCATGACTCTGTGGCCTGCCTGGGACCAGCCAGGTGTTGGTTCTACGCCATCTGGGGCCTGTGTCTGGTGTCACCCAGAAGCTCGCCTGAGCCGGGCACTGCGTGATGGCGTTAGCCAGCACATGCCATCTTCCTTCACAGGACCTCCCTGGGTAACTGAGCTTCTCCTACTGAGGTTCAGGGCCAACAAGGGAACTTTCCAGAACACAAGTGGAAGCTGCCTCCCTGTCAAGACCCATCGCTCTGCCTCACTCTGTGAGTCAGAGCCTCTCCCAGACTTGCCCAGACTGCAGAGAGAATGCAGCATCTCTTCACATTGGGAGGATTTGAGAAGACTGTAGCTTTTGTGAGCCCCATAGACACATGACCCCACTTTCTCCCCATCTCCATTCTCTCTTCTCCTCCTGTCTTCGGTTGCCTTCAGATTCATTCCCCGTGCCTTGGCCCAAGTGAAGACAGAGCAGGCAAGTTCTCCTGTGCAGACTCAGTGGTGAGTCTGGGAGAAGGATCCAAAGCTACAAGGCATTCCTGGAAGTGGTAGGAGGCAGGAAAGACGAGAGTCACTGTCAGTCCCTCTCCCCCCACCTCCCCCAATACTGTCTGGGGCTTAGGAGTCTTCCAAGCAAGGAGAGGGAGTTGGTTCTGTCACATCTAGCAGCCTCATGGTGCCATGAGGCATCAGGAGTATGCCAGAAAGGCTCCGCTACTGTGGGGAAAAAAGGTAGATTTTGGAACCGGGGCAGAAGACGCTGACTCAGACAATTGGGTGCCCCAGCGTCCTTGGGGGACTTTAGCGGTCCACTTGTCACAGACCAGCTGTAGCAAATGCCAACACAGTCACCCCAAAAGGCCATCTCCAAGTGCAACTCCTGCCTGGGTCTTGGACCCTGCCCTGAGGTAACTGACTGCCAGGTACAGTTGGAGCTGAGGCCTCTGTTAACCTTTCATCACTTGGTTACCCTTCACCAGACCCAAAGCCATCGTGCCTGCCCTTTGGCCGCTCTGAGCAGAGCACCGACAGGCCAGGGAGCCCAGTGTCCCTCTTTCAGACAACTGCTCACTGTCTGGTGACATAAAATACCCAGCTATCCACTAGGCAGGGTGGGACTCTGACCTCTGGTCCCTAAGCAAAACAGACACCTTCAGGGAAATGGGCAGCTGGGCAGGACGAAGTTGTCTGCCTCTTGTCTGTCCCCAGTTCTTCTACTGAGCAATGACCACTATCTACGAAATGCCTGGAGTCACCCTTGACACAGCCCTCTTAGGTTTGGGCAGATGCTTCCCTCTCTCTGCCTCCACCCCATCCCCTCTTCCCCATCCCTACCCCTTCTCCCCTCCCCTCACAGGGCTTCACTGGGCACCTTCCCCACAGAAGTACTGTGGCCTGGTGAGGAGGGACAGAGTCAGCTGACAAAGCCTCAGCAGTGACAGCAAAGCCCTTACATGGAGCCCACCAAGTGCAAGAGTTCCCGAAGCCCAAAAGACAGTGAGAACATTTCCCATAGGGAGAAGTTTACAAAAATCAAAATGAAAATTATTCAGACATGGACAAAGCATCCATGGTTATTACTAAAAGAGATAAATCAAGATGAAAAGGGTACATTCTATAGGATTCCGACAATATGACATTCTGGGAAAGGCAAAAGTATGTAGACAGTAAAAAGATCAGTGGTTGCCAGGGGCTAGAGGGAAGAGATGGACGAATGGGTAGGTGGGGCACAGAGGATTTTTAAAGCAGTGAAATTATTATGTATGAAATTTTAATGGTGGGTACATGTCATTATACATTAGTCTAAGCCCATAGACTATGTAACACCAAGGTGACCCCTAATGTAAGCTATGGACTTTGGCTTATAAAAATGTATCAGTTAGACTTTGGTTCATCAGTTATAAATCTGGCACACTAAAGTGAGGTTTTAATAATAGGGGAAACTAAGCGGGCGGGTAAAACTAGACAAGGGGCCTCGGAATCCTTTACACTTTGCGTACAACTTTCAGCGTAAAGCTGCTCTAAGATAGAAAGCCTATTAAGAAATGGCAGACGACATAATAATAATAATGAGCAATATTTATTGATGTCTCTAAGGACAATACCTCCCTCTTGCACATACAAGTAAAGATTATAACTGTCATAACGAGAGTCAAAAAGTGGAGAAAACCCAGGTGTCCACCAACTGATAAGAGAATGAATCAAGTGTGATTTATCCAACAACTGAATATTTTCTTCCATTAAAAAAAGAACAAAATACAGTCCTGGGTCACTTAGTGATGTTTTGGTCAGTGACAGACGGTGGTCCCAACAGGCCTAGGTGAGCAGTGGGCTGTACCCTCTCGGCTGGTGCCCTTACCCACTATAACATTTTTACAGCAAAAGCACCTGGTGACACATTTTTCAGAATGAATCTCCACCATGAAGCAACACATGAGAGTGACACATGCTTCAACACAGATGACTCTAGAAGAAGTCACAGGGCCACACATTGTATGATTCCATGTATGAATCTATATATCCTTACATGAAATATCCAGACTAGGCAAATGCATAAAGGCAGAAAGCAGATCAGATGCTCTCTGGTGCTTCGGTGGCTAAGTCCATAGCCTCCAGATGCACAGTCCACACACATCCTGAAGACCCAGGTTCTCGACGCAGGGACAGAAGGAACAACCAAGATCAATTAACTAAAATAAATGAATGCTTCTTCTTCTCTCGCTCTTCCTGTCTGCTCTGCTTGTCTTCATTCCTGCCTGCATGTTTCCTTTCTTTCTTCCTTTTTTTTTTTTTTTTTTTTTTTTTTTTTTTTTTTTTTTTTTTTTTTTTTTTTTTTTTAAATAGATTATTGATTTCCAGGGGCTGGGGGAAAAAGAGAAAGTGAGGGAGACAGGTAAGGATGGGGTTTCTTTAGGGGGTGATTGAAACATTGCAAAATTGATTATGTTGATGAGCTCATGTATCTGTGAACACACAAAAAGTCAGTCAATTGTATACTTGTAAAGGGTGTTTTATGGTCTGTGATTATATCTCAATGAAGCTATTTTAAACGGGGGAGGAGTACGAGAATGTCATGATGTTGCTGTCCTGACCTGAACTCTCAGCCTGTGACCCAGAGGGCCCTGTGGGGAAAGGTTCCAGATGCAGGAAGAGCGGTGAAGCAAGCTCACTCACATGTGGAGCAGAGATGGTCACCTCCAGAGCGGTGCAGGCCCACAGGCTCCCAGAGATTGTGTGATCCGGCGAAGATCCCACATGGGGGCCACGAGGAACACGATGCAATCCAGAGCCTGCCTGATGCCACCAGGGCTGCAAGTGTACTGGGGGGGGGGGGGTTGTCTCGAGGGACCGAGCCAGGCCAGCTTTCAAGCGGGACTAGGGGCAGCCAAGGATCCAGGTGGGTAGGGGGATACCTCAGGTGGGAGATAGAGAGCACCCCTGCTTTGGAGGGAGGGGCAGAAGGTACCACAGGCCACAGGAATATCAGTCCCAGTGTAGCCTATAGGGTGTCACTGCAAGACCCTAAACAAAGAGCCTGGAGTCTTCCAACCTCCAGGGCAAATCATGCCACAGCAGGAGGGGGTGGACAGAGACACCAACTTTGGACTGACACAAGGCTTCCAGAAGGCGAGGGGCAAGGAGGGAAGGGAGTGGAGAGAGGGACTTCCCTTCCTCCACATCAGGATTTCACCATCCTTCCCCAATATTCCAGGACCTCAGTCTTGGTGATGTAAATCAGGGTTTCCTCCTGTTCTTTCACTTGCCTATGTCTGCCCTGTTTAGAAATTTCCATCGTTTCTACATGAAACTGTGCACCCTTCGGAGTTGTTTTTTATTTTGTCCTGCCTTTGTGAAACAAGCCCTGGGCGATGTTCTGTGACTGCAGATGGACACTCACTGACAAGCACGCTTTTCCTGCTGTACTTCCTACATGCCAGGGCTGCTCTAGGTGAAGTGACACCTCCTCCCTGGGGAAGGACCCCGTGTGCTGAAGAAGGGGGTGGGCAGAAGGTGGAAGGGGCCATGTCCTGTAATGGGGAAGTCTCATCAGACCTTGGGCATCCTGGGGACCTGGAGGGGCACATCCAGGACACTGAGGTGGAGGTGGTGACAAATACAGCTGGGCCACAAATGGCGAGCAGGACTTCCATGAGATTTTTCCATGTGACCACTGCAGTCTGTGAAAACAGGGATTTTGACATCATGAAATTGGCTTGCTTCAGAGGTAAAAATCCTCCTCAGCCATTCTCTTTGAGTTGGGGAGTAAAGGTTGCAAACTGCAAGAAAGTATAACTTAAGAGAGAAAAAAAGAAGAGCTAGCTTACTAACTTCTGGATTTCAACTTGCACAAAGAAACTGTGCTGTGGGGTTAGAAAGCAGTGACTCCTGTACTTTAGAATCCAACCAGTTTTCTCAGACCGAGCTGGGAGTTTTAAGAAAATTTTTTTCTGGAGCATGGCCTGGTCATCTGCATTTTTTAAACCTTTTCTTGGGCATTTCCAATGATTAGCCAGGATTGCAGCACAGTAATATCTGGACTCTGGTTCAACTCACCTGTGTTTCCCTGGGTTTTTCCCTCATAACTGCAAGATGGCTGCAGCAACCCCAAACATCACATCTTCCCATGACAGTATCTACACTCAAATCTCTTGGTCCCTTCGTTTGGACTAGACAACCTTATGAATTCCCAGATAAGCATGTTTTTTTTGTTTTATTGTTTGTTGGAAAGGTGCAGGCAGGAATGAAGGCAAGCAGAAGCAGAGGCAGGCAGGCAGGAAGAGCGAGGAGGAAGAAGCACTTTATTTTATTAAATAATTCATCTTGATTGTTTATCCTGGACCCAGGATATGAAATGGAATTATTGGGAGTGTGAACTGTGTGGTCAAAAGCAGTGGACCAAATCACTACTCCACCAGGGTGCACTGGATAAACTTCTAAATCACACACACCCATACTTAAGGCCATCTCCAAGGGTTGGGGCTGCCAAATTGGGGGTTAAACCAGCAGTGTTACCCTTTGCTGCAATTTTAAAATCACTAGGAATCTTTAAAATACACACACACACACACACACACACACACACACACACACACATTACTGGCACCCCCTGGTGACTTGGTGGTAAGTCCTCTAGCACAGTCCACATACATCCCAAGGACCTAGGTTCACCAAATGTGGCCAAAGGGAGCAACCAACACGAACAACTAAATACAATCAATAAAAACGCTTCTTCCTCCTCTCTCTTCCTGTTTACCTGCCTTTGTTCACCTTCATTCCTAACTGCATCTTTCCTGTTAAAAAAAATATTACTGATTTAGTTGATCTGAGGCGGGCCCAGAGAACTATTTCTTTTCATTTTTTTTTTTTTTTTAACCTTTAGTTTCTTACCAAAGTATATGTCACACGGAAAAACATGTAAGTGTACAACTCCATTAAGCTGCATAAATGAAATGTACCTGTTCTACCTGCAGCCAGATCAAAAAACATTTTTACTAGCTTCCCAAGCTAACTCTCAGGTTCAGATCCAGGGTTCCAAAGGGGCGGGGAGCGGCTGGCCTGAACCCAAGGACTTTCTAAGGTCAAAAAACTAAACCAAGCTGTGGTGTGTACAGGACTTAGGTAGGAGCCTGAGCCAACAGAGATAGCTAACAGGAAGCCTGAGCCCTGGCTCAAGGTAGCCACCTGGTGGAAACAAACCCGTCTTTATTTTAAAACAAGCCATAAATCACACCAGATCTTCTGTGCAGATAGATGGCTTGGATTACTGAGGCCCCTGCCAGGTGCGCCTGTGCCCAGCTGGGAAAAACACACATTTTGGAGTCATCACGTGGGTCAAGTTGGCCAGGAGGGGCCAGTACGTGCACCCACCCTCTTCTCCAAGTAACTTGCCCATTCAAAAGGAACAGCCCAGGGATTGGTCTACCCAGAGTGGGAAGACAGGGCAGGCCCTGCCCACAGATACCACGAGGGGTCCTATGGCACATACACATAGGACCACCTCTTCCTCACCACCGCAGTTCATTGGACACCTCATCCAGGCTGGACCAATCAGATTCTCGCTCCCAGGGCGTGGGAGACAAGCGTCAGTGAGAAGGGGGACCTGACTAGGGAAGCAATTCAGTGGACCTGAAGGGAATCAGGAGCGTGTCCAAGCTGAGCACAGCCATGAGAAATCCGAAACTAAAAAAGGCACTGGAGTCCTGAAACAGTGGAAGCAGCTACTTTGGAAGGAGAAAGGAGAAGAGCAGACCCAGAGAGAGGCAGAGATGGGAGACTGTGTGGTCCCCTGAGAAATGGGACCACAATATCATTCGTTTGTTTTTTTCAAAAGTATTTCCATTTCTGGACACTGTGTGGTTTGTCTGTTCTCATCCCACCTAGCAAGACCCTTCTTGAGTTTTTATCCAGCCTGGGATGAAAGAGGGCACTTTTTCTCAAACTTGCACCCTTTTCCTGAGGTAGTTTGTTGAAACCAAATGCGTATTCAAGGAAGAACTGAATTAATTTAATGAGGAGACCATTACACTGAGGTGTACCTCTAGTACACAGCCTGTAGAAGCAAATCAAAGCCTAAATGCCTGAAGATAAGAAATCAGAGCCTAAGGACAACCAATTACTAACAGCCAGCTGTGCTTTTCCAAATAAGGCAGATGGTTAAACCATATCCAATCAAATAATTTCCTTGCTTTGCTTCTGCCTCTTGTCCATAAAAGTCTTCTAGCTCCTGTTAGTGGACAGCTTCTAATTACCTTTGGTTTGGAGCTGCCCAAATGGAATATATTTTTGCTCAAATAAACTTAAAATTTAATATGCCTCAGTCTCCCTTTTAGCAGAGAAAGGAAGTCCATAATTTAAGCTCAGTTAAGTTATACTTGTGTTAAATTCTGATTCTGTCACTTTATATTTGTATTGATCGGGCAAGTCACTGTTTTTTGCTTGTTCCTCCTTTGCAACAAAACATGACGTGGTTAGGATGCCCAGATGACCCAGCAATTCTGCATCTCGGTGCATACCCAAAAGTATTGAAAACGAACATTCAAACAGATATTTGCACACCCCTGTTCATAGGAACATTCCACCAAAAGGTAGAAGTCACCCAAGTGTCCACTGAATAAATGGAAAAACAAAATGCGACATATACATATAACGGAATAATCCTTTAAGAGGAAGGTATGTGCTTTAATATGTAAGCATTATGAAAATGAACAGTTTGCAAAGTGAAAAAATTCAGTCACAAAGAGACAAATACTGTATGAGTCTACTGATGAGGAAACTACATAGTCAAATTCATGGGAACAGAAGGTAGAATGGTGGTTGACAGTTGTCGGGGGGAAGGGGAATGCGGAGTTGTTGTTTCATGAGGATAGAGATTCAGTTTGATTTTATATAACATTTTCAAGTAGACATTATTGTCTCTATTTTACAATTGAGAGAATCAAAACTCAGAGAAATAAAGTACTTGCTCAAATAAAGTGGCAGAGTCCATACAAGAGATTGTGTCTATGTCACATCCAAAATATATGTTCTATGTGCTACATCTGGAATAACAAAGAGATTTTTCTCCAGCCTACCAGTTTGGCTCCATTGGTCATGTTGCTTTGCTGCTGTACTGGGAACCTCAGATGATTCAGCAGAAAACAGTGCGACGATCGACTCTCAATGTCTGCCATGGGCACAGGATAGAGAAGTGTGCTCTGCAGTTGCCTCTCCAGCACACATCTCACTGAACATGGATCTAGAACCATAAATAGAAAGTCTCTTTGTCTAGCAGCTGTTGGCCTGTTTGCAGAAAAACAATGCGTCATTGGAATATTCAATGCGCCTAGTCACTCTTCCTGCCAGGACACCTAGGCAGGACTAGGTCTTCTCTGATCCTACCCCTTTGCCTTCCCAAGATATGGAAGGTGTTCCTCCAGTTTCTACCAGTCTCCAATCCTATAAATGTCTGCCAAGCAGACAAGCTTTGGGGAACAAAGGGTTGCTGTCTTTCTCAAGCACAGGCATTACCAGCACAAACATTTATCTTCCAGAAGGTCACATCGGGACATGTCTGGCCTGCCTCAGAAAACTGTTCTGTGAATGCAATATTGTGAGGCCAGGCCTGGCAGCATTCCCAGGATGGGCAAGACAATTGTTTGGAAGCTTGGCACTACTGTCACTTGAGGGAACAAAGAATGTGAACTATCTCCCAGTCTCTGGATTTGGAAACTTGATTCACATCAGAGCGGAGAGAATACCTTCCCACCAACTTTTGTCTTCCTTTCCCACCAGCTATGTCTTCTGCTGTGCTAATGGACTGAGATCTGTCCCAAATGTGAATAGAAGCTTAAAGTGAGCTCCCAGACCACTAAGCCTCTGGCAGCATGGAGGGCTCTGTCCTGATGTTAGGGTCAGCGTTCGTCCTCCCAGAAACGCACACTCACACCAGTCAACAATGTAAAAGCATAAGGGACTTCATTTCCAGCGTGCTGGTGTCCGAGCCTCATCCAACGCAGTGGATTTGGTCAAGGACCCCGGGTTTACTTTTTAACAGGCTTTTATAGGGTTTTGTTACATAGGCGTCAGCGTTTCGGCCCCGTGGGTCACATACCAGCATTATCTAGCTTGCCTGGAGCCTGTCAAGGTCAGCATCAGTTCTCACATTCCCCCACTTGTTTTTAACCCTATATTGAGGATTCTTCCTCAATTTTGTCATATTCCTCTTGCTCTCTTCTCTCCAGAACCTGGTATTGCTGTCTGAGAACCAATAATTGGACAGTGTTTAGCCTATCTTTGATAAATGTTAATAATCTGTTTAGGATACATGGCCCAAAGGTTAAGATCAGAAGGAGTAAGACTAGAGGTCCCACAAGGGTGGATATGAGAGTAGTCAATCAAGGGGAGCTGTTACACCATGATTGAAATCAGCCTTCCTGTTGTTCCCTTTCTCGCTTTCTTTTGGCTAGTCCTTCCCTTAATTGTGCCATGGATTCTCGCACCATTCCAGTGTGATCTTCATAGAAGCAACATTCCTCTTTTAGGGCTGCACAAAGTCCTCCTTGTTGGAGGAAAATTAGATCTAAGCCTCTTCTATTTTGCAATACTACCTCGGAGAAAGACATTATTGATTTTTCTAAACTAGTGATAGATTGTTCTATTCTAGATATATCTTCATCTACTGCCGCCTGAAGGGCTGTTAATCCAGTATGTTGAGTTGCAAGGGACACAATCCCAGTTCCTGCCCCTGCCAAGCCTAATCCTATGAGCATTGCTACAGTCAGGGTAACAGGTTCTCTACGCGCATGGTAGCAGGTTGTTTGTTGTTCCCAGGGCAAGTACATACACTCATCAGAGTGATAAAGTATTCTAGGGTACACTGAAACCATCATACAAAATTCTCTTGATGCATTGAATACTTGTAAGCTGAGGCAGGGGGTAAGTCCTATTCTGGTCTCCGAATGGAGGCGTGGGTGTATTGGAGGAGGGGCCCCATACAGGATTTCAAAGGGTGTCCGGTTTAGTACATACGGGGTGTTACGTGTCCGGAATATGGTGTACGGAAGAAGCGTCACCCAGTCTCCGCCAGTCTCTATTGCCAATTTAGTTAGGGTCTCCTTTAATGTTCTATTCATTCTTTCTACCTGCCCGGAACTCTGGGGGTTATATTCACAATGTAACTTTCAATTAGTCCCCATTGCTCAGGCCAGCCCCTGGATGACATTGCTGACAAAGGAAGGCCCGTTGTCTGACCCGATTATTTCTGGTACCCCATAGCGGGGTACAATTTCTTCTAGCAATATCTTAGCAACTACTAGGGCTGTTTCTCTTTTTGTAGGAAATGCCTCCACCCATCCTGAGAAGGTATCCACCATAACCAGTAGATATCTATATCCATATTTTCCTAGTTTTACTTCTGTGAAGTCTATTTCCCATGTCCATCCCGGCTCCCTCCCCCTTTCCCTTGTACCTGTATGTTGGCCTGTTAAGTTTCCCTGGTTTCATAACCTGGCAGGCTTGGCAATTGGTCACCGTCTGGCGGACAGCTTGTTGCAGATGGTGGAAGCGGAGCCCGGCCGAATCCATGAGGGCGATCATCTTTTTCTCTCCTAGGTGTGTGGTCTGGTGTAAATGTAGAATGAAATGTTTCCCTAGTATTTCAGGCAAAAGGAGTCTTCCCTCCGGATCCTGGAACCATTTGTCCTCTTTCTCTGTTGCCTTGATCTTGTCTTTAATCCATTTTTGGTCCTCGGGGAATACATAGGAACAGCAGGAAGTACATCCATCCTGGGGGGTGGCAGGTTTAGGGTTAAGGCCGTGGTTCCTTCAGGCGCAGGGACCTTGTCTCTGGTAAGGCCGCAGCCTTAGCTGCCGCATCAGCGCAGCGGTTTCCAGCAACCTCCAGGCTGTTCCCTTTTTTTTGGTGCCCTGGCGTATGTACCACCGTTATTGCTCAGGGTTCCTGTATGGCTGCCAAGAGTCTCAGGATCTCTGGCTTAAGTTCTATTAGAAGTGGGGCCCGATGCATGGCCAGGCTGACCCCAGCAGTTTCAGCCCATGCCCCCGGGAAGTCTCGTAGCCAATCATGCATATCAGGGGATCAGTGAGGTAATGGGTTCCTGATATAGGCGGTATTCATCCTCTAGCCCTATTGTCAAGACCTGTATGGGGTTATTTTCCCCGTCTGTCACTCTTATTCCTTGATCTTCAAAGTAAATGCAAGCCTTCAACTTGGTCAGAAGGTCCCTCCCTAGTAGAAGGGCTGGGCATTCCGGTATCACCAGGAACGAGTGGGTCACCTGTCGGGTTCCCAATCTACCTTTAGACTTGTGGTCCACCGGTAAGGCTTGGTCCCGGTAGCTCCCTGTACCCAGCTGGTTTTGGCTCTCAGTGGCCCTTTTTCTTCGGTTACAACCGAAAATTGTGCTCCTGTGTCCACCATGAACCCTAGAGATTCCCACTCCACCTTAAGTTTTACCCAGGACTCAGGGAGGGGTGCCGAGTTCCGTTGCCTTCAGTCGCTGTCACTATCATTCCCGGCTACGAACACTAGGGTTGGTGGAGTTTCACCCTTTCCTTTGCGATTCTCCTTTTTCTTGGGGCACTCGCTCTTCCAATGTCCTTTTTCCTTACAGTAGGCGCATTGGTCCTTTTCCAGCTTAGGCCTGCCAGCCTGCCACGGTTTCCTTTCATTTTCAAATTGCCTGCCTTTTGGTCCCTCTCAGGTTCCTGCATAAAAGATCCTAGCTAGTTCCCTTTGCGTCCTTTTATTCTCCTTAGCCTGGTATTCTCTATCTTCCCTCCTTAGCCTCTCTTCTCTTTCCTCTGGAGTCTCCCTTTTGTTGTATACTTTCTCCGCTATCCTGAGTAGGTCCTGAATAGATCGCGTCCCTAAGTTTTCGACTGTCTGTAGTTTTCTTCAGATATCGGGGGCTGCCTGATTAACAAATGCTAAAATGACCACTGCCCTAGTCTCCTCTGCCTGGGGATCCATGGGAGTGTATTGCCTAAAAGCCTCTAATATCCTCTCCAGGAAGGTGCCTGGGCTCTCATTGGGTTCCTGTCGAACTAAGTTTACCTTGGCCAAATTGGTGGGCTTTCGAACCACAGCTCGGAGACCGGCCATCAGAGTCTGGCGGTAAACTCGCAGACGCTCCCTGCCTTCGACGTGATCAAAATCCCAGTTGGGGCGGATCAGCGGGAATCCCTCCTTGATGAGGTGGGGTTGTGTCGTGGGCCGCCCGTCCAGTCTCCTGGATCGACCTTTCACGTCCCAGGTGGCGTTATGGGTGAACAGAATAGAATCCACCAAGTCTATCAGGTCTGTGGATTTCTCGGAGAAAGGAGGATTTTGGGTTTTCCAGTTATACAGGTCGCTGGAAGAAAATGGCCAATATTGATAGGTTCGTTCCCCACTTTCCCCGACAGGACCCACGGCGCGGAGAGGGAATGCCTGAACAGATGGGGGGGTTTTGGTGCCGGGTGGACAACCTGGTGAGACCAGGTTCCAAAGGCGGGCCTCAGCCCGGAGACGTTTGGCTGAAGTGTTGGTTCGAGGGAGACGCCTGGCACCTGATGGGGCTCTGGTGGGGCCATGGGGGCCTGCGGAGGAGAAGGGGCCTGGGTAGGGGCATAGGGCAGCGGGGTTTCCGTGTCTAGATCAACAATGTCTAGATTCGGCAATGATCTGGGGTCCTGCAGAACCTTTGGGTCAGATTTTGGGAGAAGCTTTTCACAGTCATCGCGAAATCGAACCGCCAGAACCTTAGGGCCTGTAGGATTAGAAGACAAAAATGGTTTTAACCAAGGAGCGGGGGTTCTCTACCATATCTTGCCAAACCAAGATATAGGGGAATTGGTCCGGGTGTCCATGCAGATTGGTGAGGAGTTTTCTTCCGAATCTTGGCGATGATGCCGAGATCGAAAGTTCCCTGTGGGGGCCATCCGATCCCGAAGGCTGGCCATTCTGCAGAACAAAAAGTTATTAATTTACTCTTTTTGACCTCCATAGACAGGTTGTTTCCTCTTTTCCTGAAATCTGAAAAGTGGTTAATGAAGAGAGAAAGGGGAGTAGTCTGTCCCTGACCCATGATAACAGACAACAATGAGACAGTGACAAAGAGACAACAAACAATTTTCGGCTGATTTGCACCAGATGCAGATTTTACCAGATACAGATTTTCTTACCCGTGGGACAGTGGGGACGTCTTCTTCACTCCCCGACTAGTCACCATTTCTGATGCGTCCACCCAGGTGTCCTAGTCCCAGAATTTGGGCCCCCAGATTGGTCTTAGTGACTGACGCGCCACCTGATTAAGTCCCTCTGTTGCCTGAGAGCTTGTGTGTTTTGTTCCAGAAGGGAGGAGATCGATCCCAGACGAGCCCCCAAATGTTAGGGTCAGCGTTCGTCCTCCCAGAAACGCATACGCACACCAGTCAACAATGTAAAAGCATAAGGGACTTCATTTCCAGCATGCTGGGGTCCGAGCCTCATCCAACGCAGTGGATTTGGTCAAGGACCCCGGGTTTACTTTTTCACAGGCTTTTACAGGGTTTTGTTATATAGGTGTCAGCGTTTTGGCCCAGCGGGTCACATGCCAGCGTTATCTAGCTTGCCTGGAGCCTGTCTAGGTCAGCGTCAGCTCTCACACTGATGGAGAATTTCAGGTGCAGGCAGGGAAACAGAGGCAGAGGGCCCAGACTTCAGTGAGCAAGGTTGAAAGTTACCCATTTAAGAATACAAGGCTCCCCTCAAGCACTACATGATCCGGACTCAGAGATATGAAGGGACTGGAACTGCTCACAGCTGCCTGACCTTCTGGACTTGGCTCCCGGCCTGGGCAGCTGCTTTGTGTGTGGCTCCCTTGCCTGTCCAATTTCTGTTGCCTTTAGGAATTAAGCAACTCAGGCCACACCTAGTTGGTATTTTCAGAATCTCACATAAACAAAGTCAAAGATGCAACTTACATAACACACGGGGCTGGAGAGTCAACAGTCGCTGGCAGCACTGCGTGTCCTGAGATCTGCTTCTGAATCAGGGTCCCGGTTGTCCCTGGGCCACCCTTACAAGGCTATTTGTTCTAAACTTTCTGCAAACTCTCCACCAAGTGGGTGACCTCAGGGCCTATTTCAGAGTCTTAAGAGAGTCTTAGGTCAGGCTTGGAGACTCTCAGAGATAGAGAAAGTATCAGAAATAATAAACATTCATTAGCCCTTGATAAGGCACCAGGCCAAGTGTTTTACCTACATTATCTTATTTAGTCCACACACTAACCCTAGGAGTTAAACCTTGATGTTATAATCACTTGGAGATCAAAGAAACAGATTAGGAGGGACTGAGCAATCCCCTCCAAGTTTTCAGTACAGCTTAAGGTCAGCTGGCTCTCAGCATCCATTCAGCTTCCCACAAGCAGCTGTCTGGCAGTGGCCAGAAAACTAAAAACTCCATTTCCAGGCTCCTTTTCAATGAGGGTTCTAGGTGAGAATTAAGTTCTGTCCTTTAGATGCCCTTATGGGAGATTTTGATGCCTGGGTTAATAAGCAAAGGCATGAACACCTGGGGTTTTCTGCTCCAGCCATCTTGTGTTCAGTTGCCACTTTAGTTGTGGCCCAGAGGCAGTTACAGTGGCAATGCTACTTCACAGTCCGTGGCTGTGACTTCCGAGGTGGGCAGTTCTCATGCGTTCTGGAAGCCGTTTCTGGAAGGCCACCTCGATTCTCCTTCTCCAGTCCTTCCCGTGATTTTATAGAGATCTGACTCCCTTTATTGAAGCTCTTTCTGTTGAAAATACCTACAGTAGTTTTTGTTTCCTATTCTGACCTGGCTAGACAGCCCCAGTGCAAATAAGAGACTAAGCTGGGACTAACCCCAGGGTCTTCTGCCTCCAGAAGCCCTCCACCCTCAGAGTTCAGGGGCAGCAGCTTAAGCAAGGAGTGATGTGCACTGGGGATTTAGAATTAGGAGGCTCAGCTGACACCAGTTTGTGGGACTAAGGAGAGAAGAACAGAAGGGAAGAATTGCTGGGAAGTACAAGAGACCGAGAAACCATCAGATGGGAGGTGAGGGTGGGAAACAGCCCTGCTTAAGAGACAGTGGAGTAAGGAGTAGACTGAGAGGCAAGAGGAGGAGAAATGGATACAAGCTGAAGGGAGTGCAGAGGAGATTGGAGTCTGTCATTGACAAAAGAACTGACTTCCTTCATCTGTTAAGATGCTTTCAGATGCAAATAACTGAAAATACACTTGAAAAAAAATTTTTAAGGACTATTTTTTATTTCATGTCACAAAGAGTTTAAAGAGAGGGCAGCTTCAAAAGTTCAATCATATGGTTTGAGGAGCTTAGTTGTTTCCATTTTTCTACCATAATATTCCCAATAGACCTACTTAACCCCCGCCCCCACCTCCAGGGGCGGGTGGGAGTAGGGGGATGTGGGGACTGGCATCTCTAAGGGGCTTCTGACTTCCTCCAGACTTCTGGAGACAGTGTGGGGAGGGATGACAGAGGTCCCAACTTGGGGAGAGGAGAAACAAGATCAAAGTTAGATCTCAGGGACCTGTGACAAGAGGTGTGTGACCTACTTCTCCCTCAGTCAACCCCTAAGCTGGTCTCCTGAATGCTGGAAGACTCATCATCTGCCCAGCATAGCCCTTTCTTCAGTTGTTTTTCCTTGTTTCTTTATTCCTGTTTGTGTTGTCTGATTCTGTCCATAGGCCAGACAGGAGCTACTCAGAAATAGCAACATTATTTCACATTCCCCAGCTCAATGGAACCACCGGAGGGTTCTGATCTGGGCTCCCTTCCCTGGCAGGGTGAACCCCTAAGTCCTCCATCAAGATGCTAGGGCCTCTGATTGAGTCAGTGGCGTAGATCCCACCACCTGCCAGCTTTATCAGCCGCGGGTGCAAGCAGGTTATACATCACAGCTTGGCCTATCCTAGGGCCTCTTTCGCGTAAGCTCCTCAGAAGTACACGCCTTGTCTGTTTCTACCACTGCCAGTCCAAGCACCTTGAGCAGTTCACTCAATATTTGTGGAGCTGCGCCCTGGTGGAGTAGCGGTTTGGTCTCACCTCTGGCTGAGCGCAGCCCACATCCATCCCAAGCACCCAGGTCCAGGGGGCAACAACCAAGATGAACTACTAAATTTAAAAACAATTTTAAATATTAAAAAAAAACCCAGAAGTGTTTCTTTCTCCTCTCTGTTTCTGCCTGTCTGCTTACTCGCCTTCATTCCTGCCTGCACTTTTTTTTTAAATTGTTGAATAAGTGAAGGAAACCTTCCCTTCTGTTCTGTAACAGCAGGAGTTTGTAGTTTGGAAGAGACCATGACTCCAACGAATGGCTGGTGTTTTTTTTTTATCAGAATCTAAACACTAGAAGCAGATGGACAATGGAATGAGAGAACAAGTCACTAACGTCATGACCAGTGAGCCCTGATCTGGGGAGTCATACGTGCCCTTTTGTGCTCTCTGTCCAGGGTGATAAGCCACCTAGAAATACCATCTGTTTTCGCTGGCAACAGGAAGTCGTGATGAGCCTTGGCCACTTATGTTCTGGACAGTGACAATTGTTTGGAAATATTGAACCAAAATCGTGCAAAAAACTTAGGCCACTTCTTTATCAAAAAACAAACAAACAAAACAAACCCAGTAGAAATTCCCTGGGGGCGATGTAGTGGCCCATCAGAAACCTCAGGTGGTTCCTCTGAGCTAGGGAATGTGGAATGAAGAAACAAGAAAAAAAAAAAAAACCTGAAAAAAAAGAAAGAAAGAAAAAGAAAACAGTAGAAAGGAAAAACAGCAGATTGAATCATTTGTAGGGAAAAACCGAGTTCTGGGGTTGTTATTGTTGTTTTTTTCCAGTTGCTTTGAGTTCAAATCTTACTGGGAAATAGGGTTAATCTGGGGCAGGTCACGTTTGGAGATGACGAATAAAACAAACTATGATGCATATTGTGAATACTGTGACAACAATAATAAAAGTAGTAAATAAAAAACAGGTGAGGAAAAGGAAGGAGAAAACGAAACAATGATGATTTTCAACCACATCCTCCAATTTTTCCCACTGAAACAAAATACAGATCAAGTCTTCGGAAATCCTGAGCCTTCTCTTCTCCAAGCTGAGTATGTCCAGCTCTCTCAAGAGTCCTTCATGCAAGTGTTTGCTTTGCTTTTGCTTTTAAGAAGAAGGAAGCAGACAGGAATGAAGGCTGGTAGGCAGATAGGCAGACAGGCAGAAAGGAAGAAGCACTTATTTATTTTTTACCAAATTAAGTTTCATTGTGGTAAAAAGAACACAACATGCAATTTACCCTCTTAACCATTTTTTAAGTAAAGAAGCACTTTTGATTTATTTGTTTATTTTTGGTTGCTCCCCAGCCCAGGTCACTAACCAGGTCCTTGGGTTTTACATGGATTACACCCCATCACCAAGTTAACACCCGAGCCACCAGCATGTGACTATGTAAGGGTTTTGAGAAGCCGCTCACCTGTGTTGACTTCTCCATGGTGTCAGAAATATACAGATGCTCCAAAACTGCTGTGTTTGTAAGTGACACAGAGAGACCCAGGGGCATTACTTTCTGCACCTCAGTTTTCTGATGTGTAAATGGGTTCACACCCTTGCTGCAGAGGGTTGTGGAGCAGTTTGACAGAGGTCAGTCCTTATATTTATTGGGGGAGACAGGCAAACAGGTAAACAAAATAAGATAAGGACAGATTCTAACAAGCCTTTGGAAAAGATGAGCAGGGTAAATGATAGTGAATGAGGAAAGGACTGGGGAGGGGAAGTTTGATCTGAGACAGGTGTCATGAGGAGCCTCAAGGCCGGTGGAAGGGAAAGGAAGGGAAAAGCTTACAGGGAGTTGTGTTAAAGGGAGAAGACTGTGGTATGGGCTGAGGTCAGAGAGTAAGACAAAGCCCAGATCAGACAGTGCCTCGCAGACTAATTTATGAATGTGAGAATGTATTCTAAGTGCCTCAGAAAGTCCTGGAAAAATTTAAACAGAGGTTGGCATTGGAAAAATATCATTAAAGCCAAAAGCTTCCAACTCAGAAAAATCTCTCCCCAAAAGTAGCAGAGAAAGAAATGACATTTGCTATTGAATGACCGTTAAACCAGAATGTGATGTTGCATCACAAACACTCTGAAAAGAGGTGAAAAAGACAGAAAGAAAATGTGGCCCCTTATACAGCAAAGAGGCACAACCCACAGAATACAGCTGATTTCAGGATATACATTGACTATTCCTCCGGTAAGAGGACAAACCCGTCACATGATTCACCCTGACCTTACCTACGTAAGCACTTTTTGTGTTAGCTAATTGACTTTATCCAAAGGGAAAACAAACTTCTGTTTGCAGTTCTGGGCCTTGGAGTGAGGCACCTGGCCTAGTGTGGCTCCTTCCTCCCAGAGGGGATAGGCAGGGGAGCTGTCTCTCTCCAAGTTGCTCTTCAAAGGGATGGCTCCCAGGTCTTGGAAAAAGACAGCCCTGGCTTATAAAGCTGTCAAGAGGCTTACTTCATGTCTAAAAAAATTTACAGACACTTAAAAGAGACAACAAAGGATCACACAATGGAAACTTTTCCAAAGTGCTCTTAGAAAAGGGAAGGGAAAGAAATCTCTTCCTTTATTTCTGACAGGGAGAATTAAGCCTCTTATTTTTAATTATTTGTCCTTCCAATGGCAGGATCTGACTTTTGTTTCAATAATATCATCTGGGTGCTCAGGGAAGAATAAATTCTATAGAAGAGACAAGCTCAAGAAAACCTCAGAGGCAGAGAGCCCAAGCGAGGCTTAGCAAGCTTTCAGTGGCACTCACAGCAAGGGAGCGGTGGCAGTAAACAGAACTATTTGGGGGGCCGTTACAGGTGCACCCTGGGGAGGCAGGGAGGGCTTACTGATGTCTGGGTCCTGCAAGAAAGCAGGCAGTCAGACTGTCTCCCAGGGTTTGGGGGGTTTTGTTGTTTAATAATTGTATGATTTCTTTTGTTTGCAGTTATATCCACTGTTGAATACTGAGACTGCACCTACCTGTGAGTATTTCACACTGTTCTCTGGAGGATGCTGCTGCATTAGGAAGCACCTGCGAAGAGGGGAGAATGGAGAACTCTGTTGGGGACATGTCAGTGTTAAGTTCCTATGATGAATGTAAGTTCATATGTCAAGTAGACAGTTGGACACATGAGTCTGGAGCTCAGGGTCAGGGCCAGAGATTGATTTGGGAGAAGCTAGAGAGGCAGGGGAAGAGTTAAAGTGTGGGGCCCCAGGAACCCAGAGATAGGCAAGCATTGGAAAGAGCGGTGGTCAGTGGTCAGCCGTATTGATTAGGGGGACTGATGGGCAATGGAACTGTTGGACTCGCCCCCCCAGGTTCCCACACAAGGGCGGTTGCAGCAGAGGAGAGAGACGGAGACAGATGGGTCAAGGTGAGTGGAAGTGAGGAAGTGCTGTCTGAGGACATCCATCTGGGTAAGTCTCTCCCTGGGGAATGAGTAGAGAAATTAGCAGTAACTGCTTGGGCAGGTAGTGGGTCATGAGAAGATCCGTGTTTTATTATTATTCAATTATTTGATATTTTCAAAATAGGTAACAGATGCACAAGGTAAGCATTCAAGTAATACAGTCTTTACTCTCTATCCTGCCCCCTCCTCTGCCTCACAAGAGAGGACAAAACACTGGCAGCAGCTTATGGGATTTGGGGGACTGTATTTGCGGTTTCTTTGGGGGAGGTTTTTTTACTAGCATGCAAGATACTAGTGACTGGGATGATCCCGCATAGAAGGCAGACTGATGATGGAGAAGAGAGGGTAAATTCAAGAGCTCAGGGGCGGGCAAGTCAACAGAGGCGGGTCCGAGGCTAAGACGGAGGTTGGCCTTTGTTGGAAGTGGGGATGCTTGGCGCAATCAAGGCAGGGCTCATAGGAGGTGAGGACCTCTGTGGTGGCCTTGCTTTCACAGTGAAGTCTCCTGTGAGCACACTCACACTTGCCCCAAAGATTGGACAGCCACCATGAGGCTGCCCTCTGCGGGCGGGCCATGCTTTGTCGATATCCAAGTGCAGCTTACAGAAGGCCCGGCCCGCTCCTCTGCCCGCCCAGTGGACTCCCACTCTGACCAAGGCCCTGCTTCCTCACGAGCCCTGTCCTGGATCCTGGGTCCCTCAGGCCAGACCCCTGGGTGCAGTTGTTGCCCGACAGAAGGCTGAGGACACCACAGGTACTGAGGCAGACCTCTTCAACACGAGCAGCACCTGGAAGCGCCCAAGGGGCTTCATGTTAACCACTGTGTTGTCTCACTGAGGAACCTCGGCCCTAAATGCAAATCGAATTTGAGAGGAGCACATGGGCCTCTAATTTCTGAGCCACCTGTCATCAAGACTTGCACTCCGTCTGCCCTCTCCGAACACTCCAGAACCGGAGCTGCTGTCCCACACTCTAAAGAGAAGACAAGCATCACCCCGACACCATGTGTCTTGTCATCAGACCCCAGGACTGATGTGAGGCTTTATAGAGGCCTTGGTGCCTCTGAGGACGACAGATCCTAACAGCGGTGGACTGGCGGCCACGGGGCTGCAAGAAATGCCTATGCACACACATCTCAGCTGAAAATTGAATTGGACTCTATGAATCGAGAAAGAGGTGGGGCCCTGGCAGGGTGTGAGGCCAGGGCTGCATGGGAGTGGGGGCTGCCCTGATCAGCAGAGGAGACAGAGGGTGTCCAGATGCCATTCTCCAAGGGTCTGCAAAGCAGGACGAGGGCTCCAACAAGGAGGCTGTGTGGAGCGGCGCTCTCTTCAGTGATGGGTCATCTATGAGGAGGGACAGGGAGGCCCTGGTCCTACACAGCCCCGAGGCTCCCAGCAGCCCCGTCTCCTCAACAGCCTCCTCCCCTCCACTCACCTCGGTTGTCTTCGGCGGGTATCTGGCTTTGTTGGCGTCATCGTACAGCAGAGGCCTCACCAAGCAAGAGCGGCGGTGGGAGAAGGTCTCGAAGCTCTTCTTGCCATGGTAGGCTCCCATGCCGCTGTTTCCTGCAGGGAGAACCAGCTCAGAGCCCAGGGGTCCTGAAACATCCCTCCGCTCTGGGATCCTGCCTACATCCCTCATGTGCCCCTTCTCTGGGTCTCCCAGGCGGCCAGTCCTCAGGTGTCCCCTGTAACATCCACACCAGGGACAAGAGAATTCCCAGGACACTTTACTTGCAACTATACCACTAAATGGCTATGGAGCTCCTGGTCACATTACTCTTCTCAGGCCTCCATGAGGCAGGTCTGGTGTACCAGGTAACCTTTTGGACCCTCTAGGAAATTGAGGTTAAACATGACTGATGGATGTGCTGGCAGAGCAAGAGGCTCATATGGGAGAGACTAGTGGGAATCTGAGGCCCCACTAAATTCCCCAGGTGGACTATGCTCAACCTAGGGAGACACCTGGAGGCGACAGGCAGTCAGTGAACTTAACCTCAGACTCACCCACACCTCCGAAGGGCAGAGAGTACATAGTGACATGGACAATGACATCATTGGCAGTCACCCCACCGCTTGATGTCTCTGCAATCATCTTCTTAATCACCTGCAATAGCACCCAGTATTTGGCCTCAGTCTCCAGGTGCCCCAGGAAACCCAGGCCCTTCCTTCCCATCGGGATGCAACCTGGAGCCAAAAGGACATGCACTGGTGGAGGCAGAGTGATGCAATCTGCTCCCTCTGAACCCTGGCCAGGGTCACCCTCGCACACCCACTTATCATGTATCTAGTCAGACCAGCAACTTCCATGACCGTGTGTCAGTGAAACCCCTCCTTCGGTCTTCTGGGGTAAATGATACTTGCTTCATTTCAGCGATGAGGAGAAAGAAGCTGAGAAAGATTAGTAATTTGCCCAAGGTTACACGGTGGTAAGCATCGAAAGTGGATTTGAACCAGGTCTGTGGCCCTGGAGCCTGTTCTCCCCTGTGGTTCTCTGGATCGTGAGTGCTGCGCCCCAGTGCCCCCCACCCCAGGAGGCCAGCTCCCTGCCGCACCTTGTCATTTAAGGAGAAAACATAGAGAGCCAGGGGCTTCTCACGCTGGTTGATGAAGCGGATGGCTTCCTCCAGGTTGCGCACGCTCACAATGGGCAATATGGGCCCAAAGATCTCCTCCTGCATGACCGGGGACTGGGGGGGTCCACGTCCACGAGGATGGTGGGGGCTGAGGCAGGAAGCAGGCAGAGTCAGCCGCCGGTGAGACCCCCGCCCGCCCCGCTAGTCCAGGCATGTGCTTCCTCCTTCAAGTCCACAAGTCAGACTGACAAGAATTCCCCAGCTGCGACTTGGGGCGAATGATGGGTTCGCCTTGTGGGCAGCCTAGGATTCACACTAGGAGGAGGCAAACACCATGCCCCACAGCCCCCCAAGACCGTACTGCAGCTCCCCAGTCTCCTCGGCAAATTGGAAGCCAAGTAGAGCCCTATGTGAGTGTGGGGACCCTCTAACCCAGCACACCCGGGGCTCTGGTGGCCTCTGCTGTCCACAACCCTGCTGATGGCACAGAGTGGAGGTGACAAGGCTGCCCGCTGGGTCTCATGGGGAGCGGGCGTTCTGGGGAGGGGCTTCCCAGAGCTGTGCTCACCTCCTGCCTGCAGACAGCCCCAGGGCCCACCCCAGAAGCTCTGGTGAAGCGAATTATCCCACTTGCAGTTGTGTCTGCTCTCAAGTATCTGTGCCCTGTTGCCGCCAACTTGCACGCACCTATGTAACGGGTGGCTGCGTCCCCAGTGCCTCCGTGAACGACTCTTTGACCCTCCAACAGGCCTATCAACCTCTGGAAGTGCCGGGAATTAATGATTCTTCCATAGTCACTGGACTTCTGGGGGTCTTCCCCGTAGAACTTCTGTGGAGAAGAGGTGGCGGGCATCAGGTAAGGACATGGACCCTTGGCATGGCCAAAGGCTAGGCAGTAGGTGGCAAACCAGGCCTGGGAGCACATGTGGGCACTGCCCACCCAGGGCAGTGGATGAACACAACACCACCAAGAGCTTCCAGGCTGCTGAGGCCTCCAGGGTCCCCCACGGCTTTCCCAGCACATGAGACGCGGTGAGACAGCTTTGTTCAGAGGAAATATGTGCGCAGCTGTGTGCATGTTACAGTGGGGACACACTCGTGGATCACAGAAAGGAAAGTGGAAGGGAACATACTGACGTGGTAGCAATGGTGGGATTCTGGGTGAAGGCTCTTCCCTCTTGTTTTTGCTTTTAAATCTTTCCCAAATTAGCTAGTGGATGAATATTACTTTTATGATCAGAAAAAAAAATCCAGAATTTGCCAAAGTCCAAGAAGTCAGGTGTGACACTGTGCAGCCCCTCACTCACCCCCGGGGGTCAGCACTCACTTTCAGGGCCTTTTTGAGATTCACCACGATTTGGTTCTGGATGGAAGAGTCACAGAGGATGTAGTCGGGGGCCACACAAGTCTGGCCGCTGTTCATGAATTTCCCCCAGGCGATGCGTCTGTGAAAATCCCAAATTAGAGCACATTCAGGGGAATATGGGAGGCTCCTTGAGAACAAGGACTGGATGGCTCAGCTTCAAGGCACAAGGGTCAAGCTCTGGAGGATGGTGTGCCCAGTAGGCAGAAGCCAGTGGTGGTGAGTTTTCCACCAGGGGCCACCCGCATGCATCCCACTGGCTTCTAGATTCTGAGCCGATTCACATCACTGAATGTGTCTGGGTTGGTACTGGTGGTGACACAGTGTCTCATTAGTAAGTTGTGGGGAGTTTCTGGGGATTTCTGGGTGGGCAGTCTTTATATCTCTCTGATCACATCTTTGAACTTACAGTCAGATGTCACCACCACTTGGGGACCCCATACCCCAGAAGGCTACACATGTGGGATATGGAAAGTGGGCAAAGGTTTGCTAGACCTTTCCTCTACAGGAAGCCTTCCTAGACTGCCTGGAGAGCCTGTGAATGCAGTTACCCCCCAACACACACATCCAGCTCCTGCCTAGGAAAAGTCTCTGGGAGGGCAGGGGTGATGCTGTGTCACTCAGCGTGGACCTGCGGCCTGAGTGTATTGGAAAGCAGCAAAATGACCACACTGGCAGACAGTTCCTGAACCTCCTTACCTGCAGGCAATTTCCAGATTACTGTCTTTGTCCACGTAGCAAGGGCTCTTTCCCCCCAGTTCCAGTGTGATGGGGGTCAGGTGCTTGGCCGCAGCTGTCATGACAATCTTCCCCACGCCAGGGCTCCCCGTGTACAGAATGTGGTCAAATCTCTCCTTGAGTACCTCCGTGGTCTCAGGGACACCCCCATTGATCACTGGGTAGAGATCCTTCCATGCAAGAAGAGAGGCGAGGCTGAGAAAAGACCACAGCCCCTCCTCACCCTACCTGGGCAGCCACTAGCAAAGGGACCCCCTCTCCTGGCACAGGGATGCAATTCACCCCAATGGAAGAGAACAGTTGTCCTCATGGCTTGGCCCTTTGCTGCAGAAAATCTCTTTCACAACCCCATAGACTGGGCTCCAGCATAGCTCTCCTTGAGACTGGAGGTCACCTCACCTTGTCCAAGTACTGAGGGATGATGGTGGCCAGCAGCTGGGCCATGTTCTCACTCAGCTCTGAGGGTTTGAGGACCACTGCATTCCCTGCAGAGCACACAGTCAGGGTCACCCCCAGGTGGCCCCACCCCATGAACTACCGCCTAGTCACCATGTCTGGAGCCTCCCCCGACCCTCTGTGGACAGAAAGCAGCGGGCACAGACTGGTGGGCACAGCAGGTGCTGTAGAAGGGGCACCTCCTGGCCCTCCACCATCACTATGATGTGGGAGAAAGGGGAAGGAAAAGGGGAGAACACAGCTGGCTCCAACTGGTAAGAAAGTTCTGATACATCTTAGTACACAGCAACCAGTCCCAGAGACGGGGCAGGGCAGGGCAGGGTGTGTGGATCTGCAAGCCTGGCTGGCTGTTGGCACAAGGAGGCCTGGCTAAATAGATGGATCCCTGAAGTCTCCTGCAAAAGACATACTCATCACACTGACTCCAGTCCCTCATATCTCAAGCCTGAGCCCCCTGCCCTACTCCGCAGTGGGGGACAGTGATGCCTCCCACCTCCATTCTGGGTGTGGCACCCTGAGTACCTGCAGCAATGGCGCCTGCCATGGGCTGGATGATGAGGGCGAAGGGGTAGTTCCACGTGCCGAGGACAAGGACCACACCCAGGGGCTCCAAGTGGATGTAGGCCTCATCCTGCTGGGTCTGGTGAGCCTTCTCCACAAACTCATCCTCAGCCCACTGGGAGAGATTCTTCAACACTCAGTCTCCTCCAGTGTGTAAACTATCTCTTCATGGTAGGCATTCCATTCTTTCTACAGGGAGAAAAGTCTTCATGTGAGCTCACTGGACCTCATGCCAGGGCCACACAGCCAGGGCTCTGAGCAGCAAGTCACCAGCATGGCGGATCCTGGCTCACTGCTCCCTGACTCTGTGACCCTGAATGACCTGACTCTCCTAACCTCAGTCTCCCCACCAACAAAATGAGCTGTACCTTGGACCTAGACCATCTCTTAGCATGTTCAGCTGCCAGAGTGATGGGGGCTCTTCACCATGGGCTCCCCAGCCCAGGGTGGGCAGGGTCAGAGAAGGTATTTGGGGGCACAGTCATTGGAGTTGGTGGTGACTCTTCGAGGGTCCCTTGATACTAGTGCTGGAGGCCGAGAGCCGGTTTGGAAGACCAGTGAATAATGGATCCCGGCCTTCACAGTGAAGACGGAAGAGTGGGAGGGGGTCCCCCACCACTTGGGGAACAGCAAGGTTTGAGAATTCGAAGCTGCCTGATATAGCTCTGGGTGAGGGATAGTCCAGGAGGCAGGACCCCTTACAGAGCAGGTAGGCTCAGGTGCCAAATGGTGGTGTTCCCTGAGACGGACGGGGAGGGTAGGAGGAGGGTGCTGAGGGCTAGAGGAAAGATGAGACCAGAAGTCGGAGTAACATGTCAGCAGGAGGTGGTTGAATTGGGGGCCTCATGCTCTGGTAGGAGGGAGAAGGACATGAAGCCACGAGAGAAGGGCAGACAGACTGGGAAAAGGAATGACCAGACCCTGTCCTGGGGTGTGAGGGTGCGCGGGGTGCCGGGGGAATTGCGGAGAGGAATAGCGCAGAGATAGAGGTCAGTAGCCCCATCTCCCAGGCTGACGGGTTTCAGCTGTGCGATTCTGCATAGAGCTGGGCACTGAGAACCACGCGCTCAGCAGAAGTCCTAAATGCAAGCAGTGATTATTCCTGCTGCGGTCCCATCTTAGCCCCTAGCTCCGGAAAGCATCTTTGCGCAACCGGCGCTGGAGGGGTTGAAGGCACCTTGTGGAGGTCCGCTTTCAGCGCGGCGGCGATGTCCTTCTCGCTCTCCTTTATCATGCGCCGCAGCGCTTCCAGCTGCTGGATCCGGAACTGCAGCGGGCGAGTCTTGCTCGAGTTGAAAGCGGCTCGGGCCCGCTGCACGACGTCGCTGATTTTGCTCATGGTGCCTAGGGAGACAGCACCTTGGAGCTGGGGCGGCGGAGGATGGGTTCTTCCCCTGTCCTGTCGCTGGGACCTGAGAGCAGCGGGAGCAGCACCCTCACTGCTCCTCGCCGCGTTAACTTTGTAGGAAGAGGAAGTATCTTCGGAGAGAACTGGGGAAAATAGCATTCTTTTGCCTCCTTCGCTGCCTAGCACAGACCTCACCACCCCTCTGATTTTGGATAAACCCGTGAGCAAATGACAAGCTTTTTCACAGTGAAGACCAGAAAGCAGTGACATGTGATCCTAAGAGCGTTGCCCCGGGGTGTGATCTTGGCGCATTTCTCAGGTTCCACTCCTGCCTCTACCTGCTTGTGAGCCGGTGACACTCGCAAGCAAACACTCCGAGAGCTCTGCACACCTAGTCAGGACCACCTTCCAGATCAGACTAGCTAGCATCTGTGGTGATTCCACATCCAAGCTGATTTAAAGAAACCAAGCATTGATGGCTGTGAAATTTATGGTGATTTTTGTTTTCATCTTCCATGGCGTTCGACAATTTTACAGTGAACTTGCTTTTGAAAAGTTTGTTGAAATTTTTAATAGAGTACACATGCTCACAGAAATTTTGAAGCTACAGAGCAGAGCACAAAGAAGAGTAAGTCCCCTCTCCTCCCTTCTTCCTCTCCAATTCTTTAGTGTCCTCCCAGATACATCAACCCACATCACAATGCGGTATTTCCAACATCAGAAAAAAATAAGGCTGTTTAAATTTTACAAAACTGTGTATCACATACATATATACCATTATATATAATAAATTATGTGGTATATATAAAATTATATATACCATATGATACATATTTGTATATTTTTTATATATGGCACATATGTCATGGTTTATATATATACCATATGTCTATATGTGTGTTATTAGGCTGCATATATGGAATATAAAAAGTTTTTTGCAAAATGGAAATAGCATATATATACATATATACACAATATGTGTACACACACACACACATATATAGTTCTTGAATCCACTCAGTGATATTTCTATTCCTTCCATTGTTTTCCTGGTGCAGACCCCAGCCCCAGGCTTTCTGCACAGGGAGGAGGCCTGCAGGTAACCCGGACACCCAAAGCTGAAGCTGGGAGGAGGTGTCAAGCTCTCCTCTCTGTACCTGCTGAGGCTGAAGGCAGCCCCCTCACTGGGATCCCTTGGCCCAGCCCCCTGCTAACCACGACCACAGTCACACAGCCTAGGGTGAGTGAGACCTGAGACTGACACCTTAGTCCACCTCTCAGAACTATTTGGTCTCTGGGAGGACATTCTCCCTGGGCCTCCTCTGCGGGCAGCATAAATAATAGCACCTTACACGATGAATGGAGACAGAGAGCACCTCCCCTTGTTCCTGGCACCCGAGGGAAGCTGCTGGATTCCTCCCCCAGAACCAGCCCACCTTTCCATGCCCCTGCATCCTGCCTGGCTCGCCTGTGCTGACTGTGCCCAGATGCCCCTGTGGCTATCCCTGGCATCATCCCCTTTGATCCTCACAAAAATCCTGTAGCAGCACCCACGGAGAAGGAACTACTTTAAGTCCATTTTATAGTTGAGGAAATTGAGACCAAAGACATTAAATGCACTGTCTTGAGCGTCGCTGTCAGCAAGGCAGGATTTGAACGGCTCCCCTCTCTACCCACTCTCATGCCTTTAAACTACTGGGCTCAGCTATCTTCATGCGGTGAATCAAGGCTTCTCACCAATGGACCCCTCAGCACCCCTGCTCCCTGAGTGCCCGAGCCCTCCTTCTCCTGGTGTTGGGGGATGACAGAGTTACCAGTAGGCTTTGCACCCCTCAGAGACCAAACCCAAGGATGCTCAGGAGAAGACACCCTGGAGGATGGAGAGGGACCAGTCACAGAGATATCCCTGCTCCTAGTGCAGGCTCCAGCTAGAGAGTCCCACCGATGGAAAAAGCAAGGAAAGTAGGAGGAGAGGTTACCTTTGGCACAACCAGTCCCGGTAGCAGGAGTTTCTGAAATGAACGACAGGCTAGAGGGGACCCATTTAAAGACGTTCCATCCGCCCACTTGGGCCTGGGAGGTTCTGCCTAGAAAGTCTGCATAACAAGAAAAAAAAACTTCAAATGTGGGTGTAGCTTTATCCAGACAGCTGCTCCCTGCTAGTCCCAGTTTTGGGGATTAGGCTTTGGGCTGTCTGTCTTTGTTCCATTCTGCAATGCAAGAAAGTCTCTTGTGAAGGCTAAGGCAGGGCTCACATCTAATCTTTGAAAGGAGATTATGTGTTTGCCTTGGGTGTGGGGGCTGCTGATGAATTCTGCCTGGTGTGGATCTCATCCAGATTTCCAAAGTGCAACTGCCAGATACCATTCCCCTGATCTCTGTGATTATATAAGATCCGCCCTGAGTGAGGTACCAGTCATGATGAGTGTGCAGGCCACTCCTGAGAACGCACTGACGGTGGCACGGCCACCGCAGCTCAGGCACTGACGTACGCACCTCCCTGCCTTGTGCGCAGGGCCCCGTGGTGGCAGAGACCGCATTCTGGAAGCCACGAGCCGGGGGCTTTCTGCATAAAGCCCCACTGATGCATGGATCTGTCCACTTGTTGGATGGCAGAGAAGAGGACCAAGAGCAAGTGAGGGTGCTGGACCTCTCCCACTGTGTTGTCACCAGGAAACCGGAGATGTTTGTGGGGAAGGACTCGGGAAGCCCCTTCCTGCTCAATCTAAAAGGTATTTTCTGGGCATCTGCTTTGTGCCACACAAACTTGAGGGTGAGGAGTAGAAAAATACATCAGGTCACTTCTCACATCCCTCCTACCAATGTGAACCCCTGACCTCCTCCTCTCACGGGCTTCTTTCACCTCCCCCAACCTGCAGACTATTCCCCAGACACCGTGGGGTGTCCTCTTTTGCCATTTCATTCGGAGAAAAACACAAATCCCCATAATAATAGGAGCCCCCATGGGTGGTTCTTGTCCCTCCTCCCTCTCCCTGGGACCTCTCTCTCCCATATATCCACCCACATGGATCTGTACAAAAGCAGTACCAACCCTCATCTCACATTGTGACCTCTTACCCCATTTTCTTTTTCTTTTTCAATAGCAATATTATATTTTTCACAATGCTTTACTCATTTTAGGGTCTCGAGAGTGCATCTCAGTCTATATTTCCTTCATTCTATTTTTATCCAGAAACTTTTTCACCCTCTGTCCTATTTGTCTTCTTATTTTGTTACCTGCCACTCACCCTCCAACTAGAATTTTGTTTGATCATTTCTGTTATCTCAGCACCTAGAACAGTGTCTGACACAGATTAGTGTTCCAAAGTAATCAACGAGCTCAGAGAGACATACCAGAGTTAAAGAGAATTTAAGAGGAGTTTATTAGCCAGTGACCTGTGAACAGAGTAAAACAGACTCAAATCATATGGGTCTTGAACCTAGACAGTGCAGGGTATTTATAACTTAGTGTTGTTTTTTAAGTTGTTACGTAAGCAGAGGTCACACCCTAATCATAAGTGGTTATGACAGTAGTAGCCCAACAAAAAATGAAGTTTCTCTGGTTCCTTGTTTCAGTAGGAACTCTATAAATATGTGTTGGATAATGGAAACAGCAGAGACCTTCAAAATAGCATGAGAACAATAGTGACTGAAATACACAAGTGAAGCTACAGGGAACAGCAGGGGAGCTTGGAATAGCAAAAGCAAAGGCACAGAGGCAGGAAACAAAGTAGCACGTCCACAGCAGTTACTAATAAATTGTGATGTGCGTATTGTTCCAGCAGGAGGAGGCAGGGGGCTCACAAAGGCCTATGTGCTCAGTCAGGCTGGGGTAAGGCAGCCGGAAAGAATTTGTCATAGAGACCTATGTCTGGGGTTTTTGTTTTTAGAGAATTCCTCTAGATAGGGCAGTCTTAAAGAGGTCCAGACTGAAAGCTGCAGCTTCCAGCAATGCTGGCAAGAAATGACAGGAGTCCAGACAAGACACATAGTATGGAAACATTAACAGGACCTAGTGAGTGCCTGGGCTGGGTGGTGAGTGAAAGATGGGGAATACTGGAGATGGCTACATCTCTTGTGCCAGCCTGGAAGCTCTCCCTCTTTTTTTCAGGCAACTGATTATCTTTGGAGATGACTTATTATTCCCCTCTGCTTGTGGACTCAGCCAGGTGGCACCCAGGCTGGACATGAGCCCATCGGGCCATCCGTACTCTCTGGGAACTTGAATCTTGAGTGGAGAGCAGGCTGCAAAGCCCAAGGCCATTGGAGCTGAGTCACTATGACAGCGATTCACTGGAGAAACGGCCTGCTTGTCTCCTTGCTGGGTCCGCTGCACTGGCCTCACCCTGCTGAGGTCTGCTTCTTCCTCTCCCTCTTCAATCAATGGAAATGTTAACCTGACTGCTGACACCACCAGCTGTGTGTGCTTAGACAAGTTATTTAATTTCTCTGGACCTCAGTTTTCTCATCTGAAAGGGTTCAGTGGAAAGAAGTCAAGGGATGAGGGACCCTACCTCTGAGACTCTGCGGCAGTCCTCACCGCTCTAAGGCACCTTCATCCCTTTCATTTCCCCCTTCGACTTTCACCGTGAAATTGACCTCCCAAGCACCATGGAAGCCACTGGGGGGAAAAAACAAAACGAGCAATGGCAACCATGACTATGTGACGCGATTAGATCAGTGCCCAGCACAAGGAAAGTTTTGTGTAAATACTGGGTGCTCTTGCGGCTGCCCGAGGCAACAGCTTTAGTTCTGGTATATCAGAGCAAAAGGCCTGACACTTATTTAGATTTATGGAGAACAAGCTATGTTTATTTTGTTTTTGATGACGCCTTTCAGTTCTGATATGTTTGTTGTCATAGAAAGTCTTAAAAGTACATGCTTTGCAGATTTTAATCCTTTTAAAATCTTTGCAAGCCTTAATAGTCCATCCCAATGCCTTACTTAGCTTAGTCTGTCACCATCTCTCTCTGGAGACACTGTCATTGTTGTCTGCCTGCTCTCCTGAGTCCAGTCTCACTGCCCTAGACACCTTTCCAATAGCTGCCAGAGATATCTTTGGACAATGAAGACCTGAGTGTGTCTCACCCCATTAACAATCTTCAGTGGCTTCATATTCCTCTTAAAAGTCCCATGACCTTTGAGGCCCTTCAAGATCTGATTCTTGCCTGCCCGCCAGCTTCATTTATACCACTTTCCAACATTTTCATTACATTCCAGTCCATTGGTGTTCCTGAATGAATCAGGTAATGCATTACCTCAGGGCCTTTGCACAAGCCACTCCCTCTTCCCTGGAACACTTCCCCTTCCACTCTGTACTAGTTCAGAAGGGTCTGACCGGCAGCTGAGGTCACAGATGGGATGAAAACACTCTCAGGAGGCAGTTCTGATACCAAGTCCAGGTATTACAGGTGAACTTGGAGGTAAATTAGAACAGCTGCTTGGAATTAGAATCTTGGAAAAAAGTCTTTTCCATGATCCAAAAGATTAGAAACAAAAGGTGTTGGCAAGGATGTGGAGAAAAAGGAGGCCTCTCTTGTACACTGTGCAAATTGGTGCAACCATTATGGAGAGTAGTTTGGAGATTCATTAAAAAATTAAAAATAGAAATTCCATATGATCCACTTATCCCACTTCTGAATATCCACCAAAAACCCCCACAAAAAGACTAATTCAAAAAGACATATACACCCCTATTTATTGCAGCATTGTTTACAAGAGTCAAAAGTCAAAATGAATGAGAAGATATGGTACAAAATGGAATGCTACTCAGGTATATTAAAAAAGAGATGAAATCCTCCCATTTGCAACAATGTGAATGGATCTGAGGGAATTCTGCTTAGGAAAATAGGTCAAATGGGAAAAGACAAACATCCTATGATATGACTCATATGTGGAATATAGAGAAACCAAATGAATGAGCCAAATCAGACGAAAACAAACTTTTAGTTCTATGACAGAATTGTGGTTGTGGCACAGGGTGTGGGCAAATTGGCTAAAAGGGATCAGTTACAGGGTGAAGGAGAGAACTGGACCACTGGGGGTCAACAGTATCAGATGCACTGAGACCTATACACTGTTACAATATGATCCTGCTTCAATGAAATGTCTTTTAAAAGAGATCTAAATTTGAAAACAGAGCAATAAAGCCTGTGGTAAGATTCAAAGGTGCCCTCTAGAAGCTTGGAACTACAAGGTGAGCTCACAATCTGTCACAATGCCTCTGGCGAGGAGCCAGAGACTGCCTGTGAGCTTGTGATGAACACAAGCGAGAACACAAAAAACCCCAGCGCAAATGGAGCATTCCTCGGGCAGGCCTGGCAGGCAGGCGAGCCTAATAAGCAGAAACTTAATTAAGCACTGGTTTGGAGGAAGACTACAGGACCAGGAGGGACTGAGGGACAGGGAGCATCTCAGAGGAGAGCGGGAGAGCAGAGCCTAGGCTCAGCAGGCAGTAAGGCGCCCGGGCGTCTGCAGATGGAGAGTACACCTGGCTCCAACCCCATGCCCACCAAGCTGCCTTCCAATGCCCTGACTTCCCCAGCCATGGCAAATCAGGGAGAGGGTGGTCTGGTACGGGTAACTCAGTAGTTAACCTTGTCACTGTGAATTGACAGATTGTCACTTCTGATCTTTTGGTTGCCCCATAGGTTGTCCATTTGTGTGACTCACTGGAAATGATCTCTCAGAAAAGTATGATACACTGACCTCCAGAGGTATCTCTTTGGGCTCAGGGATCCAGTTTCCACCCTGCTGACACAGGCGGATCTCCAGGTCTGCACAGCTGTGAGGACCTGGCATCTGGTTTCTCAGGCCCAAGTTGATTAGACACCATAGCAGGAAAGAGAAAAGATGAAGAAGAGGAATTGCAACGCAGTGAGATACTGACTGGAAGAACCAATTCAATTTAAACTAGTGTCAAAAAAATTTAAACACAAATTTAACAAAATGTAAGCAAAGACATATAAGTTATACGATGATAACTGCTAAAAATTGTTGAAGAAATAAGTCTAAACGATGGAAAGAGATTCCATGTTCATGGACTGGAAGACATGGAATATTAAGATGACAACACTCCTCCAAACTGATGTACAAATTCAATGCAATTCCTATTAAAAACCTCAGCTTTTGTTTTGTTTTGTTTTGGTTTTTTGCAGGAATAGAAAAGTTGATCTTAAAATTCATATGAAAATGCAAGGGACCCAGATTAGACAAAACAATCTTCAAAAAGAAGAACGAAGTCTAAGTTCTCACTTTCAAAATTTACAGCAAAGCCACAGTAATCAAAACAGGCACAGTGGCATAAAGACTCATATGGAATAGAACTGAGAATCAAAACAAAACAAAACAAAACAACCCTTACATTTATGGTCACTTGATTTTTAATATTTTTATTGAACAAAAATAAATACAGATATACAAGCCCCCTTCCCCCCAAAAATAAAACAATTAAGATAGGAAAAAGGGTAATAAAATAATTAAGCCTCTGTACCACATGATCCAAAACCCATCCCTCTTTTCTCTAGTAACCTCAGTTCTTCTATCAAGGTTCAAAGATTTATTCTAATTTTGTTCTATCAGTTCATTTGCATTGTTTCTCTGTATTCCAGCTATAGGTGAAATCATGCAATGATTGTCTTCCTTCTTCTGTATTCTCACACAGCAAAATACTCTCAATTTCTTTCTATGTTGCGAAAGGTAAGACTTCACCTTTCTCATGCCTGAGTAATATTTCATAGTATGTATGTATGTGTATAAATAAATACATGTACACCAGATCTTCTTATCTATTCATCCATTGAGTGGCATTTAGGTTAGTTCCATATCTTGGCTATTACAGACATGCAGCATAAGCATTTGGGTGCATACACATTTTTGTGTTAATATTTTCATATTCTTTGGATAAATACTTAGAAATAGCATTTCTGGATTGTACAAAAGTACTAGTTTTAATTTTTTGAGTGATCTCCATACTATTTTCCAAAGTGGGCATACTCAGTTGATTTTTGACAAAGGTGCTGAGAGACAGTTCAATAAAGAAAGAATAATCTTCCCAATAAATAGAGCCGGGATGATTGAAAATCTACATGCAAATGAATTAAGTTGGAACTTTATCTCATTCTAAATGCAAAAATGAACTCAAAATGGGTCATTGGCCTAAATATAAAAGATAAAACTATGCTTCTACAAGGAAACATAGAATAACTTTTATGTTCTTGAGTTAGGCAATGATTTCTTAAATATAACACCAAAAACACAAAAGAAAAATAGACTGCTTCAAAATCTACAATATGGCCCAGCCTGGTGGAGCGGTTAGGTCAGCCATCTTCAAGCGAAGTCAGTTTCCATATTTCTCAAGGACCTGGGTTCACTCCCTTGAGTTGCAGGGGAAATCAAGGTGAACAACTAAATAAAATGAAGTGCTTTCTCCTCTCTCTTCCTGCCTGCCCGTCTCTGCTCTCCATTCCTGCCTGCACCTTTCCTTTGGGAAAAAAAATACCAACCACCACCACATATCTGATGAGGGCCTTTATCAGAATATATAAAGAACTATTATAATTCAATGAAAAAAAGACAAAACAACAAGTTAAAAAAATGGGCAAAGGGTTGTAACATACATTTATCCAAAGAAGATATACGAAGAGCCAATAAACACACAAAAGGATACTTACCATCATTAGTCATTAGAGAAATGTAAAACAAAACATCAATGAGGTACCACTTCACAACCATGATGATGGCGATATTTTTTAAAAGAAGGTCACAAGTGTCAGTGAGGATGTGGACAAATTGGGCTGGGGGAGAGATGTAAACTGGTGCAGCCACTTTGGGAAACAGTTGGGCAGTTTCTCAAAAAGGTAAACGTGGAATTACATATGACCCAGCAATTCCACTCCTACCCAAGAGAAATGAGAATGTGTGTTCAAATGAAAACATATGTGAATCTTCATAGCAGTCTTATTCATTTCGATCCAAGCAGTCACTGGTGATGTCAGGACCACCAACCTGAAATGAATTATGAGCTGCAAGAGGGCACTATGTTTTATCAGTCAACACTTGACCTTGACCGAGTCCTCCTTGGAGAGGAATGAAATGCAGTGACAGCACCTTCTCCAGCTGTAGGAAAGGACTCCTGGGATCTTTTCATCTCTCTGCCTGCTGCTCTTCCCAGTACCTTCAGTCAGAGAAGCTGCAAGTTCACAGACTGGGAGGGTGGTGAGAGGCAGAGGGAGCCCTCACCCGGTGCAAGGATGCAGCAAAGGTGCAGACCCTCACCCAGGCCCCTGACCTCCCCTTTGTGCAGGCCCCCAAAAAACACCCAGGAAGCCTGACAGAATCAAGACAAAAGGCACCCCGGCCCAGGCAGAAGGCACCAGCATACAAGCTGGAGAGGGCAACACCAGGGCTGTCCCGGCTAAGTGCAGCTGCCAGGCAGGATGGCAGCAAAGTGCAAGTCATGGTGAGCTAGGCACTGGCCACCTAGCAGCAGGCCATCTGTGTCACTGCCTGGTCAGGACCCAGCTACCAACCCCGTGGCCAAGCCACACACACCCACAGCTGTTTCACCTCCTGGAAGAGAGGCAGCCAGGCACGCAGCAGGCACGCCACCGCACGCCCTGCTTGGCACTCTGCTCTGAGTTTGGGAAGCCATATCAAGTGCACCCCCATCACCCATGAAGTCTACTTTTACTCTAAAAACAACAAGGCTCATTCGGACATTTTATTTCTGCACAATGGTCACATAATATCATGGTACAAACATGCCTAAATGTGAACATTTTTAGAGCTTTTTCTTTCATACTTGTCCAGCACCCCCTCTCAACAGCAACACCCTGTAACATTTTAGTATATTTTCCCAGCTTTTCTCAGGGCTTATATGATGCACCATAAAATTTAAATGTATATGAAATATTGGGGGGCTGTCACTTTTTAAAATAGAGTCTTAGGGGTAGGGGGCAAATCAGGTAAACGGGGTCACTTAGGTGGCGAAGGACAGAACTGGACTGTTGGTGATGAACTAATGTGTTATATACAGATGTTGATCGACAGTGATGTACGTCTTAAGCCTACATAATGCTATGAGGCGATGTTCCTTCAAAAAAATTGTTAAAAATTCAAAAGAATAAATAAAAATAAAAATAAAATAATAACTATAAAGTAGGGATGTATGTTCCCAAACCTTTTTTATTTTTTTCAGGTTTCAACTTATTTCATTTTTCTTGTACAAAAACTACGTGGTGGACACGGCTGGAGCCTGGGTCTTCTGCATGGAGATCTGGTGTGAGTCTTAACAGGACAGTCAGTGAAGCCCGAGAGCAGGGCTCAGTGAACACCGTCTCCGGTCAGAGGTCCGGGGCTAGTCATGGAGACGGCATCAAAGGTGGCCTGTGAAGTTGTCCAGGGTGGCAGACAGCCCCAAGCAGAGGCGTGCACAGGCACACAGGCTAACAAAAAAATGTCCGGGATAGAATTGCAATTTTAGGATTTTAAAATCTCAAATTTCCACTTAACGGGTAATTAGAAAAAGCTCTACTTACCACTCAAATATTTTAACCTCAAATGACTTTCTTTACCCAGTGATAAACATTTCACAGTATTCCAGATGACTTTAAATCTTGCAGATGACTGCTGAAACATGTCGTCACTTTAAAATTGTATTAAAGACGTGACCTCAAACTTTTACCTGTAAAAGGATCATATGGTACCTTAAGAAGAGACACATGGTACATAAATATGACCCTAAGCTTTGACCAGCTCTGCAAAACAGCTACCTTCCAGCTCATGTGCGGTGCAGCCTCAGTTTAGAATTCTGCCACCAACGCAGCAAATTATTAGCCATGCAGTACAAACTCCGAAGTGGGCGACCGACTCAGTATGGGGGATAATCAGACTTGAACCTTCGCAAGTTCTTATTAAGGACACCTTAGATGGTGCTTAAGTGCTAAATGAGTAAACCGACTTCTGCTGTGGACAGTACTGTGATCAGGACCAAGGCAAAGTTAGGACCTCAAGGCACACTAGGACAGAGTATTTTAAACTGACAATAACAAAATAACAACTCAAGTCTTATCAAGCACAGGTGTCTGCATCTGCTGTTCCTGCTCAGTAGTATGTGGACATAATCCCTCTAGGGCAGCTGAGAGAGCAGGAGTTTATGCTATTCATTCTCGAGTGCTTAATATTCAGGTTAATAATATTGAATATGCACGTGGCCATAAAGCTCCCCGCCAATGGGAAAATGCTTGACTTTCAATTTTGTGTTTTCTATTTTTTTCCAAATTCCTTGAACTTACTGGTGTTTTTAATTCAGTGTAATAGATTACCAGGAAAATTGGCATTTTTAACTGTTTAGGGTATGGTCCAATGACTTCACATGAAAGCTAATTTAAAGCCAGGGGATTGTCAGAGCACATTGTAGTTAATCCGTCTGATGGGTACGACATGCTCTGAATCTGTTTCCTCGAGTTTTTTTGTGAATTTGAACTTTTTCACACACTCCCCGGAAATTACATTGGGCCTTCCTAGCTGGTCCACTGCTGTTCTGTTTGGCATTTTCTTTGTCAGCTTTTCCTCAATCTGTCACTTGTCCATGGACTTCTTGGTATCTTGTGTCAGGCAAAGCTTTGTATTTTTGGTTTTACTTTTGTTTTTAAAGGAAAAGTGCAGGCAGGAATGAAGGTGAGCAGAGGTGGGCAGGTGGGAAGAGAGCGGACAAAGGAACTTTATTTTATGTAGCTGTTCACCTCATTTGTTCCCCTGGCCCAGGCGCACAAATCCTGGTTTTCGGGATGTATGTGAACTGTGCCCGCCAGAGGCAGCATACTTAACCCCTACTCCATCAGGGCGCACCAGACAAAAGTTGTGATAAGCCAGATAGAACAGGTATATTTTCTTTTGATAAAAAGGGGCCTCTCCAACCCTAGATTTTTCATCTAATACTCCAGATGCTCTGGTGTGATTTTTTTTATTGTTTTATTATTTACTCCCTGTCCATCAATACATTACTTTACATGTGAAGTCAGAGTGAAGTTCACATTTATTTCTTTTGGAAAGAGAGCTTACTTGCCAACATCATTTAATGAAAACACCACCCACAACAGAAACGACAACTCTTAGTCTGTACTATGTATATTTTCCATAGATTAACTCATTTACTGTTCACTACCACACAAGAGACAGATATTATTATCATCTCCATTTTATAGATAAGGACGCTGAAGCACAGAGAGGCCAAATAATTGGCATAAGGTCACCAGCTAGTAAGTGATAGATGCAGTTTTCACCCAGGCATCTGACTTCGAGAGTCTCTTTGGGAAGATCAGAAAAATCTGTCTTATCTATTTCCTCCAGGTTTTCAAAATTATTCTCATAGTGTTGAATCTGATGTCCTCAAAATTCTTTTAATTTCTCCTAAGTCTGCAGTTATAGACATAATTTTCTCATTCCTCATTTTATTTCCTTATTTTTCTTTTACCAAGCCAAGTGCAAGTCACGATGAGTTCTGGTTTCCTCATCACCGGTGTTTTCAAAGACTAATCCATGCTTAGCCTTTTCAATAGAAACGTGAATGGAGATATAGATTTGGTTTTTTTAAAAAAGTTCATTAATTCCTGTTTTGATTTTGATCAATTGCTTCTTTTTACTTCCTTTTTGTTTGTAAACTGAGTAAGGGCTTTTATTTTTTTCAATTTCAATATTTAAGACATTTAAGTCTTTACTTTTCTACTGACAGCAGTTTTGCTCTGTCCGGAGGTTGAAGGATAAAGTCTTATTTTCATCGCTTTCTGATAGTTTCTTGTTTAATTTCCCTCTTGTCTTATTTAATTGTGTTATCTAGAAGTGTTTCCTAAAACCCAAGATGATTACTTCTGTCACACCTTTATTAATTTTTCCCAATTTTATCAGATTATGATAAAAATAGGACCTTTTCCTCTGTCTTTTTTGTATTGGCTTAGGTTTTCTTTTATGGTCAAATAATCATTCATTTTTGTAGCTGTTCCAGGGACACGTCAATAAGGTGCATGTTTTCTGTTCACAAATGTCAGAATCTCCATCTATCAAAGTAAACGTATTGATTACTCCTCTCTACTATTCCTTTTTATTTACTTGGACTTGTGACTGGACAAGGGCTCACTGCTTGACACACATAAAACCAATACCATGGCACCAGCTTTCAAGCAAAGAAAGGACTTTGTTTCAAGTTCAACTGACAAGGAGACAGGAAACCACGCTTTTCAAATCTGACTTGTGGGGTCTGGGGAGGTGCTTCTAAAGGGTTTTGAGATGAGGAAGTAGAAGGAGGGCATGCTGATTGGCTGAAGCCAGGTTTGAACTTGTTCTAGGTTCAGGTTGCAGAAATCTGGGACACCTGTCACTTTATTAGATTCTGCTGCCCGTGATCTTCAGGGTCATCCAGAGGTTCTGCCATCAACACCTGCTTTCTTGTGAAAGCTTTTCAAACTAGTTTTAGGTGGTTCTAGTTTGGTCTGCAAAAAACAAGCTTGAAAGGGAAGCAAATGAAACTTTCGTGGCTCCAAGAATAAATTGTGTAGAGCTAGGGTATCAATCTGAGAGGCGTCCACTGAAATCTCTCATTGCAAATGTTTTTCTACACAATTCTCTCTACAGTTCTACTGCTTTTGCTCTGTTTATTTAACAATCAATTTGTTTCACTCATATGACTTACAAATACTTGAGCATCTTTATAGTTAATTTTTGTCTTCACATCACATGTTTTCACCTTAAAATTTTCAACATAAATACTTAGAACCCTATTCAAATGAAGTGGGGAGCTGTCAAAGGATTCACACATCATCAAACTACATAACTCGTGATGGCCTATACCTCCACCTTTTCTCATTCTTGCGGCTGAGGCTGAAGAAGTTCTGTAGGTAAAGAAGGGACCAAGAAGAGAAGTTCTGCAAGCACATGGTTTCGCCACTGGACAGTCTCCCTGCCTGTTTGCTCCTCTTGTTTTGTTTCCAAAGAAAATTTTGCTGTTCTTTCATAATAGACTGAAGGTTGACAAAGCCCACTTTATCTGATGTCAACCAGGCTGGTCCTGCTTTATTTTTGTTTACATCTATCTACACACCAATTTTTTTCCAGTCCTCTTTATCCTGTGGGTTTGCATTCATTGCTTGTAAACAGCATATAGATCAGGTTTGCTTTGTATGCAGTGCCAAGTCTCTTCACTCAGCATAGTGATTTAGTGAATGAAACGGTTAATTATTTTTCCATTTCCTTTCTGTTTACTATTTGCATTGTTCTTCTCTCTGTTAATTGGTACATATTTCTAGCTTTCTCTTGCAATGATCTCTCTCTCTCTCTCTCTCTCTCTCTCTCTCTCTCTCTCTCTCTCTCTCTCTCTCTCTCTGTCTCTCTCCTCTCAGAATCAGATGCACACCTTTCTACAGGTTTTTGAAAGCAAATACAAACTTATTTTTCACTCTAAGCTGCCACGAGAGAGGAGCGCTAGGGTACTGCCACTGCTTCCTGCTTCTCCCCAGCTCTAGTTTTGATTGTGACATTCAAGTTGGTCACTTCTCCTTCCCAAACATCTGCACCCTTGGTTTTGCCTCTCCTTTGGGTTATACTCTTACTTCTAGACAAGTATTTGGACCAACTGAGGTATGAATACAAAACAGATTTTTTAATTTGTTTTCAATGACTGCCTCCAACTGCGCCTCCTCAAATCTTTATTTTCTACCCCTTCAAACATTCCAAGCAGTTGCTCTCACTTCCTGGTCAACTTTCAGTATCAAAGCACTCACTCCCAGACTCATTTCATACTTTGATTCTAATGAATGCTCTTCCCTGGCGTTCAGTCTGGCTTGTGGCTCCAAGGAGTGGGACAGGGTCTCCCTGATTGGGGGCGGGGGTAGGGGTGGGGGTGGAGAAAGGCTGGCAGGAGGCGAAGAGCAGTCTTTTTACTGACCTGGGGTTCCTGACAGCCTCTGTGGGCAGATGTCTGACTGGCTCACAGGAGCCCCTGCAGCCCTTGTGCCCGTACAGCTCCCAGAAAGGGAGAGAACTCTGTTGCACTTGGCCATGGCCACACACTACCCCACCCCCGCCCACCACCACCCACCTGGCACCGGGGCCCCTTGCCTAGTTAGAGTGCTCCCTCTGGTGGTCATTGACGTGAACTACAACACTTTGTGAGCACTCCTAGGTCATCCATATGCCCCGTCCCCAGATCTCCTGGGCTCTAATTTGCTGGGCTCCTGACCATTTGGCAAAGCCGTTCATCGCAGCCCATGTGTCTGTGTTTTCCCTTACCTCCCCTGCCTCCATACAAAGACTATGACCCGGCATGCTACTTAAGTCTGTCCTCCTTGAACGTGCGGTCTTGCATGAACCAACTCCGACAACGGGCGCTGGTTGCAGGAGCAGCAGTGGCCAAGGGGTTCCAGGGATGCAACGTCATTCTGCCTAGACCAGTTCTGTGGCCTCATTTCTGATTTTGTTCTCAGTTATCCAAGCCTCCCAAAAATTCTTTTTCTAAAAAGTTGTTTGTTGTCACAAATTCCTTTCTGCTTAAATCCGCCAGAATCACTTCCATATTTCCATTTGTGGTAGATTGCCAAAATGACCACAGGAGCTCCAGATCATTGCCATACTTCCCACCAATAGGTGGGTCTATTTTCTACTCCTTGTATCTGGACTTGGTCAGTGGGACAACATCCGGCAGGCTGTCCCAGTCTTGTTTACACTGCGGTGTCCCAGGGGCAGGAGGAGAGCAAGCCCCTACTGAATTATATTTACTATGGTCCATTGGCCAGGGGCAAATGGGACCACAGAATTATGAGAAATAATATACCTCGTTTTAAGTCATTACCTTTTGCAGTGATGTGTTACACGGCAAAAACTTAAATGCTATTTCAACTAATGGAGAACCCTACCTGATAGTCCTAATGCTATTCATCTCCCAGTCAGCCTGATTTTAACTCCTCATTATCTATTGAAACCAGTCATCTTTCTCAGTTGAATAAGTTTCATTTGGTGTCCCTGCATCCATGTGTGCCCCCTTCAATCTTTTCTCTGACCTGCCAATTAAATCATATGCCACAATCTCTGCTTCAAAGCTTTAAATGGCTGCAAGATGATCTCCCTCAACATCTCTCTGACTTTCCACCTAGACATTCTGCCCTTCAGTCAGTGATAGTACCTGAGAGCTAGTGGCCATCACAGGATAGCGTCCCTCCTTGTTCACCTGTGCATGTGTGAAGCCTACTTTAAACAGCATGTGCACACAGGCAGCCTTTCAGCCTTTCCTGCATCTGGGATGGTGCATGAGGGCAGATATTCTGCAGAAGGACTGTCTCACTCAGGCACATTCCATTGTGCAAAATCAGGCAAGTTACTTAACCTCTCGGTGTGCCAGTTTGCTCACAGGGGAGCTGTGAGGGTTACCTGAGTTCATGTATATAAGATTCTTAGAACTATGGCTGGCACATAGAATGCATGCAGTATATGTCAGCCATCATCATTATTGTTTTCCACAAATGTTCACTGAGCAACTACTATTAGCTAGGTAGTCAGATTCGTGTTTTTAGAGAGCTGATAATTTGGTGAAGTGAGAAGAATAATAAACAACTAAAAGTATAAACAAGATAATTTCAGAAACTGATGACTGTGCTGCAGTAAGCAAAACAGTCCTGGGGTAGACAATGACTCTATTAGATCTTGATCTTCATTGTTGCATTCATGTTCCCCGCCACAGGGCCTTTGCATGTGCTGTTCCCTCTCTTAACATTCCCTCCTTTCCTACCTTATTAACAGTTATGATCAATAACAATATCATCATCCATCTCTCTTTTGGGGCATTAATCACTGTTACCCTGCTAAATTTATCAAAGTCCTGTCTAAAGTGTATATCCCATGAGGGCAGGGTCATGCTTCTTTTTTAAACTGCTGTATCCCCAGAGGATAGCATAGATTAGAGTAGGTGCTTAACAGTGTTGAATGCATGAATGAAGAAGAAAAGTCTAGATTTCAAAGGCAGACATCTCAGCTTTTTGAGATTTATCCATCAACCTCTGGCACAGGACACATCTCGTCAAGGGGGGTTCTACTTCCTTAAACGGTCTCTCACACTAGATCTCTATTTCCTAAATTATAAACCTTGATTCTTAAATCCACTCTCAGAGCAACTTGGGCTTTTTCCTTTGATATCCTAGCTGGCCAGAGGCCTTAGCTTTCAGACCTCCAGGGCTGTCCTTAACACAAGAGCATCCATTCCCTGGATGAAGACCCTGGAAGGCAGAGGTCAGAGGGTCATGTAAGGGCAGCCCGCCCTCCACCCAGTGGATCCTCCTTTGACCAACCCCATTCTCTCCCTTTCTCAAGGAGAACCTGCTCTGACTAGTCCCAGGAGGATATTGGGGGAAATCTTTGGGGCAAGAGTGTCCTTGGGGAAACTAAGGGAGCAGAGACTAGCTGAACTCCAAGGGAATATTCTCAGTAAAGTTTATGCACCTTCTCCTATAAGGTTTTCCTCAGGCTCTCCAGTGAGCCTTGAGGGTGAGTGGGAAGTTGCTTCCTTATTGTCCACCCATCCACAGGCTCTATCACCTCCATGCCCTAGGAGATACTCCCTCAGGCAGGAATCCAGCCCTATCCCAGCGCCCCAAGGGCACCAAGGAAACCTCATTCTGGACTTGGCACCTGCTCTCACCCTGGGAGGAGGGATGCCCCTGGAGGGTCACAGAGGGACAGGTGGACCAGGAGAGTTCACCCTGTCACAAGCTCCTTTTCCAGGCCAGAGGGACACTAAGGTGGGGACATTAGCCCCAGAAGTGGGCCTGCTGCTGACAGTGTGTGGTTGTGCATGTCCAGAGAAATACGATCTCAAAGGAACGATTTGCTTTAATTCACATACACACAAAGATCAAAATCTGTATTTATTTGGTAGTTTTAAAACCTCAAGAAAATAGGGCTACTATTTACAAAGGGGCAACTCAGCAGTAAGGCACTGGACTCAGCTTTGGAAAGTCACCTGCCCACAAAGCCCTGCTAGATGAGGTAGGGGCCCGAGGACAGGCTCCTTGGCACGTGTCCCCTGCTGGATGCTGGCTTCAGCAGCAGGAACAACTCTAGGCAGCTGTTTCTAGGAAAAGGGCATCAGGCCCGCCTGGAAGAGTATAACACTGCATATTTTTAGTAATAAAAACAAAACTGCTATCGTTTGTTGAACATTTACTAAGTGACAGTATTGTGCAAAGAGCATTTTCCCCAACAAATATTTTACTAGATTTTTTGCTACTATTTTTATGATTGTTATTATGGAAGGAATATTGCATTTTGACATTAACTTCTTTTGAGGCATATATAATAGAATTTTTACATTTACCTACAGCACGGTAGGTTTACCAATAGCCACCCACCCCCCACTTTTTTTTCTTCCTAGAGGGCGCTACTTTAATCGTCCTAAATAGATGGGGAAAAATAAGGCTCAGGAGGGTGAAGGGACTTACACAAGGCCACAAACAAGATGAGGAAGTAGAGCGCTTTGGCAGTCCCTACTGGTTCAGGCGCTGAAAGTGTTTCCCGCTCCTCTTCCCGCCTTCCTTAAACATGATTCCTCCTCCTATATTCCACTAACACCACCCGCCAGCACCACCCCGTGGGCGGAGGTGAAACTGCAGCCTGATTCCTGATTTTGGGTCAACAGCAAGGTGGTCACTTTCGTTCAGGTCTGGGACGCTGGGGAAGGCTCTACAAACCCCACAGAAACTCCAACCCAAAGGCTGAACTCTGGGGCAGCAACAGAGGGTCCACATGAGAACTTCAACAAATCCAAACAGTGGTGACACGGAGATCTAGGCTTACTCGGTGCAAACCAATACCCTATACAACACCATTGCTGCAGGGAAACCTAACACAGAGAAACATAAACAGAATGCCAGAGAAAAGACACAGAGAAATATACGTGAAATGACTGATCAAAACCCAGGATGAAATTAGGGTAACGATAATACACATACTCAGGGAAATCAAGAAGACAAGTGAGGAAGAAAATGAGAACAAGAAGAAAGGGAAGAATTAACCAAGATATCAAAAAAAATGAAGAACATGGCAGCCGACCTAAAAACTCCAGAGAGTGACTCAAGAATGGGATGGATGAAGCCTTCACTACAGTCAGTGAGCTAGAAGAAAGGGCAGAGGAATGCATGCAGGCAGACCAGCAAAGAGAGAAAAGAATGAAAAAAAAAAAAATTGAAGAAAAAACAGAATGAAGAAAGAGTTCACGACATATTGGATAACATCAAATGGAACAGCAATTGCATCATAGGCGTACCACAAGGAGAAGACAGAGAAAAGGGGGCAGAAACGGTATTTGAAAAAATAATAGCTGAGAATTTCCCTAACCTGAAGAATAAAGCATGCCTCCAAACCCAGGAAGCACAAAGACTTCCTAATAAAAGAAATCCAGACAGACCTACTCCTAGTCACATTGTCATTAAAATGTCAAAAATACCAGATAAAGAATCTTAAAAGCATCTAGGGAAAAACAAGTCACAAAGGAGTCCCCATAAGATTGTCAGCGGACTTCTCAACTGAAACTCTTAGAGGCCAGAAGGGAATGGCATGACATATTCAAAATGCTGAAGGAAAAGGATTTTCAAGCCAGGATACTATATCATGTGAGAATATTATTCAGAACTGAAGGTATGATAAAAAAAAGTTTTTCAGGTAAGCAAAACTTAAAGGAATTAATCACCACAAAAATAACTCTACAAAAAATACTAAAGGATACTCTACAAAGTGTAAAGAAACCCCGCCAAAAACTAGCAAGACAGCAAATATAAAAAGTGGAGAGGAGAGAAGAATAAAAATATGGGTGGTTGAAATGAGTATAAGACTAATCTTTCAAATAAAAATAGGAAATAAACATATTATTCTTAATGCTAACCTCAGGGTAACCTCAAAATATGCCTCCAGGAATAATAACAGAGGCACAGATCAGTGGAATGGAACTGAATTACCAGAAACTGACCCACTCACATAAAGTCAGTTAACCTATGACAAAGGAGCCAAAAGCATACGACGGAGATAGGACAGTCTCTTCAAAAAATGGTGTTGGGAAAACTGGGCAGCCACATGCAAAAGAATGAAGCTAGACCACTCTAACACCACTCACAAAAATTAACTCAAAATGGACTAGAGACTTGGACATAAGGCTGGAGACCATACAATTCTTGGAAGACAACATAGAAAAGACTTTCCATAACATCTGCCAAAGAGAGGCCCTTGGGGACTCAACTCCTCCATCAAGGGAAACAAAAGGGAAGTAAACAGTTGGGACTACATCAAACTAAGGAGCTTCTGCACAACAAAAGAAAACATCACCAAGAGCAAAAGGAAACCTACTAACTGGAGAAGATATTTGCATTTGATATTTTCGACAAAGGTTTAATATCTAAAATACACAAAGAATGCATAGAACTCAACAACAGAAGAACAGGCAATCCAATCAAAAATGGGAGGAGGAATTGGAGAGACATTTTTCTGAAGAGGATATATAGGTGGCCAAAAGGTACATGAAATTATGTTCCTACTCGCTGGTTATCAGGGAAATGCAAATTAAAACAACAGTGAGATATCACCTTACACCTGAAAGACTAGCTGTTACCTGAAAATCTGAAAACAACACATGCCGCCCGGGATGTGGAGAAAAGGGAACACTTTTGCACTGTTGGTGGGAGTGCAAATTGGTGCAACCCCTACAGAAAACAGTTTGGAGATTCCTCAAAAAGTTGAAGATGGAAATCCCATATGATCCCACCATCCTACTCCTGGGTATTTACCCAAAAGATACAAAAACACTCATTCACAGAGATTTATGTTTACTGCAGCCCTGTTCACAATAGCTGAGAACTGGAAACTACCTAAGTGTCCAACAACAGATGAATGGATCAAGATGTGGGACGTATATACAATGGAATACTACACAGCCCTTAGAAGAGATGAAATCCTGTCATTTGAGTCAATATGGATGAATCTAGATAGGATTATGCTAAGTGAAATAAGTCAAAAGAAGAATTATAGACCAGATGACCTCACTCATAGGTGGAATGTGAATAGACAAAACAAAGGAACAGATGAAACATAACCAACCCTCAGACGCTTGCAACGGAACTGAGATGACCAACAGGAAATGTGTGGGGAGTGGGTGGGATAATAAGTGGTGGTGGAGCCCACTGGACAATAGTGAAGAATACTTGGTGATTTGGTGGAGGACATGGTGTGCTCACATATATCCGAGGAATGGGGAAACTGCACATATGGGTATCCTATGCATGAGTTTATTTAATGTACAAAATTAAAGTTACTACAATTTTAAAAAATGCTTCTTCTTCCTCCCTTCCTTTCTCTATTGAAAAATAAAACAGTAAGGGCATGCCCTGGTGGCCTAGCAGTCTCATACACCCTGGGAGCAGTCCCCCATACATCCTATGGTCCTGGGTTCAAGAACCAGGGCTCCAGGGAACAACAAATGTAAATTAAATAAAAAATAAAATGCTTCTTCCTGCCTACCTATGCACCTTCATTCCTGCCTGCACCTTTCCTTTAAAAATAAAACAGTAGAGCACTTCACTGGTCAAAGAATCAGAAAAACAAAATTGTTCCAAAACTAAGAATTGATTGGGTATTTGCAATTAACAGTTCAGTGAATTCCATTTAAAAGGAGACCTGTCACCAGGTCTGCTTTGACCCACCGGCAGTATTTCACGTCCATGTTAGCTGGACCTATGGGTACTGCCGACAAGCAAGGAAAACCCGTCATCCACTAGACACCACAGACGCAATGTCATCATTCGCATCGTGCGTGTCTGTTTCGTCTATTAATCCACACACCAGGGACCCACAAATCATTGCCAGCATGCCAGGTTCAATTCACAGTCTGTAATTAAAAATAGTTTGTACATGTTTTAGTGGTTGGAAAAGTAAAAAGAATATTTTGTGACACATGAAAATAATACAAAATTCAATTTCAATGTCAGTAAATAAGGTTTCACTGGAACACAACTATGTTCGTCCTGTCTAGGGCTGTTTTCCGCAGTGTGACGGCAGAGTTGACTAGTTGTAACAGAGACTATGACTCTCCAGCCCTGAAATACTACACAGCCCTGTACGGAAAACGTTTGCTGACACCAGGTATCTTGGGGCTGTCCTGGCTCAGAGGTCTTCTGAAACCTGATGTTACAGAGGCAATTTTTTTATGACCTTGTGAAACTGCTCTTTACCAGCAAGCTGCTTAGGTAACAAACATCCTGTTTCTCGGTGTATCTAGTGTTCACATTCTTTGGTCACACACGATGTGCTCAAGATCAACTTGTCGAAGAAAAGTTATTTTAACACATTCTCAGAGAGGAGGGTTTATGTCCTTCAAAAAGCGATGTGGCAGAGAATAAAGCAAATGACTGACAGAGGAAATGTTCTCCTCTAATGGTTTTACCTTCAGAGAAGACAGATCGAGCTCCCGAGGCCTTCTGTAGTTTTGGCCCTCACCCCGCAGCGAGGTTTATTCACGCCTGTCAGCAACTGGAGGAAGCACTTTCCACATATGATTTCATTTAATGCTCACAATAAATTCGAGGCAAGAGGAAAGAGAAGCCTAGGGGCTCAGCCTCTGGCTCATGTCGGAAAGCTAATACACCTGCAAGGGAGGGACAGGAACATATAATGGGAAGACAGGACACAAGGCCCCTCAAATCCGTGGCTTTATTCAAAGCAGTGCCAGTCCATGCCATCTGCTGTTCACCATAGACCTCCGACGGGATGGAGGGTGTCAGGATTGAAGGGACTTTCCTTATTTCCTCAGATAGGCAATGGGGCTGCTTTCTCTTACCATAAAGAGACTAAACATTCTCAAAATATTCTGAGGCTTCATTAGAAACTAAATCGACTTTCTGCCCTCAAGTTAAGGCACTCTACACCAACTCAGTACTTTCTGCTCATCACGAAAATATTCTGAAAGTCGCCATCATCTGGTTTATTTCCAAAGTATACAATCCATTCACCCTTCATCTTACCACACTTCAGCTGGAACAGGGCAACAGCCTGTCTGGAGCCCTCCGTAGCTCTGGCTGCAGGCTTCCTACAGCTTCCTTCTGAAAGGCAGCGACCGCACATGGCAGAGATCATGTTGGGGCTGCACAAATGGCTTCCATCTGCAGCCCTGAACCTGCCCAGCCACTGCCTTCTTCCTCCCTAACCACTTCCTGCAGCAGAGACACTCCTGCAGATGTGACCTGTGGGCACAGGGCCTTCATCCCTCTTTGCTGGTCAGCTGCAGGAGGCAAGACTGGAAGGTATATAGAAGCAACTGGGTGAGACCTCAGTCATTTGAGAGGAAGACAAAGGTTCTGTGGGCCAGGCTCCTGCCATCTTCTTCCTGCATGCCAGAGGGGGCTGGCAGAAATGAGAGCATAAGGTTCACCGTCGCTGTCAAAGGACACTCCCTGGAAGAGGGTCTATGCCTGCTGCCATCAATGAAGAAGCGGTCCAGGATGTAACCTGGGCCTGCGGGGTCTCGTTGGCAAACCTGGAATTGAGAGTCCTCCCACGGAGACTAGAGTTCCTGCTGTTCAGTCTCACAAACAGGGAAAGCTGCAGAGTGGGTCAAATGCTCGTCTATTAATATGTCACGGGGCGTTAACCCTGCTATTCCTGGGCCCCAGCTCCATCCTCAAGGGGTTGCAGAGAGTTGCTAGCTTCACCTGCTTGAAATTCTCCGCCTTCTACTAAGCAGAGGATGGGGAAGCAGGAAATACCTGCGCACCAAATGGCAGAAAACGCTTTCTTCTTACCCTCTTTGCACATCATTACCAAAAAGGAAATGTTAGGGAGTGGGGTGTGGGGGTTCCCCACAGGTGACTGGTGTGAGTTGGCACATGGCACGCCAGGGAGAACCTTGCTATGCCCAGGCTACTCAGACCAAAGCGCTGAGCCATTGAGCCAATCGGCCTTTCTCTTGGGGGAAATTACACTTCACATCTGCTGTTTCCATCTGTAAAAATGAGGCAGGTGTGCGGTTCGTGTGAAGATCAATGAAGTAAAATTACTAGACTGAAACAAATGTTTCATTGAAATTGCCAGATTTACCTAAATAAGGCCTGAAAACAGGGAGCCTAGTGGATAAACTGAAGAACCTCAGAAGTTGTCCAGCCACAGCAAATGTGTCCTGTGAGCTCCACATCCAGGCCTTGCCCCCAAACACAAATTCTTCATCCCTTCCCCAAATGAAATAGCAGGGAGCTGATGACCAACACTCACTGCTATGACCATTGCTGAGGATTCAGTGTGCCCAGAGCTGTTCAAAGAACAGCTATCAACTTACCTTATTCTCACCAGCGCTCTGAGCTCTGGGACCTTCCCCCTTGTGATGGATAGGGACTGATTTAGAGGACAAGGAAGATGCCCACAGGCCCACAGCTACACCCTGGAGAGCTGGAGTCTGGGACCAAGGGCTTTGCCCACCCAAAGCAGCAGTTTTCACAAGAGTGGTCTTCCACAGCCCTGTAAGCAAACTCTCAAGAAGGGCAGCACTGAGCATGAAGCAGTGCTGAGGAGAGCCCTGGTGGCCTTGCCTAGGAGCACGTATTCAGAACCCTCTGTGCCCAAGGCCAGGGCAATGGGAGCCCCAATGCTGGGTCACCTCTGCACCCTCCTGTCTCAGATCCACCCCCAGGAGGCATCTTGGAAGTCATTGTAAGAGAACACCCTAACCTACAACAAAAAATGTCTTCATGGCACATTAAAACCGGGCCGAGGCCCTCTTTGAGAGGAAGACACCTGCAGATGAACTTTGCCTGCAGGGAGGAGACACCCGATCTGCCCGCATATGCCCAACCTCACCAATAGCGCTTCACGGAGCCACCCTGTGACAGGCTCTCCACCCCAGCCCTTCTCTACTAGAGGCTGGTCATTAAGTTAACATTGATCTTGTCACCTACTTGGATTGACAGTTCTATAAAAGTGGAGATTTAGGGACTGTCAGTTTCCTGTGGAACAGCAGCAGTGTTATTCTAGATGGATCGCTTCAGATATATTTTTTCTTGGATTCCAGTGAGGAAAATGCCACCTGGACTTCTCAAAGAAGTATTCTCACAAGGACTTTGACAAATGTGGGGGAAGACAAGTATGTCCCAGTTGCTCCCATGCTGCAGCCATGGAATCCTTCACGGGGCCATGGGATTCAAGTGTTTGGGGCTCACAGGTAAACATCTCAACACAATCCAAGGTGGGCCCAGCAGTTAAGATGCACCTGTCAATGGAGGGATGGCATCAAGTGCTTTGAGCAGCAGCTACTCCCACTCAAGTGTGTCAGCAGGCAATCCTCCTACAATACCACTTTATTCCAACAAGAATTCAAGCCTGCTTACAGAAACTGTAAGCATAAAGGCATATATTAAAAGTGGGAAGTCTTTCTTCAAAGGCCTGTGTTCAAATCATTCTATCACCTTAAGGATTCTTTAGGACTCTAAGGCAACCGCCTTTTGGCCACTGTGCCCAACTCCACTACTTCCTTCTGGCCTTGGAGACTGAGGCCACCCAGTCCGATCAGCCAAGCCCTCTCCTGCCCTTGCTCCACAACTCCAGAAGGGCTGAACCTGGCGGGGAGGAGGGGTATAGGACTATGGCAGCTACCTGGCCCGGTTCAGGCACAATGAAACAAATCCTTATAGCAAGAACAGGCAATTAGCAAACTCAGATTGCTTCTCTATTTACAGTTGTATGGTCAGTGACTTTCCAGATTATGGCTTGTCAACCCTATGGCTTGTCAACCCTTGAACGTGCAGAATGGTCCATTTTCATTTTAAGAAACAGATGATACAAAATTAAAAAATACTCATGGAAACATAAAGCATTTGTTTATTATTGCTATAATCAAGGCAAAATATCTTAAAACTCTTGGCCTTGATAATGAAGTATAATCAAAACCATTATTCACGAATTTACAGTTTGTTCTCTGCTATTCAGACCTCACCGTTTCACACCCACCACCCGCCACATGGCCTTTATTACACAAGCAGAGAATAATGAGTGTGGAAGTCGCAAAGCCTGGCTTTAACCACTTCCCTAATTACCTCACTTCAGAAAGATTACTTACTGCTGTGAACCTTTTTCATCCTGTTTTTTAAAAAGCGGGGAAAGGAAGGATGGACCAGAATAAGCCCCCCACCCCCAATCCTGTTGGAGGACCAACTGAGATAACATGGATGGTAACTCAGGGAACAAAAAAGAAACTGTCCTATAAGCTGAAAAAAAATTATACAAAATAGACATTCACTAATAACAGTGTCCACAAGCCCTGTCGAGGAGGGGTAGGAATAATCATTACAGTCTATGTTTGTGGCAACCTGCATGACAGAATCTAAATCCTGGGGCACAGCAAACAAACAGTAAAGACCAAGCCTCCAAATTCACTGAGGAAGCACCTGGCTTCAAGTCACGTAATATGGACCCAGCTTCACCCTAGAAACACTTTGTCAGTTTTATTTTACCTTAATATACATCTGTACAGGCAATAATAAAAAGGCTATTAAACAACAATTTGGTGAGTTTTACCTAGTTTCAAGAATAATGCATGCAGTTACAAATGAGAGGTAGAAACACTGTATTAAAGACCTAAAAATACAAACATCATATAAATAAATGTTCAAATTAACTGCTGGAGTTCCATACAGATAAATAAGGTAAAAATTACATTACTTTGTCAAAGTAAAGGAAAACCATGTTGTTTGTTTATCTCAATACACTAAAATTAGATTAATGCCAAAGAGCATCTGTGCAATTTGTCAGAGTTTAGATTATCTAAAAGGATTAAAATAAAAGGATTAAAACTAGAGAATGGTTTATTCAAGTATTCAAGCAGGTAAGTAGAAGAAACCAAATAATATACAATGTAGGACCTATTTCTGGAGGGATGTTAACTGCCCGCATTCTCCGCAACTAGCTATTTGGTGAAGTAGCGGATTAACATGAAAACACACATTGTGCTGGACAGGCTGCCCATTTCCCGAAGAGAAAATTCACCTAAATTTTCACTAACTTTATGCAGAACCTCCACATCACCAACTTTGTTTGGCTCTAATAAAATTCTTGAGAGCATCTCTTGACTGATATTTTTTCTAATACTGCTCAAATATACCTAGCCTTTAGTAAACTTAGCGGTCACAGGCATCGATGCACATTCTGCATGCACAATGAAAAATGCAACCAAAAGCAAACATCCAGCAACTTAAACATCACTGAGAAAATCTGTAGGTGTAGATGAATCGTTTAAAAATGTAAAGGTTCACATGAACACAAGATTTTACCATTCAAAAGTCCATTAAGAGATTACATGTGAATTCTGGAAAGGGTATATGTATATAATCAAGTAAAATATTTTAAACAAGTTCATTGTGCCTCAGTTAAAGTTTTAAGTTGCAAAATCCAATACACAGATGTTATAATAAATTAGTGCAATATGAAAGATTTTGGAAGATTAACATGTGTCCATATTAGATCAAATTGAAGATTTCACAATTTCTTCCATGATCCATCTTTCACTTCTTAAGCTATTTCTTCCTGAGCTGTTTAAGGATGCATGCTCAGATTTAGACAAACTTGCCCCAAATATCAAACTGGATGAGACGTAGATTTTTTTCACTTTTATATCTCGGCAACACATGGAATTTCACACACTGATTTGGTGAACTAAGTGGAGAGTCACTCATTTTGTTTCATTCTTAATTATTGTTGAGAATAACTGTACTGATAATTCTAGTTCTAAGATACATATATTCACCAAGTTCAAAGTGAGAACCAAGTGGAATATTCTTGCTTCTGCTTCTACAAAGAAAAAGGGCAGGGATGACTTCTCTGATAAGGCAGATTTGCTACAAATATGTAGTTTTTGGATTGTTTTTCCTTCTTGAAATCACTGCTAGTTCTTTGGTAGTCACCAGTTAGGAACTACAGTTTCCTGGGGACGAAGCAACAGAACCCAAGCTGTGATCTCAAACGTATCACTTCGCATCCCACCATGGTCCATGGGACAAGTCTGCTGCCGCTCACAGGGTCGAGGAGGCACTATAGCAGAGTGCCGACAATCTTCTTTCAATACTAGACTTATCTAGAAATAAAATAACAAATTCATAATAAAAACATTTATATTTCAAAATCAAGGAACAAAGAATTAATAAAAAAACTACCTACATCCTCATCTCAATACTAGCTTTGCCGCAAAGCTAATAGTTCTCAATACTTTTCCTTTTTCTAACTGGTAACATTTAGATATGATTTCTTACTCCACCCCCCCTTTTTTTTTTAAAGAGGAAGGAAACAGGCAGGAATGAAAGCAAGTAGGCAGGCAGGGAGAGAGAGGAAGCATTTTTTATTTATTCAGATTTTCACTTTTAAATTCACTCCCACCCCTTAATGGGTAGAGAACCTGGGTCTTTGGGCTTCATGTGGACTACACTCCAGTCACTTAATGCCTGAGCCACCAGAATATACCTGTTTAGATACGACTTTAAACTCAGTGCTACAGAACAGTACAATTTAGCAAGTCAGTTAAAGAAGACAGGTTTTTAACATTAGCTTACTCACAACTGTAATAATTTTATTAGTACTATGGGCTCCTACTATGGCTATTTAGAATGTGGTATGACCACAAACACTCTGAGGAGCCCATTACCTCCTCAAATACCAGATCTCTGGACTTACATTTGATAAGTGATAGTATCATCTTATATCCTATCAATCTCTGGTCTGCTACTGATATCCAATTTGCAATATACAGTTTGTTCCTGAGATTTTTCAGTCATTAAGCCCATTAATAGTAAAAATAAAATGCTTCTATAAACACAAGCACACACCCGCCCATAGAGTGATCAGTGTAGAAATCTAAAGACTAATGACAAAGTCATCAGTACTTCATAAGCATTATCTGTAAACCCCACAACTCTGCAACAAGGCAGGTGCTCTTCACCAATCATTCAGAAGAAAAAACAGACCACAGAAAGGATAAGTGATTTACCCAAGTTTGGAAAGGCAGTATGATTGCAAATTACAAGTTCTTCCTAATGTACTTGCAGGAGATAACTAAATTGCAATAAACAAACACACTACTTTCTAAGCCAACTTACATTTATGCACATTTTCAATGTCTGCAGGGTCCTGGAGAATCTTAGTTAGGCCTTCCAAAAGAAGGGCTGCCTTATGATAGCGATAAACAATATCTTCAGTCTGCTGAAACATCTCATCTAGGGCTGCAGACTGAACCTGGAGACAGTCAATGAAAGCGAGAAGATTCTCAACTTTTCCAAAAATTCCAAAAATTCACTAGTACAGTAGTTTTAAATACAATCTATCCAAAATTAACATATTTTGATGAAATGAGGTAACCTGTCTAACTATATAAAATTGAAGATTTGTCAGGATTAGGAATATAAAGAAGAAGCTTAACAAGAGTTATTCAGATATCGCCTTCGTGTACTGATTCATAACCTGTATACTTCTAAACTGGACCTTTTCGGACTTCAGCTAGAAAGTTTATTTAGACATATGCTGTCACGCTAAGATAACCTGACATTTTATTAAAGCAGATTGGTATTTATTGAGCAATACTAAGTGTCAGACACTGAGCATACAAAGAAGAAGAGAGCTCACAGTCCAGAGGGAGACATAGGCTTGAAAAATATGCCATTCTAATTCCAAGATACATGTAGTAATATAGAAGGGAACCCGAGAAAGCACAGAAAATTTAAAAAGTGCATCTAACCCGACTGTGGAAGAGATTAGGAAAGGCCTCCATGCCATAATGTTTAGGTCAAGTCATTAAGGAGGAGTAGGAGTTAGTTTGGTGATGGGCAAGGTGACTGGAGTTTTCTAGAAAGAGGGACGGCAGTATTGCTGATGGGGTTCTGAGTATTTGAGTTTTCCCAACAGCATTATGATTTTCTCTTTAATCATTAAATCCTGGGACTGTCAATAATCCAGTACCCTACTTTACTTGATAATATGCTCTTTCAAAAAATAATTCAGAGAGTCCTAAAATAAAATAAATAGGACAGCTACAAACCATCAGAGCCATGAAAAGCATAAGTGTTAATACCTTGCTACTAAGTAGCCAGGGCAAAAGGAAAAACTTAGTGAAGTCATGTGTAGCTCTTATTATCTGAAAAAAAGAAACATCATAATTCCTCTTGGAGGCACATTTTTCCTGACACTAAATTTCTTTAAAAGAATAAAATGTATACGGTACAGTCCTGTGGTTCAGGTAACTAAGGTGACTAAGGTGCAAGCAAAGTAAAGCCCATGGACCCAGGTTCAAGAGCTGGGGCTGGGACAAAAAGAAAGTGTAGCACATACACACATATATACATATAAACACACACATATATGTGTATATATCTATATATATATGTATAGATATCTACACCATATACAAATGTATATATTATCTGTATATATATACATCTTGTATCAAAGTCTTAGTTCAGTAGTGATTTAATACATACTATGTTAATAGTTTAGAGCAAAATAATAGTGCATTATTCATAACAAGTTTATAACCCAAAGTTATTTTCATAAGACTTTTTACTATAATGGCCTCGAAGGTCAAAGTGTAACAGTACAATTTAAAGTGCGCACATTTTGAGGAAGAGCAAGGAGGTCTGTTATACTGGTGTGATAAAAATAATTTTTTCCTCACTTTAACCACTTCTTTGACAATCCCTAATTTCATCTACACTTCAAAGTAATATGAGACAGAAAACAAATTATTTATAACAGTATATAACCAGACAAGTGGAAAAATACATTTTACTTAGTGTCTATATGTAAGTAAATGAAATCTGAGCACATGTACTGGTTAACACAGAAAATTTTTTTTTTCTAATGTTTTAGCAAGTCAAAATTTCTTAAAAGGTAGAAAATAAAATTTTTTCAAAAAAGAAAAACTGAATTAAAGCTTTAGATACAAATTATAAAAAGATTAGTTCAGCCTGTTAGCAACTTGTAAGAGGTAAAATTTTACCAAGTATGGCAACCAACATTCCTGTATCAATGAGATGTTACTTAAATTACATACTCCTTTAGTAAGTAACCAGAGTGCTTAGGACTTGGAAGGGATAGGGCACAATTTTTTTTTTTAAAAGGACAGAAAATACCAAGTAGGTAATTCAATCTGAAAGTTAACTCTTAAAGATAAGTCTAATAATAAACCTTAAAAGGGTTACCATTTCTACAGCACAATTATAGATGAGCTTCTCTGCAGTTACGCTGTTGATTTCATCAATAAATCTCTGTTTGTCAGAGAAGAAGCGATTCAGCTTTTCAGTGAGTCTCTTGCACATGGTGATGCAGAATTTATATCGTTCATTCAGATTTTTAACAACTGAAAACGAAGTTGAGATGGGAATTAGTAATTTCTTGTCCACAATAAAGTCACAATGACGTGCAACTCTGCTGATTTAAGGAAAGTGACACAAAATTATCATTTAAACAATTGATGAAATCAGATTCTTTCATATGTGGTTTCAGTTAAGAGAATAAAAGTACATATGACTTCTTTCTGTATCAACTAAATGGCAAAAACAAAAACAAACAGAAAAGTCAGGATCTTTTAAGAATATTTAACAGCAATGCTTCCTCATCAAAAGTTTTCTTGTGGCTCAGGTGGCTGAAACAGCTGAGGTATGGATCACATAAAACCCAATGACCCGGGTTTCCAACTCCGGATGGGGAAACCAAAAATAAACAAATAATACACATGCTTCTTCCTCCTCTTCCTCTCTTCAAGAAGAAGAAAAGCAAGCTTTCTTTGGGGTGTGAGAAGGGCAGCTCAACACCTCGAGAGTCAGGCTGTCCTCATACCTTGTTTCACAGCCGTGGATGGACTCAATTTCCCGGACTTGATCTGGGCTTTGGCGAGATGCAGGGATGCTGCCAGCAGTTGTGCTGCTTTCATGTATAACACCAGCTGCTCCACCCGCCTGCACCCAGAAGACAGCAAGCAGAGTGTTATCCTATGGACCAGACCCTGACCCTACACATCAGACCGCCACTAAAATAAGGAACAGCATTCTCCTTGATATTTTTTATATACGAATAACCCCTGAAGGAAGAAGTTTCAGCATGGAAAAAGACGATGTACTCTGAGACCAGCAAAAGCACTCAGGTAAAAACACAATCTCTTTTTTCCCTGTAAGTATAACTAACAGGGAAAAGGCCATGCCACAGCAGCATAATCTTAAAATCTTGGCTCATACAGTAAAATTTAGTATAATTAAATAACTCAGAGACTCTGTGAAGCTATTAATAATGATATGATCTTCAGTAGGTGACAAGGTCTTCATCTCAAAGAATGGACAGAAAGCATGAAGAACATGGAATAAATGACAAAGGAATACCCACCCCCAGTCTTTACTCAGTTGGCTAATCTGGTCCACCACCACGCTCTCCTGAATCTGGTACAAGGAGACAGCGGATGTGCACAGCTCTGGGTTTCCTCCCCGCATGGCTGTTAGGTCCAGCACACACTCAGTGAACATCAGCATCACATTCAGGTGCCGCAAGGTGTCTGTGTGTTCTCGCTGTGGCAATGACAACTTGTCTTAGAAATTTTCAGGTTAACAAGAGGTGCATATAAAAGACTCCACTTAGGATGGTAAATTAGCAAGATCTTGAGCTCATCTCCTCCCACAGACCCAATAAAACCACATTTACATACAAACTATGACCTTTGTCAAAAAAACTGAGGACTGGGAGACTGGCACCTTCATAAGGAAAAGTCATAGAAAACATATGAAAGGGTAAGAGAAATCAAAACAGTTACACCAGGAACACTGCTCACACATTGAAACCTAAGGTCAGATGAGACACTAGCAATACAGTCTCTTGCCAACAAGTGAAGGGCTTACTCCCACATAGGTTACCCCCAACACTTGGGAACTACACCAGAGAGGGAAATGCATACATGCTGGAGTTGAAAACAAACAGTCTTTCTTTTGGAGAACAGGACTCTGGGGAACAGATGACAGAAAGCAGGGGAGTGATAGACGAAGGGTGCACAGACCTAAGTGAAGGAGTTTTTATGTTAAAACTTCAGCAGGAGAAATAAGAAACGGGATAGTTATGGCCACACACCCTGATGGAGCAGTGGTTTGGTGTGCAGCCTCCCAATAAGCAGAGTCTACATACATGCCAAGGACCCAGGCTCACGTCCTGGGACGAGGGACAAGAATGAACTACTAATAAAAATAAATAAAAATGTTTCTTCCTACTCTCACTTCCTGTCTTAATCACCTTCATTCCTGCCTGTACCTTTCCTTTAAGAAAGAAACAAAATAAAGGGAGTGAGGGATGGTGGGAGGGAGGGATGGTGGGGTTGGGGGGCAAGAGACAGAGATAGAGAAAGAGGGATAGAGGTGCCTTCCAGTGAACAGAGACACTGCTGGTGAAGTCACCAGGCTCTCTTTGTGTTGTGGTGTGATATTGGGAGTCAGGGTCGGCAGACACCACACTTAAATAGGGTCAGAGTCAAATTCCCCGTCACTGCCAATAGGTCTAGGTACAGTTCATTCTTGTGGTTACTGGTACTCGCAGCAATCAAGGTAATCACCTAGGATAGCAACAGGTGCCAGAGCCAGCAAGTCCAGCACAGGTAGTTGAGTGCTTTTCTGTAAAGCTCACTGTGTGGAGTTTTCTTCTCAGCTGTAGGAACTCTCAGGGAGGATCTCAGGAGAGAATCCAGCTGTCCAGAAGTAGTGTCCCTTTCCCAGCCTGGGGCTGCTGCAGCTCAATCTGCCTGCAGCCTAAAGGCCTCAGGCCCTGGCAGGTAGAGCTTCTGTTCCTAAGACTATACTCTTCAACCTGAAGTCCTAGCACAAGGCCATCATTACATGAAGACAGAGAAAGAAAGCCTAATCGATAGAAATAAACAGAGTACTCCCCCCAAAAAAAGAAAAGACAAAGAAATTTACTCCAAATGCTGTATCAAAACAAAATCCCAATGCAACATTTAGGAAGTGATGCTCACTGAAATGAAGAGAACACTGGATGAACAAAACAAAATCTACAACAAAGAGAAAACATGAGAAAGCTCCAAATAGAAATCATCTAAAGAACACAGTAGCTGAATTAAAATAAACAATAAAAGGGCTCACCAGTAGACTGGAAAAAGTTTCCAATCAAAAGAGTGAGGTAGAGGATAGGGCAATGGAAAGCAACAAAGCAGACCAGCAAAGAGAAAATTAAAATGGAAAAAAACGACGAGCGTAAGAGATTCATGAGATAACGTCAAGAGGGACAACAGTCACAAAAGAGGGTTCCAGAAGAAAAAGAGAAAAAGGGACAGAAAACTCAATGAAACAATAGCCGAAAATTTCCCTAACATGAAGAAACAGACATCCAAATCTAGAAAACTCAAAAAATAAACCCAAAAATACATACACAAGATACACTGTAATTAAAATGACAAAAATAAAAGATAAAGAATCTTAAAATTAGATAGAGAGGTGAACCCTGGTAGCTCAGGCACTAAGCCAGCAGCTGGCTGGGATATAAATCACATAAAGCCCAAGGACCCAGGTTTGTGACCTGAACCAGGAAAAACAACTAAAAAGGAACAAATAAATGGATTAATTAAAATGCTTCTTCCTCTTGCCTGTCTGCCTACCTGGCTTGCCTTCCTCTTTGAAAAAAAAAAAAAAAAAAAAAAAAAAAAAAAAAAAAAAAAAAAAAAAAAAAAAAAAAAAAAAAAAAAAAAAAAAAAAAAAAAAAAAGCAGCTACAGAAAAAAGGATTCCATACAAGAAAACCTCCATATAACTGTAGGTATTTCAGCGGGAATGTTATAGACCAGAAGGAAATGGCATGATATATTCAAAGTGCTGAAAGAACAGAACTTCCAATCGAGAATTTTCTACCTGGTTGGGATATCACTTAGAACTGAAGGAAGTAAGTGCCTTCCAGAAAAGCAAAAGTTAAAGAAATTTAATATGACTAACCAGTCTTGCAAGAAATAAAAGGATTTTGATAAAACGATACTCCACTTAGAAGCAGCAAGACACCAAAATATAAAATGGGGGCAGGGGGAGTAAAAATGTGAACTACTAGATGATTCAAGGTTAACGTGCTTTCAAGAGGTTATAAGAAAAACTACGATGAGGTATCACCTCACACTAGTGAGAATGGTTATCCCCCAAAAGAATGAAAACAAGGTTGGCAAGGATTTGGGAGTGTAAATAGGTGTAACCATTAAGAAGGCAGTAGGGAAATTCCTCAAAAAACTGAAAATACAAATTCCATGATTCCATTGTTCCACTTTTTGGTATTTACCTGGAAAACACAAATATACCAATGTGAAGAGATATATGTACCTTTACGTTTATTGTACCATCATTTACAATAGCCAAGAGCTGGAAGTAACCTCAGTGCCCACTAACGGATAAGTGGATAAATAATATGACATATACACACATGCACGAACACTACTACTCAGGTATAAAAATAAAGACAAAAGATGAAGTCCCGCCATTTATGACAAGATGGATGAACCTAGAGAGAATTATGCTTAGCAAAATAAGAAAGAAGGAAAAAGGCAACCATCACATGATTTCACTCATGTGGGGTATATAGAAAAGCCAAAAAGATAAACCAAATCAAATAAAAAATAAGACTTTAAATCTGTAGGACCAAATAGTCATCACCAGAAAGAGGGGAGGGGGTATAGGTAAAAGGGGTTAATTACTTGGTGACTAACAGAACCACACTGCTAGCGAATTTAATTACATACAATGATGATTTGTTGATTTATGATGATATACACCTTAAACCTACATAATGCTAAAACACAATGTCTCTTCAATAGCATTAAAATAAGTAAGTCTTGGCATCATGTGCAGAAGTTAGAACCCTCATATACCTGTTGATGGGACTCACAAAAGGGTACAGAACTTCACAAAACATTAAAATATATTGCTATATTACTCTTACACACACTATTCATTCAGTTGGTTCTATTAATTACTACTAATCACCATTGTTAACTAGTTCTATTATTTTTCTTAAAAAGTATTTAACAGAAAAGTAAATAATAAAATTACAATATTAAATATATACTTTATACTTATGTTAAAATTATATATATAAAGAGGTACATATGCATTTCTGTAAATAAATCACGGTCACTAGTAATGTTTTCTATACTTGTATCGGAAGAATCACAGAATAATTAGGTTTTTAAATCCCATAAAACTAGTGAGAAAAGGAAAGCAAATGTGGTTAAGTTTTAGCATATGCTGAATGCATGTATGCACACCCACAAAAATAAGCTTCCAAGATATGAAATCATTGTACCTTTACCAGAAAATAAATGAAGTATCAAACAATTAAATTAATAAACATAAGACAAAAACACGACAATAGCTAGCAAGACAGAAAGTTTTCTGCACACATGCACGCTGGTGGAATAGGGGTTGGATGCAGTCCATGTATATCCTGAGGTCCTGGGTTTGTGCCCTGGGGCTGGTGGAAACAGTCAAGATGAACAACTAAGTAACTAAATAAATTAATAAAAATGCAGTTTCCTCCTCTCTCTTCCTGCCTGCCTGCCTCTGCTGGCCTTTATTCTTGCCTACATCTTTCCTTTAAAAAAGTTTTCTACACAGAAAAAAAAAATCATACTTTTTGATAGTTTAGTGAATTCTACTGACATGATTTCAGAGATACTCTCTTTTAATTTCTGGTGATCTTTCAGTTTATGGTGACTCCTAATACCAAAACTCTAAATTTCTGTCACTTGAGTTTAAAGAGAGGAATATAGACTTAAATAGCAGCATGCACTAAGGAAGAATATTCTAAAATATTGCTTTGAAATTTGTTTTTAGTTATAAATATATTCTGAAATCTCAAATAAGACTGCTTCTCACTTGCCTTTTATGACTAAAAAGGATGAAAATAATTTCTCTAGAGACAAGAGAGAAAAACCTATTAAATTTTGAAAGTCTCTTTGCTCTATGACAGTCTATTGAACTATATATTCCAATACACTGGAACATATGTTAGAAAGGAATCTATCTGATGGAAATTTAAATTATGAAGATTGCTTTTCCAGTCTTAGATTGGACTACACATATTTCCAAAATTACAACTAAAATTACTTACAAAATCACTACACTGAAATTATGTATATGAGTTTATTAAGTTTTATGAGCAATATTTCTTATTCATACAAAATAGATGCTAGAGGTTCAACATGGAAAATTTGCTCTGTAGTGGTCTGGAGAACTGACCATTTAACTTGAATACAGGCAACGTTATCAGCACTGTATTCAGGAACTCAGGACACACTGTAGTGCCCTGAATAGAGGCTACATAGACCAAGAGTTGAGCTGGTACAATCTGTGAAATAATAAAATTACCTTTTCTTACCCTGGATTTGTGGTCAGCATGTTTTGCATCACAATGTGTACTTCCCTTGAACTGGCTCCAAGGAGGGAAAGTGAGCAACCAGTCTGTTTGGCAGGTTAATTTCTCAGTGTTAGTGACTAAGCAGGCATTATGGTTGTTATTTAGTAAGTGTAAGTGTAATTTTTTAATCACATGAAGAAAAACAAACTTTGGGAATAAAACCTTATGTGTTTAGAACAAAGTTTATACTTTCAAAGTCCAATAAGTATTAAATAAACCAGATAAAATATTAACACAAACTATGTGTCCTTTCCTCTGAATCAATGGATGGATGAGTATCATTATCGATATTACTCTGAATATATATCAGTGATGCTTTTCAAATAGAACAGAAAAAATAAGTTAAAGAGAAGGAAAAAACTTCAGAACTTCAAAAGTAGTTTGCTTTTCACCATCACTAGAATGTTTTGGGGTATGGTATCAACGTTACGATGACAGTCAAAGTAGCCACTTCTCTACCTCCATCAATGTCTCCTCTGGCAGTTCAGGGGCTTCGAAGGTGATGAGCCCCTCTAGGCTGGGAGGTGAAGCACCATAAGGCATGTATCTCAGGCTAGGAGCTGCCTCTGCTCCTGGAGGGGAAGACCCCAGGCATGGCCCAGGCGGGGAGCCCACACACACACGGCCACTTGCAGAGCACAGCGAACCTCCGGAGCTGCTGGAGCCCACTGCAATGAACCAGACACATGTACTGAGTTCTTAGTTAGGGGGGATTCCACTCTTACTATCATGGGAACAAAGGAAACATTTTTCATGTTCACTACTATTTTACTTGATAAATATAAATATCATAACTAGTACTTAAATATTGTTTTCCGCAGGGGGCAGGGGTAGAAAAACATATACAAACTTATATACATGTCTTCTTGTTGCACCACAGTCTTCATAATTATAAAACTCAATGGATGCATAATGACTTACTAAATCTATATACTCATCTGGAGGTATTTATACTATTTCTGATTTTTTTTTCCTTATCAGGTCTCAAACATAGGTCCTTTATCCTAGCCACTGAGCCACAAGGGTGCACCTCTGATTTTATTTTTATAAAACAAATGACACTGTAATGAAAACCAGACATATTTTCCATTTTTCAAATGACTTCTTTGGGTTAAATACTCTTAAAGTTGCATTATATACAGATATGGGATTATTGTAGATCCAAGTACTATACAAATTTGTAAGGCACACCTGGGAAGCCTGAAAGAAAAGTCCACCACCTCCAGTCAAGCATCATCTACATAAATCCCAAGGATTTGTGATCTGAGGTGGGTGCTGGGGGGCAACTAAGATGAATAGCTAAATGAAAATGCTTCTTCCTCCTCTTCTCTTCCTGCCTATCTGCCTGCTTACCTTCATCCCTGCCTGCACCTTTCCTTTATTTAAAAAAAGTTTGTGTAACTCTAAGAATTGTACACTATTTTCTAGGCAAGCACACAGATTCCACTAAATCTCAACAACACTGGAAATTATTATTTTTTAAATGTTGACTGAGTTCACAGGTATAAAAATTACTTCTTCAAATGGTAGTTTTTATTTATTTAACACTTTTAATAATTGTAAAAATATTACTAGCTCAGCTGTTATCTGTATCCTTTATTTACCTGATATCTTGATTAGTAACTTAGGATAAAAGAACTTAAAGGACACAAGATACAGTATAATAAACAATGCAATGTCAAATGATACCCCATTTCAAACTCACTCTAAGTACCGCCTTAATTTTTGGTATTAACCTATTTTTAGACTATGGAAGATAAAATCAATCCGTTATCCTGTCTAAATGTATAGGATTAAGTGCAAAAACTAAGAGCCAAAGTGCAAAATAAAAAGTAAAACTTATATTAAAAAAAAAACAAACAATAACCTATAACTCCCCAAAATGTATAGGGTATACTAAATTAAGCCTTCAGTATAAGCTAGGAAGCACCATATGTGCATAACTGCTTTGTCATGAAGAAATCACATCATAATGCTGTAAGATTATCTATTACTATAAATATGTAACACAGCACTTTAACTTCATAGATTTTTTTCACAAATATTGCCTCATTCATTCCTTATAACCCTTTAAAACAAAGAAAATAGCTATCATTCCCTTTTCACTGGTAAAGAAACTAAAACCCAGCGAGGTTTAGTGACTTGTCTAAGTTAAAACATTTAGTCATCTGAATACTACACTCCAAACAGTAGCCAAAGATGAGAATAAGACAAATATTTTTACCTGAGGTTGTTCTTGTTCTAAGAACCATGTGGGTACAAGTGGGGGCTGTGGCACTGTGTGGAGGAGACCCTACAGTGAACAGGACAGCCCTGGAACTTGCAGCTGTTCCTATAGGAGGTGCCAGTACAATACCACAGGCTCCGGCAGGGGCTATAACAAAAAGTTTACAAAATGTTCTATTACCTTTATAGTGTTTATAACTGGGGGTGAGACTACAGGGAGACTTTTAATTGTTGTCTTTTTTTTTTAAAACCAATAAGCATTTATTACCTCAAAATTAGAAAACTCAATACAGGTCTACATTAATATTTTATAATAATCTCTTCACAGGTGTAACTCTTCTTATCAAATCCTACTATTCAGAATCTAGACGTATAGTTCTGTATACTTCTAAAATAAATGAACTAAAGTCATACCTACTAAGGAGAATTTGAAAAAATGGGAGCAAAAATGTGAGGGAAAACTGAAGTGTGTCAGGAGTGTCCATAGCAACGGAGACTTTCAGAAGGATAGAGAATATGGAGTCAAAGCACAAATGCCTAAGAATCACATTCGTACACCTGTTGAGAAGGAAAATGGGACAGTACTGAAGCAGCTGATGGGCTGAACATGGGTTAAATGAAAAGGTTTAAAAAAAAATCCCACATCCACCACACTGAGCAGAATCAATAAAAGTGATATGAAGTCTTCTGACACTTAAGCATCTGAAGATCATTCCATGTCTGAGACACAGAATGGGAGGCAGGAATTTTTAACAGCTCAAAGACACAGAACCAGATTTTAAAAAATTTTATATGGTTATTTTATCTACAATAGAGCACTAACTCTAAATATCTAACAGCAGATGAGATTAAAAATCTAAGGAGCAAGGGAAAGCGATAGAAATTAAGTAGAGTACCTATTATAACACAAGCTTATAAAATGGTATATATTTTCTCCTTACTGTAATATCTTAATTATTTTATTTTGGTAGGTATAAAAAATATTTAAAGATATTCATGGGCATATTTTAAGTCAATTACCTCATTTTTTTCCTAAAGTCTTAGAAGTTTCCCTACTATGAAAGTTTTATTTTTAGAAACTGAAAACATGAAATTAGAAAAAGAAATCTGTGATTTCAAACAATGAGATAAAGTTCATGTGGAAGGAAGGAAGGAGAGATCAAAGACGGCTTTTGTACGTAAGCATTCATCAAGAAAAAAAAATTCATATCCCTTAAATTACAATACACGTTCATACAGAATTTCTGAGTTTTGTAAAAGTTAAGTTCTTCTGTAAAGAAGAATGAGATGTAATATGGTCATTCAGGCAGCTGTTTTCAAAAACTATCTCAACTCCTGGTGACATGTGAAAAGTGCACAGAAGAATGACTTTCAGAAAGGCAGTGTGAAGTGTGAGGAGTGTCACAAACCTGCTCCCCAGTGAAACAACCATAAATGGCCAAAATCATTAAAAACAAAACAAAAACCCAACAAAACAGAGACTTAAAGTCTCTGGAAATTGTCCAGACGGCATATAGGAAATGAAGGAACACTTATTTAAAACTACCAAGAACCATGTCTCTATCCTCTACTCAGAGAGTGAAAGTTTTAACCTAGGCCAGGAGACCAAATTCTATGGCCCTCCCCTAGTTCACTTATCTAGCAGTTTCCATGCCAGTAGAGGCAAGTTAAGAAGACCAGAGATTTCTACCTCTATTCAGCACCCAGCTCACAAAAGCACTAGGGTCACTCAACAGAAATGGACTGTCTTCATGCTCAACTCCAGCATAATTGTGCAGAAGATTTCCTTGAGGGGTGGGGTAAGTAGAGAAGAGAATTCTGAAGCTCACCCTGAGAAAACTGACTTTATCTGAAACAGATCATGGAAAAGTTCACACTTAAAGGCCCTGTCAAAAACAATGAAGATTTTGATGGCAAGCAAATGAAGGAAGGCTGGTAGTTCCATATGAGAGCAACAAATTCACAAAAAGACCATCAAGAAGTTTGACAGAAAAGAAACAGCGAAGAAGAGCCCACCTGTACTTAGAACATGGCTCAGGGAATGGCCTCAAATATTACTTCTGTGAAAGAGTCAGAAATTAATTAGATGGGAATATGGAACAATTTATCCCTCAACAATTTATTGTCAAAAACAACAGAACAATCAGCTGACCATCAGTGGATGTTAAGAGCTGGGTATGATACCCTCAAGAGGCAGACAGCCTAAGAGATTAGAGTCAAAGTGAGTCCTGCTAAACCACCATCATCCTAGTGTGACTGTACACAGGTCCAAGTCTGAGCCCTCTGAGGAACGTCAGTAGCTTCACTAAAATAGTCCAGTCAAGATTAAACAAGCCCAAATCAGCAAGCAACAGGGTGGGACACTGGAAGGATCTGTATCCAACATTGCTACAAACAAAGCATGTAAGAAGCCCAGTTTTCAACACAAAAAGTCACATATGCAAATAAAGAGCAAAGAGTGACCATACCCAGGAAGAGAAACAAACAACAGAAACTGTCTTTAGGTGGCTTAAGACAAACTTGGCAGGCAGAAACTTCAAAGCAGATATTTTAAAGAACAAGCCATACTTATAAAGAAGAAATGAGGCCAGTCTTTAGAAGACAGAAAAGGCAAGGAAATGCATTTGCCTAGAGCCTATAAGAGGAACACAGCCCTGCCAACTCCCAGTGAGACCCATTTCAACTTTTGACCTGCAAAACAACAGAAAACATATGTGTAAGCCATCCAGACTGTGGTCATTTGTTACTGCAGAAGAAGACAAATTACATGCCTAAAAAGAAATCAGATTTTCCTTACCTATGTCCATTGGTCGTTCTGTATTTAAACTGTCTATGCTGCCCTGATGTCCACTGAAGAGGGTCTTAACATGTTGATCTGATAATTTTCCCGTACTGACAGATCTAAAAAGAGTGATGTTAATAATGGAAAAGTGACTTTACAAAAATATCCAGACATTTAAATAGAAAGTGTGATTTAAGTCACCAAGCCACAAAAGGATTAATGGAAGTTAGGAAACAAGAAGAGAGAGATATACCAAATAATTCAAAGTAGGGAAAAATTTCAGTAACTAAAAGACAGAAATAGAATATTCAGGACATTCAAGAAGAGATGTGCATGCACAGTTAAAGGAAGTCACTGTTTTTTAGAGATTCTAAATGTATACAGTTCATATCCTATATGGCATAAGCCAGCCTCTAAACTAATTTGGTATGGATGTCTTTATAACAGAAATAAATGCATCACAGCTTTCACACTTAAGGATAAAAGGAAATAGTCTTTTACCTGCCAAACACTGCCTTGTTCTGATGCTCAGACTTCTGTCTCTCACCTCCTTGAACTAAGAGACAGTGAGAGCATTCCCGTGGATCATTCCCATCTTTAGAATGTCCTTCGGAAGGTCCATGACGAGTAGCCAAGGCTAGCAGGTTGGAAGACGCTTGCGTTTTAGGGATTTTAAAAGGAGCTGTAGTCTACAGAAACATTTATAAGCTAGTTACAAAGCATGAAGCATTCAGAATTGGCATGTTGCATGGCATAGCACACAGGAGCATAGACCTGGAATCAGTCAGATCTGGATTCAAACACTGGTTCTTCTACATACCTTTTGTGACCTTGGGCTGTTCTTTGCCCTCTCTAAGGCTCAATTTCCTTCTCAGAATCTAATGGAATAATGTATTTAAGCATTTAGCAAATTAAGGACTCACACTGTGCATGGCACATAGGAAGTGCTCATTAAACTGCAGCTCTTCTCATCATGAATCCTTTCCATAAAGTATTTACTACACTAGTTCATGGCCTACTATCCACAGCTTAGAGCTAAGCTACTCTATGGTATTGCTGCCTCAGCATTTATTTTGTTCGGCAAAGCAGCCTGCGGAGACCTTAAACTGACATTGACTCCCTCATGCAAGAAGAGCATGCGCTAGATACCAGGTGACAGTCCCAAGCATTGCCCAGCAGCCTTAGTGATCTTCAGTCTTCTCCATCTCCCAGGGCCTTCCCCTTGAATATCCCTTAGATAAGACTCCCATGGAGCTTATCAGAACTCCACTTTATTCGTTTTAATTAACCAATTAGGTATAAACCCAGGAAATCCAAATCATTCCACCTACAAACCCTAAAACAAGACATGTGCCCTAGGTCCTGCTCCTATTTCTGCCGTGAACTCCCCATGTAGTTGTGGTGTGCTCTGTATTTCTCCAGGAGCTGTGACTTAAAGACATCTCCACTTCAGTTTTTGTTATGGCCTACTGTTGAACTAGCACCCTGTACGCCACTTAACAAATGCTAATTTAACAAATTTAAAACACCTACACAAGGGTTTGATAAACACACCTTAGTAGGAGAGCCTATGATTGTTGGTAAAGGAGTTTTAAAGAACCAGTCAGAAGTCCGTGGAGAGGACCCCAGGTGCTTGGTAGGAGAGGTCCCAAGGCTGCCAGGCCTGCCAGGCTGAGGCGAGTAACTGTACCCAGCCCCAGCGTGGGGTGGGCACACAGGGTCAGAGTGCTGCTTTCTGAGCTTTTGCTTATTCTGGTAGATGTCGGTAAGAGTTGGGGCGCTCTGCAGCTTAGCACCCAATAAGTGAGACTGTGGTGATGGAGCTTGCGGCACTGGAGAACCTACCAATAAAATAGAGGCAATATTAACTCAAAGTGAAGAAGTATGTGTCAAAACTTAAGAGTTAAGATGACGACTATTAAAAGAAGAATTCTAATAAACGTCTTGCTTTTTATGAGATATTCTAGAAGCTATTTACTTGGAAAGACTATTTTTTGACATATTTTACAAAACACAGAAAATAGAAGTTAATAGTGAAAGGTATATTAGTTGTTTTTATCAGTAGCTAGCAAGTAATTCATATTGATGCAAAAAAACCTACACTGAACAAGAAAATTTCTACTCTGTATGAATATATACTTGGCTATACAATGTAATTATTCTCTTTTCTCAAATAGAAACTTTTCAAAGTAACCTAGAATAAACTCTTATTGAGAAAACAGAGCTACAAATGTAGGAAGAAAATTAGGAAAACAATATACTTTTTCTGAATTTTGTCAAAAAATAACAAGCACACGGATACTTTATGTGTTTTATCAGTTTAAGTATTAATGAAATTCATTTAAAACCTAAAATATCCATATTCTCTACAAAGAAAACACTTGTCCAGAGATCCTTGCCTCCTCAGGAATATCATATCGAAAGCCTGCGAATCAGAATCCTGATATCATGCCTGAGATCATGAACAGCAGAAACAAGGGAACTTCCCCCACATAAACTGTTGTTGCTAATTTAAGGTCCACTAAGCCTTGAGCGCCAGTTAAAAAGTCTTCCTCCAAACCAAACTACCACCAATTATTTTACAGACATAGAAATTTTAGTAACCTACAACAGTATCTCTCAAAAATTAGACACCAGTAAGAGCTTTTATGACTGACCATTCCAAACTTAATCTCATCCTAATCAGGTATTTAATCTTTCAGAACTGGGTTCTGCTGTATATGCGTACACGTGTACACACACACACACACATGCACACGCACATGTTAATGGTAAAATGCTATGATCTAGCGAAAGCTATTTAAGCATTATTTTTAGAGAAACAAAAAATATTAAATACTAAACACAGAAAAGAGTGCTTTTCTAACTAACACAAGATTCCTTTAACTGATCAACTCCTCAAATAAACACAGAATAAAATCTGAATTACAAAAGTATGATTTACACTTATCTTTTTCAGACATATATATTCTCATCATGAATTCTTTCTATGAGGGGCATAGCATGTATATAATAAAGCAAACATGGTGCACCCTAGGGACCTAGTAGGTTAGTTCACCGGAAGCACAGTCGACATACATCCCAAGGTCCCTCATTCAAGAACCAGGGCCAGGGAAACAACCAAGATGATCAACTAAACAAAACAAATAAAAATACTTCTTTCTCCCCCTCCCTCTTCCTTCCTGCATGCCTACTCGCCTTCATGCCTGCCTGTGCCTTTTATTTTATAAAAAATAAAGCAAACATCTATATTTCTTTTTTATCAGTGCTAATGAGTAGCTCTTATCAAGAAAAGCATTAATCGAACTTAGGAAATTTCATTTTCTAGACTGATTTTCATTTTCAATGATGATGACTAAGACTTTCTTTCATAAAGGAATGAAATACCCAAAAAGGAGATACTCAATTAACTATATGCTAAGAAATACTAGGAAAAAATTCTAAAAAAACAAAGATAGCAGAGAAAATATTATCAGTTCTTCTGATAAGACCAGAAGAACAATTCAAATTCACATAAAACAGTTAATATATCAAATCTCCTACCTGACGAGTTTCTACTCCTGGATTCATGGCCCTGAGGATGCCCACAGCAACACTGACTAAATTGCTCAGGAATGGTGCCAACTATGAAGAGGGAAATGAAGAAAGAAAGGATAAATGATTCAAAGCTGATAAAGGATACGAATAGGCAACATATGTATTATATGTACATTATAGTTTACAAATTTTAATTAGCAAAGATTTAGTTTAGCTAACATTTATGGAGTAACCAATGCGCTGAGTGCTGGGCACACTAAGATAAAAAGTACCACATAAACTGCCTTGAAAAAAGATCACTAGAAAGAAAGTAAATCAATGCTGTAGAGGTGTGTCTTTCAGACAGAGAAGTGCAAAGAATCTGTACAAAATGTTTGGGGGCTGTGAGCTGCAGGGTAAACAGCTGACTGAGCCCAGCTGCTGTCGTTCTGGGTTCACCACTTCCTGCTGAGGCTTGCTCCCTAGAGTTGCTCTCAGCCGATGACAGGCTATGGTGGAGGCGCTAACTTAGGCCAGTTCAAGCAGGTCAGGAAATCTGAACAGTTTAGTGCTTGGGGACACTCCTTCTTCACCCTGGTTTTAACCTTCCTAGAATTCATTACAGTCAGAGCTGCTTTGGTGTGAAGGAGCTCTGCTTCCTCCTCCATGGCCATCACAAGTATTTCCCCCATTCATTCTCATGCGTATCAATGCATCTGACTTCTTCATATCTACTCCTCTGAGAACCCTGACTAACAAGAGGGAGAGTTGGAGAGCTGGGCTCAGTCAGCTGTCTACCCTGCAGCTCATAGCCCCCAAACATTTTGTTTAAACTTCAGGAAGTTTAAACAGACAAGAAATATATGTCTATATAAAGAAAGGATACTGACTAAATGGTCAGGGAGGCTGGCAAGGGGCCCTCCTTGAGTGTAAGGATAAGGTGGGACCTTGTCTCTGGAGAACTTAGGAGTGATTTAGGATTACTTTGGGGTTGAGAGGGGCCACAAATTTGTTTGAAGAGTTTTCAGCTAAAAACAGCTTCAAAACCATTCCAACAGGTGGATGATGATACACATTATATAAAAAAATTTTTTTAAACATCATCATTGTGTTTGGAGGGTTTTAGAGCACTACTTACTTTGCTTCTTCCTGAGATTTCTCCCCATTCCCTTAGTTTTACTCTAGGAGTTTTGAATGAGATGGGACCTTCTCCTTTTGCAGTAAATATATATAGCATTTTTCCCTCCTCCCCAGCGTCAGGCCTCCAACCTGGGTCCTTGGCCTTTACATGGCCTGTACATTAGCCACCGAGCATCAGAGGTTCACTGATACAACAATTTTGAAATGTCACAAGACTGTCTCTAGATCACCTGTTCCTTCCCCAATCAATAGTCTGACAGACTACAATTTAGGTGCTTTGGTCTCCCTTACATGTATTTTGGAGTTGGAGCTTTGTTTCTTAATTTCACTAAAAACGTGATTTGGGATGTGTTTCTGTTTGGTTGGGTTCCTATTATTGCTGCTGTTTCACTGTTTGCTTCTGGCTTGTGTTTGCATTCTCCTTGTTGCTCTAATATCACTTCCAGGAGACGTGTAACGAGTTGTCACCATGTTCCTCCTGGAGCTGGAAGACCTCCACTGAACATAACCAGTGACAGTACTTCTTTTAATCCTCATAAATCTGAGTGGTATGAAGTTTGGGTACTTCAACCTAGGATTTTGATTTTGCATTTAAGAGTCTAAACCTAGTGGAGGTGTTTTTTAATCTATAAGATCCATTTATATTATTGTATTTCCAATAAATGTATAAATAGACTTAAAAGATTTATAGAAATTCTCACAAGGGATAGTCATAGTACTGGAGAGGTGAGAAGCAACGCCCAATCAGCTAAGACTCATTGCCAGAATAAGCCAAAGTTCTTAAAGAGAGTGTCATGTCAGGTAGTGGAAGAAAAGGTTGAAAATAACTGTTTTAAACTCTCCTTACCCAGAGGGGAAGGTGAATAAGGCCTGGAAGACCCAGTAGAGAGTCTTCGTCCAACTGTCTGTACTGTATCCGCTGGTGCTGGAGAACAGGATCCCAGCCGGAGGAAGCCCATAGGGCTGGTATTAGACCTTCGTACCACTGCAGATCTAAAAAAGAAAAAGAAAATTATTCCCACTTCAGAAGATACTAGGACTTCTATTTCTCATTTTCTTCCTAAAATTTCTTAACAATATGCCACGGAATAAATTTCATTTTAAATATGTAACACAGCCACATGGGACAAATATAAAAATATATATATAACTGGCACACCCTTGTGGAATAGCAGTTAGGTTTGCTTATTCATAAAGAACATAATCCACATATATCCCAAGGACATGAATTCAGGACCCAGTACCAGGGGAACAACCAAGATGAATAACTAAATAAAAATGAATAAAATGTTTCTTTCTTTTCTCTTTGTTTGCCTGCCTGCCTACTTGTCTGTAGCTTTCCTAAAAAAAAAAAAAAGTACAGAACTATATAAAATGAAGTCTCCCTCCCATTCTTTAATCCTGTTTGCCTAGATCCCCATACTGCCTCAATCCTACTCAAAAGGTTGTCACTATATTTAATTTCTAGTGATCCTCCCAGAGTTCCTTAATTCATAAACAAGAAAATTGAACATATAATTTTATTTTTAAAATGTTTTAAGACCAAAGGTAACATATATCACACCAATCATTTTCAACCTTTCTGGTTGTAGGTCCCCTTTATATTCCTGTATTAGTGAAGATCCCAGAAAGTTTTTGCTTATGCAACTAACATCCATTGATGTTTACTATATTAGAAATTAAAAATGAGGTTTTTATATTACTCATTAAAAATAATAAACTTAGCATGCCCTGGTGGAGTACAGGTAGTGTGCAGTCCATATACACTCCAAGGCCCCAGGTTCATGTCCCAAAGCCAGCAGGAACAACCAAGATGAACAACTAAATAAAATAAAGTGCTGCTTCTTCCTCTTTTCCTACTTGCCTGCCTCTACTTGCCTTTATTCCTGCCTGCAACTTTCCTTTTTGAAAAAAAAAAGCTCACCTTTTATCGCTGACTTTTTGTCATTTGTTCTCTGTAAAGTGACAGGTTGACTCGGTATCATTTTCATAGAGACAGCCACCAAACATCCATAATCATGATTTGTCAGTTGTTCTTTCAAGTAAAAATGGCATTACATGAAAAAAGTGGCTAGGTTCTGCTTGCAAATAAAACAAATGCTTTTCCTTAAAAAGCTACTCCAATGTGCACCAAAAGTACTTTATGCCTATATTCCACTCAAGGGTAAGATTTTCCAGGCTGCTCTTGTGTTTCCCACCCCTGCCGCGACCCGCCTCCAGCCCTGGGACTCAAACCTGGATTTTGGGATGTATGTGAACTGCACTCAACCACCACTTCACCAGGGTACACCCAACTTTATTTTTTTGAGGACTCTCCATATTGTTTTCTGAATAGGTTGCACTAGTTTACATTCCTACCTAAGGTAAAGAGTTATTTTTCTCTACACCCTTCAACATTTGTATCTAGTTTTCTTGATATAGGTCATTATTACTGGTGTGAGTATATCTTGAGGTGTTTTTCATTTATTTCTCTAATGTTAAGTGATAGATATGATTTTTATAGGTGTTTTATAGGCCACTTGCAGGTTATCTGTGTGTCTTTTCTAGAATGGTGGAGTAGCAGTTTGGCCAGTCACCTTTGGCCAAAGACAGTCCATATATAGCTCAAGGACTAAGGGGTTCAAGTACCTGAAGTGGGTGGGGAAAACCAAGATAAATAACCAAATAAAATGTTCCTTCCTCTCTCTTCCTGCCTGCTGCCTCTGCTCACTTTCATTCCTGCCTGTGCCTTTCCATTAATAAAAGAAAGGGTCCTAATTCAGCTCTTCTACCCATTTTTTTGACTAGGTCCTTTGCTTTTTATTGTTGAGACGTAAGAGCTCTTTTTATATTTTGGAGATTAAACTCTTGTTGATATATTTTGCACAAATATCTTCTTCATTTAGTGAAGTGACTTTTTGTTTTAGTGTGTCTCTTTTTGTTTCTGTACCATACTGTTTTGATGATGATTACGTTGTAGTATAGTTTGAAGTCAGGGAGTATAATTCCTCTGTTGTTCCGTTTTCTGATAGTTTTGGCTATCCAAGGCCTTTTGGTCAAAGCTCATTATTATTTGTTCAGTTTTCTTGTCCCTAGATTTTTTATGGGAATTGCAATAAATCTGCATATTGCTTTGAGTAGGATAATCGTTTCTATTAAGCTAATTCTTCCAATCCATAAACACAGAATATTCTTCCATCTCTTTGTGTCTTCTATTTCTTGCTAATGCCTTACAGTTTTCAGTGTAGAGATCTTTCACCTCCTTTGTTAAGTTTATTGCCAGATATTTCGTCTTTCCTCTAGTTCATTGTTTGCATATACGAATGCTAATTTGTGTGTACTGATTTTATATTCTGCCACTTTATATATGCAATTTCATACACAGGCAAGAACTACATATCTATAAAAAAGTCATCAGAAGTTTTAACTGCACATATGTAAGATATATGCACTAATAACTCTGATAAACTTGACCTTCATAGAAGCTTTGATCAGTTATTTGGTGAGTCTTTTGAATCTAAAACCTTGTATCATCGAATTCTTGATTACTTCCTGGAAATTTCTTTCTTTGCTATTCTATATGTTCTTCTGGAATGCCTATACTAATTAATCCTTGAAAAATATTTGTGTTTTCCATCTTCTTTACTTGATTAACCTATTTCAGTATTTACTTAACTTTGTCTACAAATTTATTTCACTTACATTTTATAATGTTCAAGAAGTCTTTTTATTTTATTTTTATTGTTTCAATAGCATTTCATTTTTATTTATGGAAATAGTTAATAGCCTCTCTCTTGTTAGTTATTTTTTTTAAGTTTTCTTTTCTTTGTAGTCTTATTATTTCCCCCAGATTGTTTTTGTTTTAAAGCCCTATGCCTTACTTCCACCTAACTCCTCTATCAGACTTCTCTGAGATTTAGATCTCTCTGAGGTACTGTGGGGCACACTGACTCTCATTTGTTGAAGTTCTCACTGTATGCACACAACTGCCCTAATTACAGGTACCCCGCTTTCATTCTTTTTCTGTTTTCCTGAAATTTATTAGACTTTCTCACCAATAAATATTTACTCTTATTTTACTTGTCTCTGAGGACTTATATTTTTGATATTCCTTTATCACTTAAATGAATGTGGAAGAAATAAATAATATAGATGGTCATGATTTAGCAATGGTTCAACTTCCAAATTCTTTTACTTAATATAATGGCATAAAAGTAATTGATATTCAGTAGAAAATGTACTTTGAATGTTGATCTTTTCCCAGGTGGGCGATATACAGTATTATACTCTCAGGATGCAGGGCAATGGCAACTAGCCACAGCTCCCATCAGTGACAAGATTACAAAAGGAGACAACTACTATTCTGAGCATCATCAAGAAAGAAATTGATGACCCTGTTGCTGTATCTCCATCACCAGGTTATTAATTTTAGTCAAATGCTTCATTCTTCATTCTCAGTGTCCTGTGTGTACAGTGTAACTGTGTAGGTTTAGGTTAATGGTGTGAATAATAAAAACATTCTGCTATTTGCTTTCAGTACAGAATTCAGTAATTACAGGAAATAATCAATACTATCATAAAACAGAGGCTTATGTCAGATGATTTTGCCCAAAATATTCTGGGCATGTTGAAGGTAGATAAAGCTATAATGTTCAGTCATTAGGTATATTTAATAATTTTTGAACTTAATATATTTTCAACTTACAATGAATTTACTGCTAAATCATCCATTGAAAGCAACACCTTTCAATAATAACATTAATAGAAACTGTAAGAGAGGAAAAAAAAAAGGAATTAAGAACGAAAGTACTAGCTTACCTTGGAGAACCATGAAGATTTGTGCCAGAGCTAGCAGTAGATGTAAGATTCTGCTCTATGCGCTGATAATTCCTTATCTGAGTTGGAACTGGAATGGGTGCAGTTTCATTGTGAGGAGACAGAGTAGGCTGACACTGGCTGCATAATTTATGAGAAAAAAAGGAAAGAAATACTAGAAATGATCATTTTTTCTTACATTTGACCCACTGGCAAAATTTAGAGAAAATTCTGGAATTAGCCAAATGACCACTTATATATATAAGAAATCATCATCTAAATGTGCCCTGGTAGAGTAGAGGTTGGGCAGAGTCCACATACATTCCAATGTCCCAGATTAAAGTCCCGATGCTGGCAGGTGAACAACTAAATTAATAAAAATGCTTCTTCATTCTCTCTCTTCCTGCCTGTCTCTGCTTGCCTTCATTCTTGCCTGCACCTTTCCTCAAAGAAAAAAAGAATCATCTAACAACAACAAAATATATATATATATATATATATATATATATATGTATGTAAGCATGCATACAAACACACAAAAAATCATATTTGTCACTTGAAAGAACTCTTCTGGAATTTATAAGCATATTGAGAACTAAGAATTGTAGTAAGAATAAAAAGCCATTCCTCTACATACAATAGAAAAAGTCTGTAAGAAGGCAAAACTTAGTCATGACTATGTCAGAGGAAAAAATATTTCTAGGAAAATATTCTGGGTAAAAGAACAAAAAGTTCGAGAGCAAAGATGACTGGAATGTTTACAAAAGTTATGAATGCAGCAATCATTCCCAAGGAACTCTGACTTTATGAAGACTGAAAACACATTATGTAATTCTCAAAGCATTTAACTGATCTGAAATCCACATTTTGAAGTCTTAATATTTGGTTTCTTTAATAGACTCTCCTTGCTTTTCATAAATTCAGAAACAGTATTCCCTTAAGTGACTTTCAATTAAATTTACAGTATTATCTTAAAACATCAGGGACAACACTGGGCCTTAAGAAAGATAATTTACTTCATTCTTCTGCTCTCCTATAATTTTAAGAGTCATTTTTCCCCAATTATAACATCACAGATGTAAAGCATAACACACTTAGTCATCTAGTCAATGATATGATTATCTTCTAAGGTATCACTTTTGAACTTTTAGAAGCATTACAATAAAAGAGAAAAAAAAAAAGAGCTGTTTCATTTCAAACATGCTGTTCTCAAAGCAGAAACAGACTAGTGACAACGGCAGCTTTCCATAACTTTTTGTAGTACTTCTAAAACTTCGTTTCCCTCTCTTTTGAGATGAGCATGATCCAAATTCTTATAAAATTAAGACACAAGAGTACAAAGAAAAAACTATGCCAATGAGTACACAATAAAAATGTAATATGACATCAAAAACAGGGCAGCATACTCCAGTACTCTCTTAAAGGAACAGTATCTGTACACAACTGAAGTTATTGGATTAAAATTATTATATAATATTGATATTTAATGAAATTGAAATGGTAACCACAAAGAATATATATCTTAGATTATACACAATATGAAATGTGAAGGGAATCAAATGTCAACACAAAGTTAAAAATGGTTTAAAAAGCATATACATATTTTTTACAACTAAAAACGAATTTAAAGAGAAATAAATCGTGAAACAAATAAATCTTAGAATCAAGAACACAGTCTGCCTAGTACAAAAAATACGAAATATCTCTTCATGAAGTATACATAAACATACCCTCCACAAACCAAGAACTCGTTTGAAGCACGTCTGCCAGCAGCTCCCATTGGCATATCATCTAAAGGAGAAAGAAAAACACAATCAGTTCTGCTATGCTACCTATTTAAAAAACATAAAATATTCAAACTGATTAAAAGATATAATTTGAGAACAATGCAAATTTATCATTTTTTGTATGGTGGGATTTCATTTATGATTAATAACAGGTTAATACAAAATATATCGCATCCCTCTGAATTCATAAGCTGCAAACCTTTGAATGCCTACTTCTATAAGCAAACAGTCTTTTTCAAGTTAAAGCAGTTATTTGTATATTTCTCCACTCCTGACATATAAAAAAGCTGCACTAGTTTTTGTTTTTGTCTTTAAAGGAAAAGACACAGGCAGGCCAAGACGAGAGATGAAAAAGAGGCATTTTATTTTATTTACTTCATCTTGGTTGTTCCCCCTGGTCCTGGGACACAAACCAGGGTCTTTGAGATGTATGTGGATTATACTGGTTAGAGGCAGCAGACCTAACGACTACTTCACCAGCGTGAGCCTCACCATGTTAATTTTAATGTATCACTGACAAAAGATTTGAATGATGTGCCGCTAATCCCAATTGGCCCATAAACTCACTGGATTTTACTGAATAATTTTGCAAGTTGCAGTGACTTTTTAGGAACACGCATGTTATAATATAGCATGAATTACTTTAATAAAGTCTAGTTCATCAATCTAGAGCATCCTCATCCTCCTGCAGACACACTTTGAGTCTTGGATGATTTTTCTGAACAGGAAGATGTCACGGAAATTGGGACCTCATGGACACAGAAGCATATGTCATAGACCATCTTCATCTGTCCTATATAATATATACATGGGAATAGAGCATAGCTCAAAATGCAGGGTCCCCTCATTTCTTTATGTTATGTTAATATCCACTATATCATATTGCCCTATGTGATCTGAAATCACTGTAAAGGTATAATTAATGTGTTGGTGTGATTTAGCATTTGATCAGATGAATTTTTAAAAGTAAAGTATGCTTGACACACCCTGGAGCAGCAGCACCTGGGTGGGTTCACTTCCTCCAGTCAGCACAGTCCACACACATCCCAAGGATCAAAGTTCACATCCACAGACCAGGGAGAACAACCAAGATGAATAACTAAGCAAAAATTAATATAAATGCTGCTTCTTCCTCTCTCTTCATGCCTGCCTATTTACCTTCATTCCTGTCTGAAACTTCCCAATAAATTAAATAAATAAATAACGTATGCTCGAAAAGAGAAAAAACCATCACAAACATTCTTTTGAATAGCCCTAAGGGAATTGAGAAATTCACTTATTTTGGAACATCTCAAGTCCCTGCTCTCAAGTAGCTAATACTCTCGTAGTGGAAAAAAAAAACGGTAATAATGTCAAGTGATAAAAGAGGATACAGAAGGGAGCGGGGTAAGGAAGGAGTCTATTTTAAAGACAACAGTAACTTGGTAGCATAGTCACCTGAAGCATTCTTTCAAAAGACTTTAAAACTCTTGAATTGGATAGGATATCCCTGACAGGATTATCCTCAGGCAAAAAAGACCCACACCAAGAGCTTTTAATCATCTTTTCGGTAATCAGAGTAGTAACCATTGTTATTTTGAAACTATAGGGATTTAAAAAAAAAAAAAAAAAAAAAAGCCTAAACTCAGGGCAAAAAGGAACAGAAAAAGTCACAAAAATTAGGACGCTAGAAACATGATGCAAATGGTATTTGATCTAGTAGACCCAAGAATACAGAATCCTTGAGCCAACAGGAAAGCCCAGAAGTAAATCAATTAAATTGCAAAACCCCAAAAGGCTGACTAATTAATTACCAGAACCAGATAGATACTTTACAAAGGGAAGGACTGAAAACATGAGTATTTAAAGTCAATAAGGAAGCAGTTAGAATTTCATATCCTTTCCCAACTCTGACCATCCACCACTACAGCAGAAGACTGAACTTATACTGGGGGCAGAATAAAACCCGAGGATTTCTGAACGGCAAAACAGGCAGAGATAAAAGCAATGCACAAATAATGGAAACGGCTGGGAATGAAGGGGGTTCTATGTGAAATTCCACCCAGTGACTATCAAGACCTCCAACTCACATGGCATCAGGTATATATACTCTTTCAGCAGAAGACTGGCTGCGTGTTCTCTGGAGGATTTGAACAACCCTCCAAAAAAGGAAACAGTACTAGGACACCACTGTCCATAAGGTATACCACAGACTGAAAGCTTTTAAACAATGTTTTAATTTTCCATTCTTAATTATGAGCATATAATAATCGCCAAACATACAAGGAAAGAGTCAAATATGAAAGCCAGACTCCAAAACAAAATGGGAAGAAAAAATAACTAAAATACAGTTCAGGGAAATTTTAAGTATTATTAACAAGGTATAAGAAAATATTACACCCTGAAATAAGAACAATATTCAGAGGGAAAAAAAGAGCTTCTGAAAATTAGAAGTATGCAAGGATTCAAAACCTCAATAAAAGAATTTGAAGAAAACATTAAGGAAGTTTGCCTAAAAGCAGAGCAATAAGACAAAAAGATGGAAAACTCAGACCAAAAACATAATAAAATCAGAGACATGGACTCAGGTATTTGTTATACCACTACTTCTAAACTATACAGAAATTTCAGAGATTATCTTACATGGAGACATCCATCTCCCAGTTTCACATGTAAAGAGATTTGAAATCACCACTTCATCCCAACAAGTAAAAAGCTGAACAGAGACTGAAATTCAACAACTTTTCTTGGATCCAGAAGAGAAGAAGACACAGAGCCTATGGACACCCAAGATTAGGAAAAAAGACAAGAAAATACAGGGAGTTGTGGTTTACCTGAGAAGAGACAACAGAAATCCCTCTGAAACCAGTGCCAGGGTAGGAAAACCTGAACTGTTACGACAAAATGCTAGAGGCTACAGTAAGATAAAATTGCAAGGCATACCAAAAGGCAAAAATCACAACTGGAAGAGACAGAACAAGCACCAGAACACACAAGGCAGGAAACGTCAGAATTATCAGATAAGAAATTTAAAACAATTATGATTAATATGCTAGGGGCTCTAATAGATAAAACAGACAACATGCAACATAATCAGATAGCTTTAAATCCTAAGAACCAAAAAAAAAAAAACCCCATTAAAGAAATTAATAAATTAATTAAAGTAAATAAACTTTTAGACTATCAGACCAAATTAGTGGTGACCAGAAGGAAAGGGAGAAGAGAGGTGGATTTATGAGGTTAAAGGGGTCAATTATATGAAGAAGGATCTAACTGAACTTTGTGCTGAACATAATATATATTATATATCGATGTTTATAATTATGCACACCTGCAACCTATATAATAGTATAATACATCACTTCAATAAAAAAGAAATATGGTACAGTCTGGTGGAACAGTGGTGGGGTACACCACTTCCGGTTGAGTACTGTTCACATGTATCCCAAGAAACAGGGTCACGCTGTGGTGCTAACAACAACAAACACGTGCAACTGAAATAAATAAATAAAATTTTTCTTCCTTCTCTTTCTCTTTGCCTGCCTACCTACCTACTCACCTTCATTCTGCCTATACCCGTCCCTTCAAAAAATTTTTTTAATAAGTAATGCTAAAACACTATAAAAGAAATGAATGCCTTTGATGGATTTAGACTGGACAGTGTGAGGAAATAATTTCTAAGCTAGAGAATACATATTAAGAGAATCCTTCAAAAAAATGAAAATCAAAGAGAACAAAGTCTTAAAAAAAAAAAAAGAAGCAACAGAAGAGAATATTCAAGATCTGTGGGGCAATTAGAAAAGGTGTAACATGGTGCACTCTGGTGGAGTTGTTACCACTACCACAGAGTGGGTTCTTGAGGGGGGTCCTGTAGAGGATTTCAGAGCCTCCCTTTCCCAAACTCCGAGAACAAAGAAAGCAGCACAGCCAGTGGAAAACAAGTTAGGTTTATCGAAGGCAAAGTGTAAAGGTGCCTTAAGATAGGGTAAGAGTGGGTCTCTAGAGGAAGACCCTCTCTCTCCCTTACTTCACACCCCCACCAGGGACTGGGGGGTGGGTGGGTAGGATAATGTTCCTTGTTAGCTTTCTCCATCTTTCTCCCCACTTCTGAGGTAGAGCCCTCCCTTGAAGAGGTGGGATTGCACAGTAGCTTCTGCACATGCACAGTTCCCTAATTCCTCTGTGATTATTGAAGGGGGTTCAACTATGAATATGCCAACTTGATTATAATGAGGGTATAATGAGCAGGTTCATTCAGAGGTGAGGTTTTTAGCCCTCTGCACCTGTGTGAGTTCAGTTTGGGGTGAAAATGACTACTTCTTCATCTACACCAAAAACTAGTTCCAGCCCCAGGTAACTATGCTTCAGTGTTCCTGCTTCTTGACTTTTGACTGGCCGGATAGAGGTCCTCTAAGACCACTGGTGGACTTCAGGTTTCTACTGACTCATAGTTTTCTAGTTTTGTTTCCCCAGCCCTCTCGCTTCTTCCAGTAGTCTGCTCTGGGCTAACTTTCCTACCTATCAGAATAATGGTTGAGTCTGATGCCTCCCATTAGGCATAGTACAAAAACAACCCAAGGACCCAGAGTTCACATCTCAGGATAGGGGAAAACAACCAAGAGGTACAACTAAAATAAAAATGAGTAAAATGCTCTTTCCTCCTCTCTTTTCCTGCCTGCCTGCCTACTAGCCTTCCTTCATGCCTGCACTTTTCCTTTCCAAAAAAAGATGTAACATATGCTTAAAAGGAATATTAAAAGGAAAAGAAAGAGAAAAGAACGGAAGGAAGTGTCTGAAACAATGACTGAAAAGCAATGCCAGACATCAAGTCACAGATATGAGAGGTAGGTATAAATGAAAAAAACAAAAAGACTATACCTAGACATCATATTTTAATTACAGAAAATCTAAAGAAAAAAATGCTGCCCTCCACCAAATTACTAAGTGTTGTTCACCACTGTCCAATGGGTTCCACCATTGTTTGCCCATTCTTTATTTGCTAACCTCATTCCTGTGCCAAGTGTTAGGGTTGGTTTTGTTTTGTCTATTCACATTCCACGTATGAGTGAGGTCATCTGGTATGTATTTTTTCAACTTTTGACATTTCGCTTAGCATAATCCCCTCTAGTTTCATCAATGTTGATTCAAATGACAGGATTTCATCTCTTCTAAGGGCTGTGTAGTATTCCATTGTATATCTGTTCCATTCTTTTCTAATAGGATACACACTTCCACACTAGTGATGGCTTGCAAATCACTACCTACAGTTTTCCATCAAAAACAGGTATTCCAGCTCCTGTCCCCGTCAAATATGTGGGTACAATTAAGGTCCAGGTGTTATTTTCAGGACTGTCACACTTTACTCTGTTTAGAGAATTCCAAGACTCTGCACCTCTGAGTAGGTACATATAAGCACCAAGCTCACAGAATACAGACTGGTGTCTGTTGTATGTTAAGAGAAGCACAGCTTGTCCATCACTTTGTTATAAGATCAAATAATCATAAATTTTCAGTCCTTATGACTATATGGATCAGAGACACCAATGACACACATTTTTACATTCAGAGCATAAACACTCCTGGATTATAACAGTTCTCAATTCTGGAACAGGAATTCGGCCACGTATGTTTGAATTGTATGTCTTTCTACAACTCAGATCATATAAGTATTCATTCAATCCTCCTACCATGTGGATCTGGCCCATGAGCACAGTCATTTGAAACTGGACTCTTAGTGTTCTCATGCGATCAAAAACGACCAATGGTCTGTATGTGGATCTCATCATTCAAATGTTCAAAGACACTGCCCCTCTGTTAAAGCCACCTACAGCTAGGAACTTGCCATTCATCTCTGCTGTTCCCAGAGCAGATCATGCATACCATAAAGAAAACATGGACCTTTGTATTAACTTCTCTGGTTACACCTCAAAAAGATCAAATTAGTTTTGAGTATTCATAGGTCAGCTTATGTGCACATACTTATGCATGCTCATATATATATATATATATATATATATGTATACACACATATGAAATGAATGACAGCAATGACACAAGGGACAGGAGGAAAGAATTACAATTATTTTGTTATTTTAAGGTACTCACATTTAGCACTGAAGTACCAGAGTGTTATTTGAAAGTGAATTTGGTTTAACTGTGACTATATATCATAAACTCTGGAGAGGTAATTAATAAAAAAAGCAAAGAAAATGGAATTGTAATTAAAATGCTCAATTATAACCACAAAAAAACAAAAATAGTGGAAGACAAAAATAGGAATAAAGAGCAAGGGCAATGACTAGAAAACTGAAATGTTTATAGAATAATAATCACTCTTAAGGTCAACAGTCTGCAAGAAACAATTTTAAAAAAAAGATAAGTTAAAACTACTAGAGAAAGAAAAACAATTAAAGCCAAAAATCAAGGAAATGATCAAAATCCAAGCAGAAATAAATGAAATAGGAAACAAAACCACAATCCAGAAGATCAATGAAACCAAAGTTGGTTCTCTAAAAAAATAAACAAAATTGACAGAGCATTGGCTAGACTCACAAAGAAAAGAGAGAGAAAATTCTCATAACTAGAATCAGAAATGAAAGGGGAGAAGTTACAACAGCTAACACAGAAATACAAAACATCTTCAGAGACTCCTATGAACATCTTTATGCTAACGAAGTAAATAAATTTGACATGAACAGACACCAAAAAGCTGAGAGAGACACCACCAAGAAAATTACAGACCAATATCTCTAATGAACATAGATGCAAAAATTCTTAACATCCATCATGAACAAGTGGGATTTACCCCAGGGACGCAATGATGGTTCAACATATGTAAATCTATTAGTGTAATACACCATATTGACAAGAGCAAGGAGAAAAATCACATGATCATATCAATAGGCAATATCAAAGAAAGTTTTTGACACAATCCAATGCCCATTTATGAAAAAAACCCTGCATAAAATGAGGACAGAAGGTACATACCTCAACATAATAAAGGTCATATATGACAAATTCACAGTCAACATCATAGTCAATAGCAAAAATTGAAAGCATTTCTTCTAAAACCAAGAACAAGGCAAGGCTGTCTGTCCACTGTCACCACTGCTATTTAACATCATACTGGAGGTCTTAGCCAGAGCCATTAGGCAAGAAAAAGAAATAAAAAGGAATCCAAATTGGAAAGGAGGAAGCAAAACTTTTATATATATATATATAAAAATATATCTGAAACCCTAAAAACTCTGTCAAAAAAATTACTAGAATTAATAAATGAATACAGTAAACTGGTAGGTTACAACATCAATGCACGATAATCCACTGTATTCTTATACACAAACAACACTAGAAGAAAATGAGATCAAGAAAACCACACCATTTAAACAGAAGTAAAAAGAATCAAATATCTTGTAATATACTTAACAAAGGATGTGAAAAACCTGTACAATGAAAGCTACAAGAAATAGAGGAGGCTCCTGTGCATGGTTGGGAAGAATCAACATTATTAATGTAGTTATCTTATCTAAAGCAATATACAGATTTAATGCAATCTCCATTAAAAATTCTAAGGACTTATTTCCAGGAAATAAAACAAAAAAATCTTAAAATTTGTATAGAACAACAAAGCACCATGAATAGGCAAAGCAATTATGAGGAAAAAAAGGAACAAATCTGGAGGGATTACACTCGAGACACTGACCTATACTACAAAGTGACAGTGATCAAAACAGTATAGTACTGAAATACTAACAGAGGCACAGACCAGTGGAATAGAACTGAATTACCAGAAACTGATCATTAACTTACAAAGTTAAAAGCATATGATGGAGAAAGGAAAGTTTTTCAATAAATGGTGCTGAGAAAACTAGACAGCCACATGCAAAAGAATGAAGGAAGATCACTCTCTAACACCATTCACAAAAATTAACTCAAATTGGACTCGAGACTTGAACATAAAACCAGAAACCATAAAATTCTTGGAAGAAAGCATAGGAAACACAGTCCATGACATCAGCCTTAGAGCGATTTTTAGGGACTCAACTCCAACATCAAGGGAAACAAAAAGAAAATTAAACTGTGACTACATCAAACTAAAAAGCAAAAGAAAACATCACTAAAACCAAAAGGAAATCTACTAACTGGGAGAAGATATTTGCATTTCATATTTTTGACAAGGGCTTAATATCTAAAATATACAAAGACTCTCAAAACTCAGTAACAGAAAAATAGGCAATCCAATCAAAAAAATGGGAAGAGGAATTGGAGAGACAGTTTTCTGAAGAGGATATACAGATGGCCAACAGGGACATGAAAAGATGTTTCTACTCTCTATCAGGGAAATGCAAATTAAAACAACAATAAGATATCACCTAACACCTGAAAGACTGGCTATTATCCAAAAGTCTGGAAACAACAAATGTAGAGAGGATGTGGAGAAAAGAACATTTTTACACTGTTGATGAGAGTGCAAACTGGTGCAACCCCTATGGAAAAGAGTTTGGAGATTCCTCAAAAAGTTGAAGATGGAAATATCATATGATCCCACCATTCCACTTCTGGGTGTTTACCCTAAAGATACAAGACACTAATTTGCAGAGATCTATGCACCCCCATGTTTATTGCAGCTCTATTCAAAAGAGTTAAGAACTAGAAACTACCTAAGTGCCCAACATCAGAAGAATGAATAAAGAAGATGTGGTATATGTCATACATAATGGAATACTACACAGCCCTTAGAAAAGTTGAAATCCTGTCATTTAAGTCAACATGGATGGATCTAGCGGGGATTATGCTAAGTGAAATAAGTCAAAAGAAGAAAGATACCAGATGATGGTAGGTGGAATGTGAATAGACAAAACAAAGGAACAGACAGACAAATCAAAACCAACCCTTGGACACTTGTAACAGGACTGAGGTTACCAATCAGTAATGGGGGCAGGGGTTTGTGGGGGCGGGTAATGGTGTGGAGTTCGCTGGACAACGAAGAATGCTTGATTTGGTGGAAGGATATGTTGACTATCTGAGGAATGGGGAAACTGAACATATGGGGAATACATATATATTCTATATATATATATCTCCTACATATAAATATGTATGAGTTTATTTGTTTAATGTGTAAAATCAAAGTTATTGCAATAAAATTTTAAAAATACAATTCAACTATAGGTCATTTACAAAAATTTCACTTTAATATGAAGACATTATCGATTAAAAGAAAACGCATGGACAAGAAACATGCCATGCCAACACTAAACAAAAGAAAGCAGGAGTACTTCTATTAACTTCAAACCAAGCAGACTTCAAAGTAAAGAAAGTTATCAAGTATAAAGAAAGATCTTATATAAAGATAAAGTGATATAGACTTAAATAAATTCTCCAAGAGACAATTTTTTACCCACAGGCTCAGATCTCAAAGTCAGATCCAGAGACTTTACAGGGTCTGCACCTTAGCCACCTTAGCCACAGGATTCACCAGACAACAATTTTTAATATATATGCCTCTAACAACAAAGCATTGAATTATTTAAGATAGAAACTAATAGAACTGCCAGGAGAAATGAGATTAACCCAATACCATAGTTGGAAACATCGACACCTCTCTCAGAAATGGACAAATCCAAGTAACAGAAAATCAATAAGAACATTGTTGAGCTCAATATCATCAACCAACTGCATATAAGTGACTATTTGAACAACAGCAGATATACCTTTTTTTCAATTTTACATGAAACATTCACCAAGCGAGACTACAGCTGAGGGATGTTTGTAGACTGTATTCAGCTGGAAGTGGCAGATCAAACCTCTACTCCAACAGTGTGTACCCTCTAGTGTATGCATTTAAAGTTATAAATTTCCCTCAGCTGCTCTTTCAGTGCAGCTCACAAATTTTTATAAGTTGTGTTATTTTCATTTAGTTAAAGATATCCTTAATTTCTCTTGAGATTTTTATTCGTTGACCTACCTATTACTTTGTACTGTATTGTTTGAACTCCACAGACTTGGGAATTTTTCAGTGATGTTCCTATTGTTGACTTATTTTTTAATTTCATTCTGGTCTACAAGCAGACATTTATGATTTCTATTATTTTAAATTTGGTATGTTTTATCCTCTAGACTGTAGTCTATGGAATAGAAATGGAATAGAAAGAAAACCTTAAACCTAATTCTTTATATAAACCTGGTATGACAAATCTGCAACTGTTTATCAGTGGAGAAAAAAATTTTTTCAATAAATAAAGCTGTGATAAGTGATAAGATCCCCACAACTTATTCCAAAGTTAAATATGAAAAAATAGGATTAATAAAAATCTTTAGAAGTTGCCATTGTAACAGTGGAACAGGATGGCAGTATTAATTGCCTACAACTTGTCTGTACCAAATTTCATCAAACTGAAGCTACACATGTCTAGATATTCACTTGGAAATAGTTTTAGCACATGTACACAGAGAAATTTATTACAATACATTTTGAATAGTGAAAAGATGGAAATAATATAAGTAACCATTGGTAAAGATGTGGATAAACTATAATTGTACTATGAAATTCAGATATTTAAATGAACTACATACACCTCTAGATATATATCTAGATACATAGCAAAAATATGAATAAAAAAGCAAAACTACAGAAGAAGAAACATTCTACAATTATACTTAATTTACTTAAAAGTATAAAAACACAAAAATACTATATTATGAATACAAGCATAGGAATAAGTATAAAAAGATTCAGGGTACATCCTGGTGGCTCAGCGGTGTAGTACACCTGGGAGCAGTCCCACATACATCCCAAAGTCCAAGGTTCAAGACCCATGGCAGGGGGAAACAACCAATGTAAACAACTAAATAAAAATAAAGTGCTTTCTCCTCCTCCTGTCTCTTCCTGCCTGCTTGCCGACTTGCCTTCATTGCTGCATTTAACTTTCCTTTAAAAAAAAATTTTTTTACAGGAAAAAATACATCTCTGACAAGAGGAGGAGGAAAGGGACTTTATCTATATATATATAACATTTTATATCTTTTAAAAATACATGTCTCATCATTCTTGCCCTTTTGGCTAAGATCAAGTGCAAAAGAGACATCTAAAAACAGATATGGCAAAATGTTGAATAAAATTAGCAAGATGGGTAACTTAAGTATTTGCTAATTATTGCCTATTTGAAATAATCCATAATTTTAAAAGTTTTAATTACTTTTTAAACAAAATAAAATCATTACACTAGATGGCTTTTAAAAGTAATTCCTAGTTCTCATAGTACTGATGATAAACTGCAACCTACTATTATTTGTGTGGTGCTCATGTTTCCCTTCCCAAGGCAATAAATCCTTAAGTGTGTCTGGTATGGGAACACTGCCTTCCCAACAATTAGCACAGCACCTACCATAAGCAGCTATCAAAAAACAACCTGACAAACAACTAACAGACCTCTTGACACAAACTTCTTCAACCATCCAACACATAGTCAACTTGGTATCATTAAATTATTAAAGTACACAATTTTTAGCTCTTCTGATCCTATACCCTCACAACAAAACCACATTTTTCTTTTTAAAATGGTTTTGTCAATTTCTTCTCTTTTTCTGTTATCCTTCACTATTCCAAAGAACACTGATTATATTTAGTCAACATGAGTTCTGCTTCCTTTCAAAAAAAAATTCTTCCTAGATACTTATGATGCTCATTCCTAAAACTTTTGCCAGTATCTTCTGAAGGATATCCAGATTATTTTGAAGATGTCTTTTTACTGGGGTTCTGTTTTTTTTTTTTTTTTCCCAAAAAATAAGGCTGCCTTTAATTCCTGTCCTTCAAATTAATTTTGCTCTTTCTGCTGGCTTCTCCTTCCTGTATGCTTACAAACAGGATTTGAGATAATTCCCTATAAAGCTTTCATCTACCTTCAGAATCCAAAGTTATTGTTTTACAGAAGATGACTGAGCAGATTTTAGAAAAGTAGGTATATAATTCTGGGAATACAAACAACCAAACTAGAATGTTCATTTGAAAAGGTGCTCTACAAAAGAAATTGTGATATAAAGATTAAAAAATACTAATCTAGCAAATTAAAAAATATAAGTGTACAAGTAGAAAAGATTCTCACATGAGTGGTCTGACGAGATGTTGTGTGGCACCAAAACAAAGTCATCCGTGTCACAAGAAGAGTTCTTGCTACTAGTACTGGCAGAATCTTTGGACACTTGTAGATAGTTGGGAGGACCCAATGGTGGGGAGGATAAGTTTTCTTCCTGAATATGCTGCATATCTGGAAGGGACTAAAATTAACAACATAAAATTAAAACTGGCCTAGTAATAAAATGCATATCAGAATAGCTATTAAACTAAAGAATATTTTTTCCATAAAAATGGGTATAAAGTTCAATTTCTTCTAAGATTTTTAAAAAATCTATGAAAAAATCCTTCCCTTAGAAAAGCATAAAGTATCTTTGCATAAAAACTTGCAAAATGTTTTCCAAAATGATACCTAAAAATACATCACACCACTTTTGTCACATGTACATGTCTGCCTCTCCTGAAATTTTTGAGGTGTTTCATCATCTCAACCTCTTCAGTTTCAGTATATGGCTTAACAAAGCAAATATTCAATTATTGTTCACTTAATGACTAAAACCAGATGTCCAGAGGCCTTAATTAATGACATCCTGCACACACACAAAATTTGAATCTCCAATGAAGAAAACATTGTAAACAGGAGACCATGTTATGTAACAGAGTAGACAAATCAAGATAAATACATTTAAGCCTAGAGATCTACTTGCACTCATAGAATGAAAGATTTGGAAAATCTTAACAGGTGAGGGTGTATATTCCTTTTGTTAGAAAGAGGAGGTGATTTCTGGGAAATAGGATAATAAGGGAAGAACGCATATAAATATATTTAAACAAATACTTAGGCATAAGTAACAATTTTTTGCCTTTTGCCTAAGGTCAAGTACTCTAATGACAACTCTAATTGAATGTCTTGATTTACAATGGTTTTCTAAAACAATGAACTTTATAACAGTATTAAGTTTCCTATAACTCCATTTAACTTTTATTTTTATCTAAGAAGATAAATATTCATAATGTTATTTAAACCTAAGTCTTAAAAACACCCAATTTACTGCTAATGCTCCTTTGAATGTCATTGAGGAATGAAATCAACCTCAAATCTGATCACTACTTTTATGTGCATGTGATGTACACATGCATGACAGCCTACCTCTCACCATTTGAAGAGATCTTATGTTTCAAGGTAATCAGAGAAAGAAAAATGGGAAGATTAACATTACTGAGCATCAACCATGGACTAGGTACCATTAAGAGTTGTCCATATATTACCTAACTTCAACCCTATTTTTAAATCCATTTCATATACAAATAAACAAAACTCAGAAAATTCAAAAATTTGCTAGACACACACACAATTAAAAAGCAGTTAAGATATGATTCCAAGTATCTAACTCCACGATTTCTTTCCAGTGGCTCAGGCAGAACTTTTTCAGTTTCTTCCCCTGCTACTTAATAAAATGATCCACACATCTTAGTGGAAATGATGCCTCTCCTCAAATTCAAAGCTAATCTCTCCACCTTACTCCACATTGGGTTCTCTCCCATCTCAAGGACTTAGGATCAACTTTCTCTGTTCATGATACTTTCACCTCTTCCTTCACTCTGACCCCATAACATCCATAAACATGTTTAATTTTCTCATATCTCAAACCCCTGCTACCATCTCATCACCATTTTCTCACATCTTTACTTCTTAACACTGTTTCTTGAGTATCAGTCTTCACTGACTGCAATTCCTCACTTCCTATGTATCCCTTAACCCACCATAATTCACTTTTTTACTTCATTCCTCCAATAAAATTCATTTTATTTTATTAAGTTTACCAATAACTCCCAATGTTAAGTCCTCTGAATACTTCCTTTATTCCTTAAATTACTTGAATTCTCTGCTACACCTACTCTGTGGACCATTCTTTTCTTGAAACTTTACCTCTTCATTCAGTGATCTTTTTTCTCTTTGCTTTTCCTCCTACTTCTTAATCTCTTTTGTGGGTACCGGCTCTTCATTTATCCTTTAAAGGAGAAGAGTGCCATATGGAACTCTTCAAAATATTACCTGTGCCCTCTATACCTACCTAATGTCCACTCTCAGCCTCCTATATTCAACTACCATTTATAATGACTGTAGCAGAGATTCTCTCCGACAAGCTCCAGATCCCTCTGCTCACAAGTCCCCGCCTATACAATGCTAATTTATCACCTTTTATATTCCAAAGCATTCCTCCCATGCTCCTCTAGTAAGTGACTTCATTTTGATCCAGTCATTCAGTTCCCATCAAGGTCTCCCTATTCCTTCAATCTGAAGTTCAAGTAACCTCTAGGCTCTGTAAACTTTCTCATACGTGGTCCCTCATCTTTCCCTTTCCTGCTGTTGCCTTTGTTCTAGCCATTCATTCTCAAACGAAACAGTCACAATAGTCTAGAGCTGTTCTTCCTTTAGCAGAGAGATCTCTCTGTTCTGTGTCTCCATTTAAGTCTGCCACCTGCTTTTAGAAGAATCTAGTTAAAACACACAGTGAATCACATCATGCCTCCACTTAAATTACTCAAGTGGTGGCGGGCCCTGATAGAGTAGTGGTTAGGTCCATTGCCTCCAGCTGAGCACAGTCCTCATATATCCCAAGGACCTGGCTTCATGGCTTCATGTCTGGGTCCCAGGGCACCCACCAGATGAATAACTAAATAAAATAAGTGCTTCTTCCTCCTCTTCCTTCCTACCTGCCTCTACTTCATTTCTACAAGCACCTTTCCTTCAAAAAAAATTGACTCAGGTGGTTTACCATAACTTTCCAAAGTCTGAATCCTTTGCTCAGTGCCCAAGTCCTGCCTCTTCCCTCCTTTTCTAGCCTACCACCTCATTACTAATGTCTCTCTATCCATCAGACTGAACTACTTATAGAAGTCTTGACCAACAGAACTTCCTGCAATGATGGAAAGCTTCTATGTCTGAACTGTACAATATGTTAGTGATCTACTATATATGGCTACAAGTACTTGAAATGTGGCTAGTATGCCTAAAGAACTGATTTTTAAGTTTTGCTTAATCCTAACAAACTTAATTTTAAGTGTCTATAACAGAGCTACAATCCTTCTGTGGCTCATGTTTCCATGACTTTATGACCAGGAATCCCTCTGCCTACATACAATACCATTCTTTTACTAATTGACCTTGCTTCTTTCTTCAAAACTCAGGTAAGTGCCCTCCTCTAACCAGCCTTCCTGAGATCTTGATCTGATTTCATGTCCCTCATCCATACCCCAACAGGGAATAAGGATATGCTACATGTGCTGAATTAAGATCTCCTTAATGTAAGAAACTTCATCATCTTACTCAGTATAAACCAGAACCTCACACAAAATAGGCATTTAATCCATGTTATAAAAGCAACAGTCGAGATATTATGTAAACAGCATTTAATCATTTAATCTATAGCCCATATCATAATTAAAAGAAATATCTGTATTTTTTTTGTTGTGCTTTTTTCATTTTTTGCCTTTTAAAACTTTTTCTGGAAAAAAGTACCACTGGGAATTTTTGTGAGAATGTAAAAAGGAGATTGCTATATCTGTGTGTTTGGGTATCAATCCTCAGTCTAAGAGTCTACATTAGCTGTAGAAAAGGATCAGGACACGTGTGAAATCATCTTATTTTTGGCAGATTATGTTAAAAGCAAGGTCTTTCAAACCATTCACATTTTCTAATCTCACTAACTACAAAATAAAAAGAAACATTCTTGATTTCTTTTTTTATCCCCATTTTCTTTTTTCCATTTACTTCAAGCATTCACTTTTAATAAAGGTCTTCCAAAATGGTTTTTCCACCAAAGATTTTATCGAAACATGCCTCCTATGGTGGTAGCATTCTTTTCTGCTCTTCCCTAGTCATCCAAGCTTAGTTCATTTTACTCTTCCCTTTAACAACAATAAACTCCACATATTCTACCCGGTGAAAGCAATTTCTGGCTCCTCTCTTTCTCATCCCTTGGTCACTCTACCATCCCCCAGTTTCCTTTATACTTGCTCTCCCACAATTAATTCCTGTGTTCCTTTCTCTAGCATGAGCTTTGCTTTTCATATTATTTATCACCACTTCTTCTGACATTCACTATGGCTGGCATGTTCCACACACGACCATCACCCCTCTGCGAGTCAAGATTATGCAAACACTACCAGGTCTACTTTACAGATGGGAACCATCATCCAAGGTTCAGCTCCCAAATGACCTGTCCAGTTACAGAGCAATGAGGAGGGCCGCACTGAAGCCGTGGCTCCAAATAAAACCTGTACTCTTTCCATGACAATATATTCCCTCTACTTTTCTCCCCAATACTCCAAAATCCAGGGTTTTTATATATTCCAGATTGAAACAGGAAATATAAGATTTTTTCCCTCTTGGTTTTTTTTTTTTTTGTTACTTTTTAAAAATATATTAGACTATCTGCTATTTCTAATTTGAGTCTGCAGGCTTGTGCAAGAAAGGTTTTCTGTGAGTTTTAGGACTTGTTCATTTGCAAAAGACTGCATCAGCATCTACTTTAGCTATGGGCTGCTAGTATTATTAGGAAAAAAAATAATAATAGAAGTTGCCATTTCCTGTGTATTTACTGTGTGCCAGACACTGCAATAAGTGTTTTTCTCAGCTATCTTTAAAGAATCCTAGAAAGAAGGTACATTATATTCACTTAACATCATGAGAAACTGACTCGAGATTAAATCACTTGTCCTAGTTAACACAGCAAGTAAGGGACAGAGAAGCTTCCAAATCTGGTGTTCTTAAACCTTTGAGTTGTTTCAACCCACTAATCACCTCTTTATGGCTCCCCCACTCTTCTGCCAGCAAAATTCAAGAAAGTCATGTTTGTCAGGCCTATGTAGAAAATACTCCAATAACTGAAACAAGAGCCCTTGAACCTTCAGCTTGAGGAAAAGACTCAAGGTCACAACCCTCCTAGGATACAACAGAGATTTGGGGGAAAGGTCAGTCTAGAAAGTACAGAAAAGGTCAAGATAAAAACCCTGGGAGAGTAGAGGAGGGCAAAGTTGTAACTAGACCATCACCAGAAGTTCCCAGGATCAAGAAAAAGCGCTTAGTCTGGAGGGAAACCAGCCATGGAGGAAATGGCTTGGGAACCTCAGAGAAAGAGGGAAGCAACCTTAAAGGGTCAGTAATCACATGAGGGAAACTACGTCAGTAAAATCTGGCTCAGCAGTGACTCCTCCATCATGAGATATTTTACACACAAAATTAAAATTGATGCTTCTGGCATTCAGATAAAATAAATAGTTTTTATCTATTCATCTGTAATAGGTACTCCTTTGTTTGCAAGTATCATGCTCAAACTCACCAGGGCAAGGTGAAAGAACTATACACACTGTTCAAAGGAAAATGGTCCAAGAAATGTTATCATTTCTTACTGAAACTTATAAGCAAAGCTAAATTATTTAGACTTCTAAATCTAAGCAGTCTAAATCCAAGCCCATGTGACAAAACAATAATGCTCTTCCCCCTAAGGCTCAGCTGTACTAGTAAACACTATACACACAAAGAATATTCACAATGTATCACAGTCTCCATTTGTGAACAGATACAATAGCAGTAACTTTGAAATTATTGTTAATAAAACCAGAACTTACTGGTGGAGAGGCAAAACGACACGATGGAGAGCTGCCACAGGAGCTTCCAGAGATAGAGCCAGCATACACAGGCACTGGAACTGGGCAGGCTATAGGAGAAATCCAGGTGAAGGGATATACCACACTTTGTGATGCAATTACATGACTTATCTAATACAAAAACCTGTAAAACTACATCTTTGTGTTGACCAAAAATCTGCATTCACCTATTTAATATAGCTTGTATGGATGAAATTAAAAATGCAGCAATTATTAAAAACTATCTAAACTTGAATTTGGGAGGGAAAAAAAGAACTGTTTATTAAACATAACTATAGATACTTAAGTAAAACTCAATGAAATCTCAAGAAACAGAAAACTGATTTTGTAGTATAAAATATTAATTTTCCCTTAAGCTTGCATTCGCTGTAAGTAAAAAATACAAAACAAAAAACAAAAAACAAAAAAAGGTACTCACATTTTTTTACTGGAACTTGCTCAAGAAAAGGATGGCTAAAAAACGCTTCTGTAATGAAAAGAGAATGTAGTCCGTAAACTTTCTGTAATGAAAAGAGTCTATAAACTAATACTGGCTATCAGATTAATCTTGCCAATACATATTCAACATAGTGTATGAGTTCATAAATAATTATTACTACCTTCTTTATATAGCTTCCATTTCCATGTTATTATTATGTCATCTATAAAAATGATGAAGTTAAAAGTAAATTCTTAATCAATAAAATTTTTTAAATAGTTATTGTGAATTTTTAAAAATCCATTCCCCTAACAGCACACACTGAAATGACTTAGGCAGATGTACTCTTTAACATGTGCTGTACTCAAGCAGAGATTCCCATGAAGTATTATGACCAAGCACTTGTTAAGAACATATTTAAATAGTGACTGTTGTTTATTATCCTAAGAAGAAATGTAGGCAGATAGATTTATACAATAAATTCTATGTTTCTATCATAGAAGTATTCCTGTAGCTGGCCTCAAATTTCAAAAAGAAATATTAACTTAATTTTTTTCTTTTCTTTTAAGGATAGAAAGGAGAGGAGGAAGAATCATCTTTATTTATTTTGGTTTATCACTTCAGCCCTGGGTCACCACAAGGTCAAGAACTTGGGTCCTGGGCTTTTATAAGGTCTGCAGGACAGTGTCTCAACCACCTGAGCCACAAAGCTGCACCCCTTGATTTAATTTCTTAAGCTACTCGTACCAAGGAAAAACCTGCACAATAAGTCTGCTAATTAGACAAAGATAAATGAGTAGGTTAGAACACAGTGGTATATTACTTTCCTATATATTTAAAGTATTTCATTGTTTCTTTTAAAACCCACATGGACGACTCATTTATGACTAAATTTCAGACTTGTATGATATTAACTACTACGAAGTAGGCAAGGACAATAGTATACTACAAACACGAAGGTTATTAAATAATGCAAAATCAAGAATAAGCTTAACTCAGGTTTAGTCTAAATTATCTTCTACTCTCTGAAGGATACCATGAGTTTCACTAAAATATGTAACACCTCTTGGAGTAAAGATCAATCACAAGACTTATTAAGAATAGAAATGTGCAAGATTGAGAAAAACGTGAGTTTCCTACTTCCAATTATTTTGAGAACAAAGATTAATATATAAGTATGAACTGTAATTTGATAATAAAATTTTATTCTTATTTCTACAAAGGACATAATAATAGAGATGAAACAGAAAAGATAATGAAATATTTTAATTGGCTGAATGCAAATACTCTGAAGCCATCTTCTAAATTAATTGGTATAGTATAAAAGTATATAGGTATTTAATATAATCTTTAATTTTAAAATTGTTACCCAGGAGTATGTTGTTTCTCTATTGACTCATATTTCTCAGGATTATAGAGCAACTCAGTTTAATTTCTCCTTTTGAAAGATAAAAATATTTGCCAACTATATGAACTAAAATTTAATTCCAACTTTACAAAGCTTTAAGGAAATAAATACTGACTCTTTATTCTTTTCCTCCACACAGAAACTAAAAAGAGGTATCGTCTAGTGAGAACAGTCAGTAGGACAAAGAACTGAATACCGGCACATATGAGCTCCTTATTTAATACTCACAAACATAATACAAGGCATTATTATCTTCCTTTCATAGATAAGGAAAGTGAAGCACATAAAGGTCTTGTATCTTCTCCAATGTTTAAAGAGTTAGAAACTGGAGAAACTAGAATTCAAATCGTAATCTGCCTTACTCAGAAGCCCATGTGGATTTCCATACATTCATGAACAGATAAAAATTCTGGAATAAATTATTGCACATCTTCATTATTATTACAGCTATTACTAAAGGAAAAATACATTTTTTCTAAGAATTTCAAGATCACAGTTTATTTATAAGCCTTTTCATTACACATTTTCTGTGGTCTTTCTGGTTTGACATTTCAATTCCTTCTGTTTTTACATAAGACTGTTTAAGAACAAGATTTAAAAGAACAATCATTTTGGCATACCCTGGTGGCTTAGGGGTTGAGTTCGTGGCCTTTGGCGCGTACATTCCAGGAAGCTGGATACCCTACCAGGAAGGGGGGGAAGGGCAGGGAGAACAACCAGGATGCACAACTAAATGAAATAATAAATGCTTCTTCCTCCTCTTTCTGCCTGCCTACCTTGCATTCATTCCTGTCTGCACCTTTCCTTTAAAAAATAAAATTAAACAACTTTTTACATAAGATTGACGAGAACAAGTTAACAAATTATTCCCTTAAAAGAACTGAGATCCAAACAGTTTCAGGGGTAAACATTCTTTCAAACTTCAAGAACCAGATAATCCCTATGACGATAAGCATTCTAAGTCCTTTCATTATACATGAAGAGCAAAATGTTATTTGAAGATAAATTGTGAAAAGTTAAAGTACTTTGAGGGAAATTTCTTGCTTTTAATGTTTATATTATAAAAGACGAAAAGCTCAAAATCAATCAAATCACACATTCCCAAGGGTCATCACACTGCTCCTCTTTCTTCAACCCCAACTTCAAGGTTAGTGATTTTTCTACCTGGATTCTGGTATGTTTCTCCTCCTTTCCTTGCTCCCAGATCTTTTCCCATATCTATCTCCAGGCTAGACATATCCTCTGAAATCCAAGTGTCCTTATGATGAGATGTAGAATGAACATCTTAAACATAACATGCTTAATCTAAACTCCCTATCTTGATCCCTTAGCCTGCTCTAGCCACAGTCTTTCCCATCTCTGTAAGTGACAACTTACATTCTTTCAGTTTATGCCAAAAACCTTAAAGTCATCTTTGTCTTCTCTTTCTCTCATACCCACATCCAATTCATTTATAAATACTGTCACCGCTACCTCCTAAAAGATCCCAAATTCAGTGACTTATGACAACCTCCATGCTATTATCCCAGTCTAAATTACTTCATCTATCATCCGGGTAACTGCTATAATCTGACTAATCCCCCAGTTTCTGCCCTCTTCCTGTCTACCCTCCCTTCAACCCTCAACACAGTACCTTAACAAGGAACCAGAATAATCCGTTTAAAATATTAGTCAGATCATATTTCTTTGCTCAAAACTCTGCAATAGGTCCCTGTCACACTGAGCAAAATCCCAAGTCTTTAACTGATCTTCCAGCTGCTCCTCCAGCTTATATGGTATGTTCCTAGTTCTGAGCATTTGTACTATTATTCAGTCTGCCTAAAACGGTCTTCCCACAGATAGCCACATGGCTCACCATCTCATGTATGTCAATCAAGATTTTGTTCAAAGGTCACTTTCTCAGAAAGGTCTTCACTGACCACTTTGTTTAAAATGTAAATCTTTACCCCATCCCTATTTCTCTTCCCTCTTTATTTTTTCCACAGTATGTATCACCTTCTAATATATATAATCATCATTTATAATTTGTAATCTCTCTTCCACCAGAATATACATTACATGAGGGCAGGGATTTTATTTCTCTATCCCCTGTACCTAGATCACAGTAAACAGGCAATTAATAAAATATTTACAAAATAAAAAGACAAAGACAGAAAGGAAGGTCAAATTAATTTTATTTTTTTGAAGCTTCTATAGTGTCTTTTTAAAAATCTCTTCCAAATATAAAAGAATAAAATTAAGAAGCATACAAAATTTGAAAATATTACTTACCGAAGTCCATTCTATCCTTTTGGTTTCTCTGAAGCAAACCCAAAAGGAGATTAGCCAAATAAGGTGATGTTTCTCTGGGAATACTGGGGAAAGGAATAAACAACCTAAGTGGTAAGCTCATATATATTAACTACATGACTTTTCCCTTCATTGTAGTAAATGAAAATGTACAGTTTCATAAACACAACAATATACCATGTAATAAGAATACTATGATAAAAAAACCTCAATCCTTAAAGAAAACAATTTCAAAATAAACACTAAGCTATTGTCTTTGAGAAATTGTATCAATCTGGGAAGATTCCTGTATTGCACCATTATTGTTGTTTATTAGAATATCTTCAAGAGTAAAGCACTTCACAAGGATAGATATTTTTTCATTTTAACACAACTTCAACCTTCTACTAACAGCAGCTTTAGAATTCTATTAAAACAGAGGCCTCCATTTTTTTTTCTGGAAAAATGCAGGGCTTAAACAAACACAACTGTGAAATGATAGTTTCCAAAAAAATCCAAAAAGGAAAAGGTAAACAAAACAATAAGAAAATAATAGAATATATAATTCACAGAAAAAGTACAGAAAAATATTAAACAAATGAAAAAGAGCCAACTTTACTAGTAATGAGAACAATGAAAATTAAATTAATGGATAATCAGTTCTCCATTTGTTAGGAATCAAGACTGGTAACATCTCATGTCGGTAAGATGTGGGGAAAAGAACACTCGCTATAAAACTGGGACAGACAACTTGGAGAACATATCTTTTAGTCCAACAATCCATTTCTAAGAGTCCACCCTAAATAAACACAAATTTACGCAGTAATCAAAAAACTGAAATTATCTGATTGAAAAGAAACGACACATCTAACCATGAAGCTCTCTATTACCACTTAAAAGAACGTAGTGATAGTGCTCTAGTATGTGGAACAATGTCTGCGATATACAGTAAGAGCTAAAAAAATAAAAGCTGCATAACAATTTTCAAAGTATGCTGTTATTTGCATTGAACCACATTTGTATTTGTATCAACATACACATAAATAGGCACTCAAGTGTCTACAAAAAAGATTTGGAAGATACACAGCAAATTCTTATTATCCCTAGAGTAAGAAAAGACCTAGGGGATAATTGACTTTCTATTTTATGCCTATCTATTCTGTTTGCAATCCTATTTCCTGAAAAAATGCATATTAATTTAAATTTGTTTCTTTTAAATGTACATTTTAAAAAAAAGAAAACATGGTAGAGCACTACAGAGGCACCTATGATGCACTAGCAATTTTCAAATTCCTTTTACAACAAATGCTTTCACATTGCTGTCAACTGAAAAAGAGATTCAATAATGGAAATACATAATACCTATAGTTTGTCATGCCCTGGTGGCTTAACAGGTGAGAACACCTGATACAGTCCACTTATATCCCAAGGACGCAGGGCAACTAGGGGCAACCACCAAGATGAACAACTAAGTGAAATACTTTAAAATAGAGAGTTTAAATAAATAACATTGTATTGACAAATATTATAGCCAAGTGTAATCAAAACAAATACCTAGGCAGTAAGCTCCTGTTTTTTTCATAAAACATCCTTAAGTCTTGAGGACTATTGGCCTGTTAAAAAAAAAAAGAGGGGCTTAATTTCCCAAATAATCAGGGCAAAAACTCCAAGTCATATGATTAGTGCTTATATAATTACTATTAAACATAGATTCTGAACTTGGAAGTCATAAATTCTTAAAGGAGACATAGATGGGCAGTAGGAATTTCTAAAATTTCTTATATTATCAGAATTCTGCATATCTGGCATAATGTGTCTTCTCTAAAGTCAGACTCTGACAGACCTAAAACTTAGAAAAGATTAAGGAACACTATTCCTTTTTGGTCCAATGGCTATGGCACAAGATATAAAAACTCTGAATCTGGGTTTCTGACCCTGGACCAGGGGTGGCAAAAAAAAAAAAAGGGGGTGGGGTGGGGGATGCACAACACACCCTTGTGGTTCAGGTGGCTGAGACGCTGGCATGCAGACCATGTAAAGCCCAAGGACCTGGGTCCAAGACCTAAAGTCAGAGTGGAAATTCAAAAAAATAAAATAAAAAATAAAAGGTAATTCTTCCCTCCCTCTCTCCCTTCCAACTTCCCTTTTTAAAAAAGGAGAAGAAAACCCTATTCTGGAGGGCACATGGTCTACCTAACAGGTACAATTTTATTGTATAAAACTGGGGTGTGTTTTATTTAGGATTTTCAAGAGATTCAAGGAAGAGAACTAAGTATACTGTTACTACTCAGTCTCTGCATAACAAGAAGAAGCTCTCTTATAATAAGAGGCACTAAATTAACAAAACTGATTCTACATATACAAACTAGACTGGGAAATTAAGTGTTTAACCTGGTTGTTCTAATTTTTTGGTATCATGTTGGAAAAACAATTTCACTTTGTTCCAGTTTTCAGATTCAGAGACCCTCTTTCTAACTAAGCAACATGAATTCAAAATGAATCATGATGATTACATTATAGAAGGCCCCTTTTTTGACAGGATGGATGGGATGAGGAAGAGAGGATGAAAGATGAAAATAATTTCCATAAAGCCGAACAATTAACTCTCTCATCCATCAGTGACAGGAATACGGATAGAACTAGAGACCAGACCATACCCAAGACCCCTAACCAGGCTAAGCAGGTTGTTAGCCTGACCCTGGCTATTTTTCACTAGCCTGAAAAACACCAAACAGGCTTCACACCCACTCCAACTACAAAGGAAAAAGGCACATGATCAAAAGAAGAAAAAAAAAGCAAAAGAGGTGCACCCTAGTGGTTTAGTAGTTAAGTCCACTGCCTCTGGCTGATGAAGTCCACATATATCACAAGGACTCAAATTTGTGACTCGGGGCTGGGAAGAACAACCAAGATGAACAACTAAATAAAATAAATGCTTCTTCCTCCTCTCTCTCCTTCCTGCCTGCTTGCCTTCATTTCTGCCTGTACCTTTCTTAAAAAAAAAAAAAGCAAAGAGATTCTGGCTCACCAGAGTTTTTGCCAGCAACAAAATCAAAATAATTCACAAAGGAATCAAAAACACTGCTTTCACAGTAGTCCTCATTTTATAAGTGAAAAGCAACTGTAAGTGAGAAGATCCCAAAACTAAGCATATAGGTAAAAGAAAAAAAGCCTACCTGAAAAGGTGGTTTTCCGACTAGGCATTGATAGATCACTGTTCCTATACTCCACAAATCTGCCTTAGCATCATAATGTTGAGACATAATAACCTCAGGAGCCTGGGGATAAAAATATTCAAGAGACATGTTACTTCCCTATTAATGTGCTTATATTAACTAGCAAAGATCATGCTCCTAACGAAACTACTGAAATAAAACATGCTGGGATAGTTCCCTAATCAAATGATTCTACAAGGACTTAGAACTATATTCTTACTTTGATTTACTAATAAATCTCAAAATCAATATTGCATGAAAATAAGTTATAGAAACCAAGTATTTGTAAAAATTATTATGGACAAATAAGCAAAGTAAAGTATTAAAATAATAATAAAACATCAAGACAAATAAGACAGAATGTTAACCTTGTTAAATATGGGTTGTAGGTACACAAGTATTTGCTTCATTATTCCTTTTTCTTTCTGTCATCTAAAAGTATTTTTAAATAATATACAAGCTGGCCCTGCTGGAATAGTGGTTAGGTCTGCTGCCTCTGGCAAAGAGTATAGTCCACATACATCCCAAGGACCCAAATTCATGTCTCAGGGCACGGGTAGGGGGGAACAACCAAGATGATTAACTAAACAAAAATAAATAAAATGCTTTTCCCTCCTCTCTCTGCCTGCCTTCCCACACACCTTCATTCTTGCCTGCCATTCAAGAACTATGATGCAAAACACAATTATAAAATTTGTTTTAAAAGCAAAGGCAATTTCTCTACTGTTTTTTCAGCGCTATTTTCCCACCTCTCACTAGGGAAAAGTATCATCAATCAGGACAAATATTAAACAGAAATATTAAATGTCCTTAAAGACAGTGAAATTATATTTCCCCAGTATAACACATTTATGCATTGTCCCTAGTAAATTTGCTATTGTGTCAACTTCCTTCGGTAATCAGCCCAAGTATTTAATCCTCAAAACTAATTAGTAGTTTAAGGCTGAACTAATCTCATACTCAAGAAACACAAAATAATTTTAATTAAATTATAAAATGTATCATATAGCAATAAAATTATGATCAAGAAAGTAAACTGAATGCAAACAAATTATTTTTTAACTTGGATTTCTAGTTCCTGTGATTCAAAGTTGATTTTAAATTAGAGGAAACCTAATAAAACATAAACCCATTTTAAACTTTAGACACGAAATAGGTACATTTATTTACTTTACAGAATTCTTAAGCTACAGAAATAGTTATTACCAGGTTTTATACTTTTTATTAGTTAGAAATTTCATAGCTTTATCCCACCAGGCATGACAAAAGAAAAGCTAAACTTTTTAGCTTTTAAGTGTCTACCTACTAACTGAAAAAGTCTTAAGACAGGGACCTTGTCAAAAGACAACATGCAAAAGATGAGCATATCCTTTAGCTAAAGAGGTGCCACCAAAAGGATTTTTTAAATATTCCTACTATTAATATTAAGGATATTTAAATTGCTAATTTTCAATCTAATAGAGGATTTCTACCATAATAACTAATCTTTTTAAAAAAAGCTAAAATCAATGGGCAAAAATGACTTTTACATTCCATACTGTTAAAGCAAAAGATATCTAGATTAGAGCATTATTAGTAATAGAATGAACACTACTAATATAAACAGCAATTAAAACTACAAGAAATCACATCAGAAACAAGCATTATACTTAGATTTTCAATGCCTATGCACACTACATGCTTTAAGTACACAATGACGTGCCCACTCACCATATACATTGGGGACCCACACAGTGTTGCAGCCATCATATTACTATGTAGGTAACGAGCAAAACCAAAATCCGCTATTTCACAAAATAAAAAAGAGAAAAACAAATGACACCTTTGCTCGATATGATTCTTCAAGACACAAGAGTGCAAAGGAAAATATGAGAAATAAACAGTGTATTAAATAAGACTGTCCACCAAAGAAAAAAATAGCTACCTCAATTTCAACAAGCTAAGAAATAAGAGTAATCATCAACTGTGCAAGTCACTGCTCTGCCACTTTTGTAACCAAGGAGCACAAAGCTTTGCAAGAGAAAATGTTAATTAAAATAAATGATGCATTAACACCGTTCTCATTAAATAGCGATAACAAGTATAGAATTTGAACTGTTATTCTCTTCCATTTTCAAGCACCAGATATAACTATATAAAATCAGAAATTTCTGAAAATACTGATAAAATTATTTTTCTAAAAAGCAGAAAAGCTAAAACCTAAAACCTAGCATTTGAAGCTAAAGCTGCTTCAAATGATTTTGATACAAGTGTTAAAAAAACAAAACAAAACCTGCCAAAGAAGAAATTTGAACTGGCCTCTTAGATCCCTGTTAAAATATTATAAACCATAAAGAACCAAGGTTATTAATTTGCTGCCAACAATTATATTACATCAGTTTCCCTCTGATGAGAATCAGGATTTGCTACTGGATTTGTGTTTAAGAGTTCCCTAACATGAGCCCTTTGACCCTTTCTGAATTTTAACCTATGCTGCCAAAAATGTATCTCTCTGAACTCAAAGTGCATCAATAAAATTCACATTTCTAACAAAACAAAACTAAAATTACCTAAAACTACTGAGTCTCAAAATGACCTTTGCATGAAACAACACATGGCTGTTTACCTATTTTGATGCGAACACCACTAACGCTTGACTTTCTGCGACTGGCATAAGACAGCAAGATGTTCTGTGGTTTAAGGTCCCTGTGGATTATTCCTTTGCTGTGCAGAATTCTCATGGCAGCTGCAATCTGATGCAGAAACACTCTGATAGTATCTTCACTCAGAGTTCCTTTAGCTGGTAGAAAAAAGTTACATAAATATTTAAGGACAATCAAATATCATTTGCATCTTCCATCAAGAGAACTGAGTTGTTTGAACATGAAGGGAATGAGGAACTGGGATTAAATTTTTTCAAAATTTTTTTAGTTTAAAAATTTCAGGCACAACCTCATGGAGTTTCAGTTAGGTCAACTGCCTCTAAAGGACATAGGTCACATAACCCTGAGTTTGAGTATCAGGTCTGGGGCAAGAGGAGTGGGGTGACAACGACAATCAATCTGAACAACTAAATGAAAAATACAGTGCTTCTTCCTCTACTCTCTTCCTGCCTGCTTGCCTACTACTGCCTTCATTCCTGTCTGCACCTTTCTTTTAAAAAGGGGAAAAAAAATTTTAGTCTATGTTTAATAATTTCAGATATCTCAATTTTTTTTTTCTACCCATGGCCCCAGATGGTGAACCCTGGTCCCTGGGCTTTTACATGGTCTGTATCTTAGCTGCCTCAGCTGCCTGAGTCAAAAAGGCATGATCTACATTTGCATCTTTTGTTTTCACCAGTGCTCGTTTTTGTTTTTCCTGTTCAGTTTTTACAGCTAAAGCTATCCATTTTTCTAAACAGATGCTCAACAAATGTGAGTCTTCTCAAGTCAAAAAATAAATTTCCCTTCATATTAGTCTAATACCTGGGACAAATGCCCGCAATTTCATTCCAACCATTACATGAGCACACATTAAAAAAACAGTTGAAATCCTTGCATGTAGAGACTGAGACATTACTACCACTTGTATTTGTAAGGAATCTGCATTCCCACATTTCTACCCTTTCATTTCTTCTATTTCAATACCTGTCTACCAAAGTATCTTTGGTAATTAAAGATATCTTTAAGAAGAAATATTTTAAGTTTTTTTCACTACTACAAGGAAATAGCATGAACATTATTTGAGAGTAGTCATTATTCTGTAACCTTACAGTATTTCTTTAAAAAAAAAAAAAAGGAAAGGCACAGGCAGGAATGAAGGTGAGCAGGCAGGCAAGCAGTCAGGAAGAGGAAGAAGAAGCATTTCACTTAATTGTTCATCCTGATTGTTCCCTCCAGTCCCAAATTACAAGCCCAGTTCCTTGGGACATATGTGAACTACGCCATCCAGAGGTCACAGACTTCTAAGTCACCCAATATTACAGCATTTCTGAATGTATTCTAGAGTATTTAATGATTAACAGTTTAGTTTGGAGCCAAGCTGACTTTGTTCAAATCCCAGCTCCTCCATTTACTGTGTGACCCTGGAAAATTATCCCTCTTATGCCCAGTTCCTCATATAAAAAGCTGAAAATAAACTAACCACATTACAATTGTGATGATCAAACAATATAGCATATTTAATAATGAAGACTTTAGAAAAAGGCCTCGCACATAATAAACCTCAAGTGTAGAAAGTATACAAATACAAACCTTTTATTACGATGACTCTAAAAAAGTGTAATTCCTTGTATCTACACTAGGAATTTATCTATGATCCTATCTAAAGCCTTTGTAAGTTTATTTCTGCCCACACAACTCCAAAATGTTATATATTCTTTCTACAGGCAATTAAGGAAGATAAAAATAACATTAACACTTGAAACAAGTGTATATTAGGGCTTTTTAATTATTTTAATAACATATTTAATGATATTTCATTCATTTACTTCATTTAATGACCATTCTTCTAGGCTTAGAAAATTTTATCTTCTTTACATGATCACAGCTGCTTAGAACTTATAATCTTTGCTCTAAGACATCCTACTGAATATACTTGAAACTTACTTGATTGAGAGACCAAATTCTACTACTGTTTCCATGGGGAAAAAAACTAATGATTTGACTTAAGTATTTCTGGGCACTGACTACAGTATATACTAACAATTCCTATGAATATGGGGTATATAGTTCTCAACACAATCTCATACACTGAATTCCCATGTTAAAATCTTAATGTTTCGTTTTTTAAAAAGCAGGAAAAATAAGGCACACCCTGGTGCCTCAATAGTTAAGTCTATAGCTCTTAGTGGCATAGTCTAAATAAAGCCTAAGAATTCAGGTTCATGACCCAGGACCTGGGGTAAACAACCAACATAAACAACTAAATGAATGGGTAAATATCTTTCTGCCTGCTTACCTTCCTATCTACTTGCCTCCATTCCTGCCTGCTTCCTTCTTCTAAATAAATATTTTTTAAGAATATTTAAAAAGAACCACCAACATCAAAACTTTCCAAAGTATAAAAACTTGAGCAAGTTAGACCTAAAAATAGGCTCAGCAGTAGCTATTACACTTAATGCATTCTGAGAGAATTACCGTTAAAATATAATTTACTAATTATATTAGAATTTATTTTTTAAACTTGCAATTTATAGAAGTTTGTATTTTTTTGAAAACGTGAAAGGCATTTTATTTATCAAAGTAAATAAAAGGACTAAGTAACTTGGCTGTGATGTAATGGCATTAACTTCCCAGATCTTCTAGACCAGTGCTCTCCAACTGAAACATAATGTGAGCCATATATAACTATATTTTCTAGCTGCCAAAGTGAAAATAAGCTGGTGAAATAAATACCATATATTTAAGCTAGTACATTGAAAATGTTATTGCAATTTGTAATCAATATAAAAAAAATTAATGATATGAAAATATTTTTTTTCCCATGAAATGTTTAAAATCCAGTGTATATTCTGTATTTAGCACATTTTAATTCAGACTAGTCAAATGAAGAGTTTAATTAGTTCCATGTGGTCAGTGGATACCTTATTGGACAGTACAATTTCCTTGCGGGCTTGATTTATGTATTTTTACAAGTGTTTCAAGCTACAAGGGATTCCCTAAAGAATATGGCAGAGAAGGACCAGGGAGAGGTTAAAGAGCTAACTGAAATCAACACTACAATTAAGTGATGTAAGGTGGGGAACTGTTATAAACCATGTTTTCCCAATTCCAACATTTAAGCTTGTGAACTTACTGTTTAATCTCCTAATACTATTGCTCTGGAATTTGGAATACAGAGCTCAACATCATGGAAATAACTGCTGTCAAAGCTAAATTAGATCTACTCCATCAGTAACAGTGCCTGTATCAGTGAATAGGACTTCTGTTAATGAGGAAACTGGTATTCTAATGAGGGATCTAACTTGGTAAGGTTCCACTTGATCTGAATCAATAAGAATGTCAGAAGGCAGCAGCAGTGTCTTCTAGCTTCAGCTCTTTCAACCAGAAGAGACTGAAAGCACCTTTCTCACTGCATTCTATCTACCAGTAAATAACACTCTGAAAAAATTTTTTTTACCAAATCTGATTTTAAGAGTCTCAGCTAGACTGGATGTTAACTAGACTTGCTGAGGTGACCATTTCACAATATATGCAAATACTGAATCATTCCATAACACACTTGAAGCTGTTATAATGCTGTGTCAATTATATATCAATATTTTTTGAAAACCTAAGTTGGGAAAAACACAAAATAAAACACATAGTATAAACTACCAAGTTCAGGATAATGACTGTATTTAAAGGGGAAGGATTGTATTTAAAGTGGGAGTTCAGAAGGGTTTACAGGGAGTTTCAATTGTACTTATTATAACTTTTTAAATTGAGAATATGTATTCTTTACATTATTCTCTACACAGCTTTTGAATGTCAGCAATATTACATATGTGTATGTGAATAGATTTTTTTTTTTAAAGGAAAAGTACAGGTAGCAATGAAGGCAAATAGCTAAGCAGGCATGAAGAGAGAGAAGCAGCATTTTATTTTTATTTAGCAATTCATCTTGGTTATTCCTCCTGGCTCCAAGACTGTGCTCAGCCAGAGGTGGTGGACTTAACTGTTACTCTATCAGAGCTCACCAATAGTTTATACATTAAAGATTTCTAACATCTCATTTTTAATTGTACTCTGGGTTACCAGGAGAAACTAAACACTTTCAATATGTTATTTCTCTTTTATAAACTACACACAACTTTTGTACATTTATATATTGATGTCTTAGCATTTTTGTATCAATTTACATCAAATTGCCATGATTGATTTAAAGTTTATATTTATAGTATAACTGATATAGTTTAAATCCACTTACAAGTAAAGTATTAACCTTGAATCATCTTTCTTGCATATTTCCTTTGCCTTTTTTCCTATCCCCCCAGCTCCAGGTCTCAAATCCAGATCTTTGGACTTTATGAGGTCTTCACCTTAGCTACTAAGCCACAGGGGTGTACCTTCCTTGCATGTTTAAGGGCTGATCAAGTAGATGCTGGTCTAATCTATCTTTTTTTTAATACATAATTTGGGCATGACCTGTAATAGTGGTTAGGTGAACTGCCTCCGAAGGAGCACAAGCCACATAACCCTGGGGGGCGGAGAGGGTGGGGCAGGCAGGCAAACACAATCAGTGTGAACAACTAAATGAAAAAATAAATGAAATGCTTCTTTCTGCTCATCCTGCCTGCCTGCCTACTTGGCCTTCATTCTTGCCTGCACCCTCCCTTAAAAAAATTTTTTAATATATATACATATATGTGTGTATAGCTACATATAGACAGACATATGTAGCTATATACACATATATAAAATTTGAAGGACATAGCTCAATCTGAAAGCTTTATATCCTACATGTATATATTCTGGATATAGAATTTCAAGTACCACTAGTACTAAAATCTTACCTCTGTGTCACAAAATAATTTCAATGTTACCTCTAATCTCTTGGAACATTTTTTACTAAAAAAATTCACATTAATAAACATTCTTGGATGCTTTTTCTTTTCTTTTTTTTTTGAGGGAAATGAAAGGAACTAAAAGGTTCACTGATAACCTACTGGAATCTTTTGAAGAAGATAATTTTTATTTGGTTTTTCTCTCCTGGGTCCTCATACACAAATAAAATTTAGAACAAACCCACAACAAACAATAGTTGGTCAGCAAAATAACCACAATTAAACAAATACACAAATATTTACTGAATGTTTCTATACAAGTGCAGAAAATATATTAGCCTATTTTAGAAGTAATTTAGGATTAAACAGACTACAGTGCTATCTTTATTGAAATTTAACACACATAAACAGTTACCTTGCAAATAATCTGCCAGGTCTCCACCATTGCAATACTAACAGAAAAGAAAAAGTAATTAAAATAAGGAAATGAATTTGAGATTAATTCAATACATGATCAATTTTAATTAAAAATCACATATATAATGTAAATATCTGAAAAACTAAGATTATAAAATCACAATTTTGTAATTTTATATCCCTTATAAAGTAAAAACAAAATCACTGAATTAGCTCTACTAATTTAAATTCTCAAATAATCTACTGTTAATTTTAAAGCACATATTAATTAAATAAGTAAAACAGAAGTTTGTACACTACGTACCTCCATCACCAGAAACACAGAGTTGGGTAATTCCTGAAAAGTAAATGTTAAATGTCATTTAGGAAAAAAAGCAGAAAATTTAAAAAAATTTTAATACTATACTTTTTGATTATTAAACAAGTGAAATTATAATATTCACTAGTAAAATTTCAAATCCTTAACACAATGATTTAAACATCTCAGCCTTAAAGTTCAATCAAGTTTTGATAACATTCATGGAGCACCAAATAAATTAAATATGTTTAAATCTGTTTATAGAAAGAACTAAAGAAGATTCATCTTTTAGTTATGGTAAATTTACTACTTGTGAAAAAAGAAAGGATTCTCTGGTCTTCAGGAAAATAATTCCACTTTGAAAAGTTTGTACTTTGAAGCAATGCTTATCCTCCCTGGCAATGCTAAGTACACATTCTGATTCTGGAATACATGACCTAGGATGTTAATTTTTTTGTTTTTCTAGTTCTTATATTTATTTGGAGGTAATCACATTATCTGGGAATTATTGGGAAAGAAGACAACTCATCACATGCCTTGGTAACAGATCATTTTTAAGAAACTAATCTGAGAAATTTTACCAAGTCTCTCAAATTCATATAGTTATAGGTCTGTTGTTTAAATTATTCAAAGATTGACTGCCTAATTTTTCAGTAACAATTTTTATATTTTTAATTAAATCTTAAATTGGGCTTCCCTACAGCTTAACTAAGCCAGTGCTCAAAATGTGATTCAAGATGTACCTTTCAAATAGCACTTAGCTTTCCCAACATCCTAAATTCAAGAATAAGATGTTCTACAGGAAAACAAAAAGAGGGATGGGGTAGCAAGAGGCAGGCCTAGGACAGTATTCTGTAGAGTATGGCTCAAAGATCAATGCCAGTCAGTGAATTACAGGGTACTGACCCACAATGAGAGCAGTACAGAAATTAGGAGTAAGAATTTTGGAAAGTTTAAAGCAATTTATCAAAATGACTTTATGTCTGATGAACCTAATAAAACTTTTGGAAATCTGTTGGTAGGTTCTTTTATTTCATTTTTATAATAATTCATTTTTATTGGATTTTATGAAAGAAACAGTTCACATAGGTCAGAAATAAAAACTGGTGCCTCACAGCAGCTAGTTTAGATTACTTCCATGCAACAAGGAGAAATACAAGGGGCAAATACAACGTATATTGTCATGCCCTGCATGGGTCTAAATGCCACAAGTCAAGACCTGATTAAACAAACTCTGTGATTTAAAATGATTTACTTCACTTATTTCTCCAGACTAGATCCAAATTTCAAATACATCATGCCCAATTCTTTGACACCCCAGAGGCATGTGGAGTTTCAGTAGAATGGCTATATCTTCTGCTCTCTGCCAAGAAATGAGAAGCCACAGTCTTGCCAAAGCAGAATCACATACATGGAAAGCCATATAAGCCTAACACAGATAATGACCTCCCTAACAGTACTCACATAGTAAGTCAGGAAGGAGGAAGAGAACTGTCAGCTTCCAGCAGTCTAGAGATCAAGTCTGCAGGAAACACTGACTTCCTCTTATCATAAATAAAAACAAACATATTTTTAAATCATCTTTATTGTGAACTAGTCTTAATCACAAAACTTGATCAAATCCAAAACAAAATACCCTATCATCCCTAAAACTCCTGAAAAATCTTTAAGCATAACTTGTAACAAAATTTTCTTCTTCTCAAGTATAAGTATAAAAATATTATTTCAAGTCAGTATTATTTAATCATATAACAACACCATATCCTAACAATTAAAGAGATGAGTTAGGAATTCTCAAAGTTGGGGGAGGGGCAGGGGAAGTGAGGGGAAGCACCTAAATAGTCATAAAGAACTTTAGCTCATGCAATATAAAGAGTTCAGATTCTCATTTTGGTATTTGCAACTTTGAGGGGTATACAGAACCACTTATTTTCTCCACTCAGGCAATAAATAATAAAATAGAAACATTTTAACATCCTTGCAGACCTTCCTTTGCTCACCCTTAAAGCGATGAAAATCTCTATAGATTGTCATGCTCTCCCCCTCCCCCATTCTTAGGAAGCAGGGCACAGTTTTTAAATGAAGCACTAAAGTGATATGGAGTGTGAATAGCTGCAAGAGCCAGGAAAGAGTCAGCAAAAGGAAAGAGGAAAAAGTGTTCATTTTTTTAAACAAAACCAATCAAGTCAACTATAGAAAAACTGAATCTCAAGCTGTACTGGGACCCAGGGAGGAACTTGAAAGAGCTATTCCTAGGTTTGAAAAGGCCCAGAAATGTGGCCAATATACATGTGAGCCAGATCACCAAGAGTTTTCCAAAGTGGAACATGTATTTATCTTCTTTTCCTAGTATCAAGAAATACTCATCCTTGACTCCTCCCTGACACTCCCTTAAACATAATTAAACATAATGAATTTCATTTTATCACTTCCCTACTCAAACACCTTAATAATTAAGATACAAACCAAGTTGATCAAAAAAAAAAAAAAAAATTATTTTGAACAACTCTATGCCAATATGTAGAAATTTAAACTAAATGAACAAACAAAAACAATTTGAGAAACGCAACTTACTAAAACTAACAAGAAACAGACATTTTAAAGTGACTCATAATCAGTTAAAGAAACTGAATTATAATGTAAAATTTTCCTTGTTTCAATGACTCAAAATAAAAAATCCAAGGTTTTGTGTGTGTGAAAAGTAATAACCTGATTCAAAAGTGTATGTTGAGATGCAAAAGAGCAAGAACTAAATATGGAAAAAAAAAAAAAAAAGGGGGAAAAGCTAAAAGAATTTATACTACTAGATATCAACTTACTATAAAACTATAATAAGGAAAACAGTGAGGTAAAAGGTTAAGGAGATAAAAAAAAAGTCTAGAAAGAGGTTCACACATATGTGGTCACTAGTTTATAACACAGCGGACAGTACAGTACAGAAGAAAAAGGAGTACCTGCTCACTAAATAGCAAAAGATTAATTTGCTACCCATTTGCAAAAGTAAGTTAATTTGGCATGCCCTGGTGGAGCAGTGGTTTGGTCAACTGCCTCTAGCTAAAGTATAATCCACATACATCCTAATGACCCAGGTTCACGCCCCAGGCTGGGGAGGAAAACCAAAATGGACAACTAAATAAAAATAAAATGCTTCTTCCTCTACTCTCTTCCCAACTGCCTGTTGTCATTCCTTCCTGCACGTTTTCTACAAAAATTAATTTTGACCCCTCACAGCACATACAAAATTATTTCCAGATTGATTACAGAGCAAAATGTGAAAATACTTGAAGAAAAAAACATAGGAGAATATCTTCATGACCTTGGCGTAGGTAAAGTTTTCTTAAACATGACACAAAAGCACTGAACATAAAAAGAAAATATAATGCAAGAGACTACATTTAAATTAAGGATTTCTGTTCATCCAAATAAAGCATCAAGATAGCAAAAAGGCAAGGCATAGTGTAGGATAGCATATTCTAGCAAAGGACTCATATCCATAATATATAAAGAATTCTAACAAATAACAACAAAAAAGACAATTCAATAGAATTGGAAATAGGAAAGAACAGGAAATTAGAAAGAACAGAAATTACAACAGGAAAGAGATGCCCATCGATATTTTTTAGAAGATATCTAAATGACTAACAAACCTGTAAGATGCTCAAATTAGTCATCAGGAAAATGCTAAATAAATTTATAATAAAATACTTCATCAAGACAGCTAAAATTGCTGAGTACTGGCAAAGATGTGAAACTATTAGAAATGTCCAACACCTTCTGGGAGAGTAAACCAATAAATTGGCAGTATCTACTAATGCTGGGCCTACATATACCCTGCGATCCAGAAATTTTTCTCCTAGATGAGATCCATTTCACCAGAGAAGAATGATGAAAGGGGCTAACCAAAGTAGAAACCACAGCAAAAAAGATATTTGTACTGCTTCTGCCTAGTTTTTTAACTCAAGGCACTGGGATGAGGAGAAATACAGATAATATAAAAAATGAGGGTGTCCTGAGAGAGAAAGATGTCTTCAATACAGACATCAAATACAAAAAGTGCATTCGTTTTCAAATAACAAGTTGAAAGCATGCATGCGTAAATAATGCATTAAAGTCTAGAAGAACACACAATAATGGTTTCTTCTAGAAAAAAGCAAATAAATAGAAAAATGGGAAGGGAGCATCATTTTTTACTTTGTAGACAGCTGGCCAGCAGGAAAAGAGGAAGAAGAATTTATTCAGTTGTTCATTTCAGTTGTTCCCCACAGCCCTAGGCTGAGAACCTAGATGCTGACTGTATGTGGACTGTGTTCTAGACATGGACTTAACACCTGAACCACCAGGGCATGCCAAACCAACTACCTTTGTAATTAAGAAAAAAAAAAAAATACAACCATTATGTTGTGCACCTGAAACTAATATGTCAATTACACCTCAATTTTAAACAAATAAAGTAAAATTTAAAATTCAGATGGCCCGAGTTCTCTCCAGCAGAATTTATATGCTCAGAACCAGAAATGGAAAAAGAAAAGTAAAAAAAGAACTAAGAATTACACAAAGAACTCATAAAACTCAATGACAAAAAACAAACAATCCAATAAAAAATGGACAAAAGAATTGGATAGGTTCTCCAAAGAAGACATTCAGATGTTCCATAAGCATATGAAAAGATGTTCTTCCTCACTTGTTATTAGGGAAATGTAAATCAAAACAATGAAATAAGTGTCTTAAACTTGTGAGACTGGCTATTATTCAAGACTGGAAACAACAAATTTTGGCAAGGATATACAGAAAAGGGAACCCTTTTACACTGGTGATGGGAGTAAAAATTGGTGTATGATGGAAAGCATATTGCTTCTGAGATTTCTCAAAAAAAGTGTGAATGTAAATCCCATACCATCTTATTAACTTGAGTATTTACTCAAAAAACACAAAATCACTAACTCACTGAGATATATGCCCCCTGTGTTTACTGCAGCATTGTTTATAATACCCAAGTATTATATACTACACCTAAGTGTCCATCATCAGATGAATGGATCAAGATGATGTGGTATATTACACAATGGAGTATACTATACAACCCTTAGAAAGATGAAACTCTGTCATTTGCTACAAGAGAGATAGAACTAGAGGAGATTATGTTGTGAGTAAATCAGGAGAAAGACAAATACCAGATGATCTCACTCATATGTGGAATAATATAAAGAAACATAGGGAAAAAAAAACAGAAAATCAACCTTTCAAGAAAGAGGTTGCTAACAGTTAATGGGGTTCAGATGAAGGCAAACAGTGAACAATGGTGAACTTTTTGGTAATTGGTTGGTGGGCAAGATGTATTTTCACGTACCTGAGGAATGGGGAACCTGCACATATGAACTTATATTATTTTGGAAATCAAAGTTACCTCAATAAATATTAAATTTTTAAAAAATTAAGAAAATAAAGAGATTAAAAGAAAATTTCCTGGTGCCTAAGACCCAACTCTCACATTTCTCTGCTCTGTCTCCTAATTTCATTTTCCACCCCTCACACAACTCTCATGGGTTATCCTCACAGGAAAAGAGGAAAGAAAGTCCATCCTTGCAATCCTCAGATTTATTCTAGACAGCCTCAGACCATTCTGTTGGTAGACGGGGTCAGATTATTATTTCCACTTTACTGAGGGGGCAGCCTTTAAGAAAAAACTGGAGAGGCTTTTTTGACATCCTAAACTGAGTTTTGATATTGTTAAAATCAGCATGCATACCTTTATGCCTCAGGCAGTGGAGGCAGCTAAGATACAGATCAAGTAAAGCCCAAGGTTCATGTCCCAGGGTAGGGAATCAAAAAATAAATAAAACAGCAGACCCTAATTGGAGTCACTTGTGTTAAGCCCTACACTAGCAAATCAAGGCATATTAACCTAAGTGTAGTTTCAGCTTCTCCCAGAAATGTAACCTTTAACCTGGCAAACTAATTCCCAGGTCAGCACTAACAAGGTAATCTGCTTGATAGACACCACCCACCACTCATTCTCCCAAAAGAAGGTGACCTTACCTGAAACAATTCCCTCTTCCCTTATCTTGTCTTCCTTCTGACTATAAAAACCTTTCATTTTGTACAGTTCATCAGAGTTCCTTTCTACTCACTAGAAGGGAAGCTTCTTGATTCATAAATCACTGAATAAAGTCAATTAAATCTTTTAATTTACTCAGGTGAATATGTTTTCTTAACAATATAAATAGTACTCTAAGGCCCAGTTTTCATATTCTAGGAGTCCATGCAGGACTCTTCGTCTTAGGTCATGCTTTAAAAAACTTAAGAGTTTACAGAAAACACAAAACATGAAATCTAGTTCTAGCTTTATTGACTTGACACAACACAGGTTTGTGGAAAATCCTTACCTTAATCTGTATCTCAATAATAGTAATTATAAAATATTCAAAATATATATGTCATGTTGTGGTTTATAATAAGAAATACTTGGTCTTGGTTTAGTTCCTGGCACTGAGCTCCTAAAACCCTTGGAATTTCCTAAATCTTAAAAAAGAAAAGTTGTCTTTTGTTGTGTGACTCAGAACTCCTGGAAATCTCCTAGGCAACCTAGGGGTTGATTACCAGAGATTGAAACTTTCAGGCCAGTCCCACTCCTCTCCACTTCACCTGGGAAGGGAAGAGGGACTGGAGATTGCATTTAATGACAAATGGCCAAGATTTAATCAATCCTATCTATGTAATGAAGTCTCCATAAAAACCAAAAAGGATGAGGTAGGAGAGCTTGCAGGTTGCTGAATATATGGAGACTCAGGGAGAGTAGCAGGTCCATAGAGTATGGAAGCTCTACCTCCCTTTCCATATTCTTGTGACAAGCATCTCTTCCATCTGGCTGTTCCAGAGTTATATTCTTTTATAATAAACAGATAATCAAGTAAGTAAAAATGTTTCTCTCAGTTTTATTTATATTTGCAGCTCCAGCAAATTAATTGAACCCAAGGGAGTCACTGGTATCTTTGATCCATAGCAAATCAGTCAAAAGCATAAGTGGCATAACCTGGAACTGTGACTGAATCCTTAATCTCTGGTATCTGATGCTAACTTCAGGTAAAGCATGTCATGACTGATTACATGGTGTTGGAAAAACCACACACTGAAATATAACACCGATTTAAATTAAATTTATAAATTGATAAGTACCCAACTAATCTAACCCTGATTTGCCCAAATTTGCTTCAAAAAATGTCTTTTTTAAGTCCCACAGAAGGTTATCTTATGCAGTTATATTCAAAATCAGATAGAAGTTTGGGGTGTGACTTTAATATAAATATGAAACTATAAGTACTAGAAGACATGGGGGATTCATGTTCATAATTTCAAGGTAGAGAATTTTTTTTTTTTTTAAGGAAAGGTGCAAGGCAGGAATGAAGGAAGAGAGAGGAGGAAGAAATACTTTATTAAGCTGTCTGTCCCCCCACCAAAGGTCTTGAACAGAGGACCCTGGAATGTATGTGGGACAGCTCCCCAGTGTGTACTAGACTGCCAGGCCACCAGGGCAAGCCTAAGGCAAAGAAATTTTTATAAAAGAAACCCAGAGGTCTGACATGCCCTGGTGGCCTAGTGGTCAAGTACACCCTGGGTATACTCCACATACATCACAAGGTTCTTGGTTTAAGACCTGGGGCAGGGGCCAGAGAAACAACCAAGATGAAGACTAAATAAATAGTCTCTTCTTCCCTCTTCCTGCTTGCCTGCCTGTCTGCCTCTGCTTGCCTTCATTCCTGCCTGCAACTTTACTTAAAAACAAACAAACAAACAAACAAAAAAAAACAAACTAGAGGTTATTAAAGAACAGATGGATTAATTTTACCACCTAAGAACTTCCATATATCAAAAAATGCTAAAATGAGAAAATGGAAACTGGAAAAAAAATTTCAATACATACAACTAAGAGCTGTCAACTGATTCTCTCTTCTTCACCTCCTACAGTCCAAGTACCTGAATCCTATTAACCCTATTTCCTAAATGCCTCACCAACCTGTCCACACCCATCCATTTCCACTGCAGTCATCACTCTCACCTAGACACCTCCTGTATGGTGGTCCTATATTCCACTCTCGTCCATTTTCCTCCACAAAACTGTCAAAGTTTTATGTCCCTTAATAAGCATCTATGCCAATTAATTCATAAGGGAGAATCGAGCTTTCTCGAACTCTAATAGTTAAATTTCCCTTTACAGGTGTAAAAGTACCTAGAATGCTAATTCTTAATCAGAACATTGCCCAATGATGGAGGGAAGGAAAAGAGGGAGGAAGAGAAGTACTGATCACCACCCCCTCCCAAACTGCTTTTTTAATTATAAAAAAATATATGCTGGTGTACTCTGATGGCTCAGTTGTTAAGCCTATGCCTGGGGAGCAGTTCACAACAAGCCCAAGGACCCAGGTTCATGACCCATGTCAGGGGGAACTAAAATGAACAATGAAATAAATGCTTCTTTTTCCTCTCTAGCTGCCTGCCTGCCTTCCTTCCTCTTTAAACAAACAAAAAACTGCAAAGTACACATAAAATTTGAAAAAAGTAACATAGAATCATAGAAGCAAATCTAAAATATTGGATTAAGACGATTTACTTGATAGCCAAATGCTTGAGACTATATTCATTTGACTGATTTTTAAAAATTTTTTAACATAATTTAATTATATCTTTGTTTACATTGCTATATGCAATTTAGGATATCGAAATAGAACCTCGGTCTATGTGTATTCACACTACACACTTCAAGTTTATTTTTGTAAACTAGTTCCAGTAGTATACAATGCACAAAATGATAAACATTTTAATGCAGTCACCTTGAAATTCCTGATATCTGCTAATCCAGGTTTGTGAGTACATGTTCTCCCTAGTGATATCTCATTCTACAACCAAACCTGGTACTTAAAATATTTTCAATTCTGATAAGACAGCATTATCCTTAGATACTCTCTACTATGAAAGCAAGACTTAACTCTACAATTGACAGGGTTTTCTTTATCTCTCAAAAAAATGGGAAAATAAGAGTTAATTTTTAACAATTTTTGTACTTGGAACTGACTTGTACCACTTGGTGCCCTCTAGCTACATAGACTAAGGCGAACTACACAAACAGCTCTGAGAACTGACATTTCCAATAGGGACTGTAAGAGGAGTTAGTTTTGACTTTAAAATTTTCCTCCCTTTCTTCCTATGCTGCTTTGAATTTCTCAAATGAAGGAATGAGTTACCCCTACTTAAACATGGGATAAAATATACCCCACAGTACTCATCTCACATAGTCTATGCAGGGGATTTAAATTGCTTCTTTTTTTGAAGAGTACTCACATTCTACAATAAAAAAAAATGTATAACTGTGCATGCTTTGACTTGGTTATTCCAATTATCTAAGTGAGACATTAAAAAAAAATCAGAGAAATGTTCAGAAGGCACACATTATATACTTATAGCATTTTTTCTATATAGGAAAAATCTAAACATCTTAAAACATGGTCTACTCAAATACTTCGCAGTCTATATGACTACATGAAACACACACACAAAAAAAGGGACATATAGAACAGTCCATTTTGTCTCACCTCACTGGAATTCTGCACACTGAGAGTAAGGACTTTGTTCTACTCATTGCTTTATTTCTAGTCGGCACCTAACAGCCACTCAAAACCTCACAAAACAAATGAAAATTGTTTTACATAAAAACTAGAAACTTTACAAGAATTCAACAGTCTAGACCAAGCAAAACAAGAGAAGGAAATACTGTCAATCATGCACCTGGTCCATTTTGTAATGAGAGCAGAGGGAAAGGTTACATCTGTGGCTCCCTCCATGGATCTCAGCACCCCATGGTTCTCACTGAGTGATTCTGGTATTTAAAGATTTCTTTAGGCACAATATGACTCCTAAATATAAGGCAACTACTACTACTTCATTTGATGTTACACATTCACACACACAAACGGTAATTTTCTTCAAAGCTGAGCTTTTTAAAGGATTTTCAAGGGTATTTAGACTACACAGAAATGCTGCCTTAGAAAATAACTTCAGTACCCACCCATCCCATCTCCAAATAAAATACAACTCTACTGTATGCCTTGGCCATACTCAGATATCTGTCTGGAGGATAAATATGTATCATTTACTTTTTATTTTCTAATCTCTCTACAATTAGCAAATAAGAAAATTTTACATAAAATCTTAATAGCCCCGTGATCCTCTACTTGACCAAAAACAATGGGGTGCCCTGGTGGCCTAGCAAGTTAGTACACCCTGGGCATAGTCTACGTACATCCCAAGGTTCAGTGTTCAAGTCTGGGATCTGGGGGAGAACAACCAATGTGAGCAACTAAATAAAAATAAAGTGTTTCTTCTTCATCTCTTCCTCCTTGCCTGCTTATTTGCCTTCATTCCTGCCTGCATCTTTCCTTTAAAAAAATTAAACAATACTATTTCTATAGTGTATGATCAACTGTTGGTTAAATTTACTCACACATTTTATTCTATTGCTCTGCTATTTTAAACAAGTTCTTAATAAGTAATATATCTCTTTAACAATAAGGCAATTTTCTATTTCTATTAAGATTCATTTAAATGTGCATAAAATAGAAAAAAATTAATCTTTATTACCAAACATTCAAATCTTTTTAATCCAAAATAACGTACCTGGACATCATAGAGTGCTACAATATTTTCATGCTGAAGTTCCTGTTAAAAAAATTGAGAATTAAAAATGTTTGTATTCTAGTAATTCTAGTGTATTTCAAAAAGCAAATAAAAAGTAATTTAAGTGTATGCACACACATAATATATACATACATAATATTTCTAGTATGTTACACTTCTATGACTGGATTACAAAATTCTAATAAGGAATAACAAGTGTGCCAAGTGTGCCTGATCAAACTTTACTTAGTATCTAAATATCTGTTCACTACCACCGTTTTTTAGAGTCTTAACAACATAAGAACTTTTGTTTACAAAATGAAAGTCACAGTATGCCACAGACTGTTTGTCTGCTAAATTTTATGTACAATTTCTAAAAGGAATAGAAGAATACAATTCCAAAGTGTTTTTCAAAAGCACATTTGCCTGAAAGAAAACAAGTATAATTCTTAACTCAAAAAGCTGTAATTCTTTGCAGAGTCTCCAACGAACAGCAGTTCTGTGAAAGCTGGTGCTAGAATAGGGTTCCATGTTCATATTAGATTTGAAAACACTGGGTTAAATACACCTAAACCAGCTTCTTCATTGTATAATTTTTCAGGCTTTTTTTTTTTTTTTTAAATGAACCACATGCTTATTCCTCTCCAAGAAGTAATTAAGAAACAGGATTTTCCACATTTATTTGACCATAGACCCTTTCCTTCCCTCAAAGCATCTCATCTGAATAACACTTACCTAAAAAGATCATTTTCAAGGAAAATAATTTCAACTTAACAAGGAAAATAAAAGATCCCAACTGTCCCAGGTTCCCCAAAAGTTAACTGCTAGGCGAAAGGGGGCAACAGAAGAAATAGTTAAGAGGTATCAAAATCTTTTCAAACAATAACAACTGGGAAAAGAAATTATGATAAGCTAAAATCGGTTTTATAGAATCTTTCCAAGTGTGACCAAGAGCCACAAACTTCTTCTTAAATACAGCTTTTGAGTACTCAATGTTTCAAAAAACTTTGAGCAAGAAAGCAATGGGTGAATATTCTCAGACTTGGATCCAACCACCAAAATTGCAAAAGATGTCATCGTGCATTCATTTCATTTAAAATAAGTTTTAATCTAGTATGAAATACTACAGTAACATACCTTTAAGATTTTAATCTCCTTCCCGAGCAGTATTTGTGATTTTGACAAGTTCTTTTTATTAATACTTTTAATAGCTACCTCCCAATCAGTTTTCTGAAAAGGAAAAACAGTGTTACTCCTGGAAATTATTCTACAGAAAGAAACCTATCAGAAAAAAAAAATCTATAAGCACAAAGAAGTTTTTAGCAAATTCATGCACAGCACTAGGAAGAGAATGAAAAGGTGACTGAATCCCCAAAGGAAAATTATTTCACAAATTAGTGTAGCAAGCTAATCTCCTACCAGACAAAAAGAATAAGAAACACGAAGGCCACATAGTAACTAGCATTAAGCGGAAAAACAAAACAAGAACAGCTTACAAATATTTAAAAGTTATGAAAAATGTGGATAGTAAACTTGAAAGCGGCATATAGTTAACTGAAAACAGTATCTGATAGCTTAGCAGAATTAAACCTTGTTTTAACTATCTTTTCTTAAGTTTTAAATTATGTTAATAATAAAAAGTATTTACTACTTTATCTTACAAACAAAGCCAGCCGCTTTTAAAATGGCCCTTGGCAACAATTAGATTTGCCAAACACAGGTGCGTTTACAAAATTAGATTCCAAAACTTCATGTGACTATTTGTGATACAGCAAAAACAAAACCTTAAAAAAAAAAATAGGGGGGGGGGGGGTCTTGAACATGCTTTTGTTTATTTGAATTGAAAAAAAGTAGTGTCCAACCATCCTTTTCACTCGCAATCTGTCTTCCAGGAAAGGGTACGGAGTTCATCGGGGTGTGGAAGAACCAAGTGCTAGGAAATATGATACCCCGAGTTTGAGAAAGCCTCGGGCTAACGGGAAACTAGCCCGTTTTCCGCTGGGTCTGCAATTATCGACCTCAAAGGTGACGAGCCAGGGAAGCTCGCGGCAGGAGAGGAAACCAAAGGTCCGTCCACGCCCAAGTCTCGAGTTGTGCAGCGGACCACGCAATCCTTTTGGATAGTTTCAGGTGGACAGGCTTCCCGGGGCGGACCAGGGTGGGGTGAGTCCTTCAGAGCACTTTGCTTACCAGGCACTCCGACTAGGAGGGGAAATCAGAGGCTAGGCAGCCCATCGGTAGGTGGAGCGCTCCTAGCGGCTTCGGCCTCAAAACAATCCGCGCCCGACCAAAACAAACCCCGCGACACTGACAGTGCTCACAATGGCCGGCCTCGGGGAGGAGAGCCAAGGCAAGGTTGCCTCTACGCCCGCGGCTCGCCAAGTTTCAGGGCCACCCAGACTAGCTGCGAAACTAGCTGCGGTCGCACGGGCAGCGGACACACCGCAGGCCACCAACCCCGGCCTCGCCCCAACCGGCGAGGCTCACCTGGCGGTGCCGCCCCCGGAAGACCACGGCGAAGGCCCCGTGTCCCACGAGGTCCCTCTTGCTGTACTCGAAATCGCCCACCACCTCCATGGCCGCGCCCCCGGGGCATACAGCGGGCGGGCAGGCAGCGCAGCTCGGCGGGCCGGGATCAGCACCGCAAGCCCGCCGGCCCAGAAGGTGCCCGCGGGCCGCCGGACTGGGGCAGCTGCGGCCCCGCACCCGGGCGGACGCTCATGCCGAAAGGCCGGAGCGGAAAGAGGAGAGGCCGCCGAGTGGGGCCGGGGTCAGCGAGGCCTTGTCCAGTCCCGGTCTCTCCTCATGGCCCGGCTCGCTGCCGGCCGCGGGTTCCCTGGCAAAGCGGCCTCGGTGCAGCCGGGCCAGGGGCGCCGCCGCCGTCACTGGGTACACCCAGAGCCGCACACGCACTCGGGAGAGGTGCGGGGCCCGGTTCTCCCCATTCCCAGCTCGTCCAGACGTTTCAGCCCTCTCAGCCCAAGGCGCTGCTATTGCTGCGGCCGCCGCCCTTAGCACCGACAGCGTCAATACCCGAGCGCCTCCCTGCCTTCCGACTGCACTCAACGCACACGCGCGCACCAGCCACTCCCGCGCCGAGTGCCGGCCCTCGGTAACGTCACCGCGTCTTGTCGGACGCAGCGCGCGCCGAGCTCACTCCCTCCGCCGGAAAAATGAGTGCGCGCGCGCCTTGGGACGTGGCGCCCCCCGGCGGCACTAGTTTCCAGTTACACTGAGGGCGGAGGAGGAGGATGCCTGCCGTCTGGCCACAGCTACTTACCGGAAGCATCCAGCGCTCTGGGACTGGAAGCATAATGGAGACAGCCACGCCCCAGGCTGGATTATTCAGTGACAAGGAACTCATTGTCAACTTTTCCTTAAGGAAACGAATATGCTTGAAAATGTCATAGATAACTCAGGTTTTGTACTATACTATATTGTTTAGTGTATTCGCGCTCAGTAATCTCTCACCACCAGAATACCTTTTTCATCCTGGTCCCATCCCTGCAAAGGGACCTCAGAAACAGGACAGGGACTATAAAAACCTGCAACCTTTTGAAGCCATCAGTCTCTGACTTCTAAGAGGAAGCCCCTTCCCTTCCACAAATCTCTTCTGAATTTCTGCCGCTGTTACTATACATGCCTACCTAATTCTATCCCTGCTTCACGGTCTGACCCAGGTAGACACTGTGAACACCTGGAGTCTTCAAAAGTAAGAGTAAATGAAGCAAGTTTGCACATATACATGACCTTTAAATGAAAGTAACCAGTTTTTACAACCAAAAAATAGGTTTATTTGGAAACAAATAACAGAAAAAGGGCAGATTGGGACTGGTATGTATCATAGAGAGACACACACACTTGCCCAACTCAAAGGTCCACAAACCCTCAGGTATCTCTGAAGGACCTTCTTCCGCTACTGGGGTAGAGAAGCAATATCACTTCTGTTGAAGATGAAAGCATGTTGGGTCCTGCAGCTGACTGACTGCACCTGGGTGAGCACTCTCTTCAAGCCTGACCTCATCTAAATAGGGTTTTTGTCTATTCGTTTTTCACATTTCCCCCTTTTAGTACAGATCTTTCTCTGAAAGCATCTGTGCTCAACAGTTAGGCATCGCTTGGGTTAAGTGACCTCTCTCAGTGCCAGAAGGACCTTTTTCAGATATCATGTTGGACAGTGGAGGGAAAAGATACAGATTGAGAACCTATTGAGGTTGCATTAGAGTGACAAGGAGGGTAGAAAAGTGATCTCTATGTTTTAACTGGTCTGTCTTGTCAAGTCCTAAGCTGCAGAGCTTACTGATCCAGCATTACCTCATTAAGCACTTGTTTCTACAAGTGTTATGGACAACAAGTACAGAAATTTATATAATTATACAAAGCAAAATCAAAACAATGTTGTAAATCCAGTTTGTATAATGATGCAAAACCAGAAGCCAAAACCAAAGGCAGCTGGCTAAATAGTTCCAAAGGCCAAGGGTCATTTGGTATAACTTGCCATAACCAATGCAATTATTCCTTTTTTATATTTTTATATAATTAAATTTACGCTTTTCCAGGAGCATTTATCCATGTGAACAGGCGCTATTTGTTATTTTATAGCTACTTCCTTGCTCAGCAAGTAAATAATTAAGGGCTATACACATATTCAAAACTATTTTAGCCCCTGAGTCAAATATTTGTTGCTGAGCTGAAATTTGTTTTGACTGTGTAAATGGTAAACTCTCCTAAAATTAAGAAGAGGGGGTTTTTTTGTTTGCTTTTGTTTTGTTTTGTTTTGTTTTTTCCCAACAATCAGGAAGTTTTTTCCCTTTTGTAGTAAACTGGAAAATGCAGTTAAGAGTATGGTCTGCTCATAAAAAAGAGTGAGGAAATAAAGCAAGAAGCAACAAGAGAAATGTATACAGGCCTTGTTTGATCTTTATGAGGAGGCCCTTTCCTCAGATTCTTTAAATTCCTGGAAATCATTTTTAGATCCCCAGATAATGTGCAGGTCTAGTCAGCATTTAGCTCTTTCTTCACATGGGAACCTTTCTTCATGTGAACTCAAGAATCTATTCCCTGAGTTTAGCCGCATAAGGAATTGTCTACAGTAATAACGATTTCTTACAGCAAGGTGAAGACAGTTTTTCTTAAGATGTCTTTAAAAAAAAAAAGAAAATAAAGAAAGTTTCAGTCAGGAATGAAGGCAAGTAAGCAGGCAGACAGGAAAATAGAGAAGGAAGAAGCACTGACTTTATTTTATATAGTTGTTCATCTTGGTTGCTCCCCCCAGCCCTGGTTCTTGAACCCAGGTCCTTGGGATGTATGTGGACTACACCCCAGCAAACTTATGCACTAGGCCACCAGGGCAGGCCTTAACATGTCTTTTACAATAGAAATAGAAATAGAATAACTCTACATGTAGCTTCAGGTATCCCTGGAATGTTCCGTGAAAGAATTGCTCAACCATAATAGGTCTTGTTTGTGTGTGTGTGTTTCCTTCTTCTGGCTCTGGATGGTGAACCTAAGTTCTTGGGCTTTACATGGCTTGTACCATGGCCACAGAGATGGACCCATATGTCTCATTTTTGATAAAAGCAATTAGGCCTTTATAAAATTGACTCCTTTAATCAACTGCAGATCAAAAGAGGCACATTTGAGTGTTCTGTGACTGTCTTAAAAGATAAGAGTCTGAGTTCCAAAGGGTTTGGATCTGAGATTTTGAAGAACCAAAAACAATTATTTTGGTCAAGTCATTTGGAGTTTCTCTCCATTTTGCTAATGGAGTTTAATGACATTGCTTGTACATTTGACGTAATCAGATGATTCAGGATGATAGGCTTAATGAAACTATTGCAAAACTGACAAACTTGTGAGAGCATCTGGCCAGTAAAATGGTTTCCTCAATCGGTATAAAGTTCAAGAGGAGTTTCCCAGCTAAGTATAATAATTTTCAGGAGGATTTTGGCCACAGAAAAGGCAGTAACTTGTATATAACTGAAAATCTGAGCTCAGTGAGGACACATACAAACCATGACCAAACATATTTATATCTACAAGGTGAGGGTAACTGGCTGAAATTCAATTTCCAAACTCAAAGAACAGATAGGCAATTTAAGATGTCCAAGAGCAATGCAAACAGACTTCCCTGGGTTGTATTTTGGGCAGCTGGGACAGGTATAGTAGCCATTTTTTAATATTTCTCCACCAGTACTGATTCAGGGATTCTATTATTATATTTGTGAACCAATGGTTTAATAAATGTACAGTGATTAGGGGTGGAAATTTTAGAGTCTCTGGTAGAACTGGGTTGTTATTTAGTCAAACCAGAACTTTCTCTCCTTATCGTACCAACAGTTACTAAATTTCCAATGGTGTTTTCTTTTTCTGAGGCTGATTGTTGGGGCTCTCTGGCCAGTTCTTCTAACTTATTAGTTGGAGAAAATGTCTCTTTTGGACTGTGATAGAGTTTTGGTTGTTATTAATTCCTTTAAAAGCAGCATCCTCGTGGAAATATCAGAAAGGTGATTTCTAGAGTCAATTCTAGAATTCCCTGGAATCTTAATAGCTAAAGCAGCTGATGAATGTATAGTGTCTAACAATTCCTGAACATTAGAGCCATTTTAAAATTTATTTCCACTGGAAATAAGGAAGCCATATTATTTCTACAACATTCAAAACATGAGCTGCTGGTGTACCCTGGTGGAATAGTGGTTTGGTCAGTCAGCTCCCGCCAGCCCAGTCCACGTACATCCCAAGGATCCCAGTTTGCATCCTGGGGCAGCAGGCCAGGAGAGACAAGCAAGAGGAAAAATTAAATAAAATAAAGTGTTCTTCCTCCTCTCTCTTCCTGCCTACCTGCCTCTGCTTGCCTTCATTTCTGGCAGCACCTTTCCTTTTAAAAAAAAAATCTACTCAGAAAGCGTATCTACTCTCTGCATAAACATCGGCAGTTTTAGCCTCATATGTACAGGCCTGTGTGAGAGTGTATAATTTGACTAATTGAGCTATAGGAGCCAAAGGCAAAGGTGCTGCTTCAGTTATATCAAAAAGGGTATTAATACTGCATATCCACAACAATACTCGCTGCTTTAGAGCCATTAGGGAAACCCAGACATCGGTTTTACTCAGATGAGGTCCTTGCAGATCATCAAGCGGGTGGGGTGGGGGCGGGGGAGTGGCCATCTATGTCAGGCGATCATGAGAAATTTCATCTATAGGGAGGAGAGTAGCTGCAGTTTATACAGCAGGAAAAGTAATATGGTCTTGGTGGGGTGCTCTTGTGCTCAGGTGGATGCAATGGCTGAGCTGTGAACTATATAAAGCCCAGGACCGGGATTTGTGGCCAAAAACCAAATGAAATAAATAAATAAGTGCTCTTTCCTTCCTCCTTTAAAAAGAAAAAAATAGATGATATGGGGTAGGCAGTCAGCAAAAGGAGTTTATAGTGGGTGAAGTGTTATGTGATAAGAATTCAGGAGGGGTAGGCCTTGGTGGAGCAGCGGTTAGGTCAATCAAGGAGCAAGCCACATATCCCTGGGTTTGAGTCTCGGGCCCAGAGGGAAGCAACCAGTGTGAAGAGCTATATAAAAATGAAATAAAGATGCATATTCCTCTTCTCTATTCCTGCCTCCCTGCCCACTCGCCTTCATTCCTACGTGAACCTTTCCTTTAAGAAAAAAATATAGAAAAAAGAATTCACAAGGGGTATGCCCTGGTGGAGTAGTAGTTTGGTCAGTCACCTCTGAAGGAGCACAGTCCACATACATCCCAAGGATCCAGGTTCGTGTCATGTCCTGGACCTGAGGGGATCAATGTAAACAACAAAATAAAACTAAAACAAAGTACTTATTTATTTTCTCTTTCTGCTTACTTGTCTGTTTGACTTCATTCCTGCTTGTACCTTTCCAAAATAAATAATTCAAGAGGGCTTTACTTACAAGAAGTTTAGGTATAACTGAAGGCCAAGATATGGGCAATATTGTTTATTGCTCAAGGTCCTGAACAAACCTCCACCCTTGGCCCTGGATTTCTCACAGATAAAATGAAATATACTTATTGTAGGAGTTAGTGCAAGGAATAATGAGAACTTTAGCCTTGTAATCTTCCATTGTAGGATTTTTGCCTTGAGAGTCTTCATTACTTATAAGGTATTAATTCTAGGAAGAGGTTTAGAGGGATCTATTTGAATCACAGTGGGAGGTGCACCATGAGTTTTGTCAACTTGTGTAGGAGAATTTGCACATTAAGAGAATGGTATCTGATCAATAGGGACAAATGATCAGTATCTGCAGAATCAACTTTTAGTATCTGCATAATCAACTTTTTTTTTTTTTTAATGAAAGGCATAGGCAGGAATGAAAGTAAGAAGCAGGCAGGCAGGAAGAAAGAGGAGGAAGAAGCATTTTTACTTAGTTTATTTAGTTTTTCATCTTGGTGGCTCCTGCTGGCCCTGGGAGGTGAAACTGAGACCTTGGGATGTATGTGTACAGCATCTAACCACCTCCACATCCAGCACAGCTCCAGAATCAACTTTAGGCCCATTAGAGGCGGGGCAGATAAATGATGTAAAAGTTTCATTTAATTCACTTAATGGATTATTTTGATTACAACTGTCAGTCTCTAGAATTAGTCTCCCATTTGTGGAGAAAGATTTCAGCATGCTACTATTTTTAAAAGTCTTGACCTAATAAATGAATGAATAGATGCAGGAGAATTAAGGAGAAAAGGATGGGTAGCTTTCAAGGAGCCTAAACAAATAACATAGGCTCAGAGATAGGAACCTTTTGAGGTTTACCAGAAATCTCTCCTGTATGAGCTATTTTAGTACTTCTAGGTAGGGGGTTATATACAGTCATGAGTTTAAGGATCAAAGGTATGGTAGGGAGATTAATTCCCATTCCAGAGACTTGTTTCTTTAAATCAATTAAGAGGGAGGAAAAACGCTGTAGTTCCTGGAAGGTCCATCATTGGGAATGAGGATTTTGGAAAGGCGGGCTTGAAAACTGCCTATGTTTGAAACTTTTAATTTGTGGTCATCATTTTTCCAATGTCCTAATTTTTTACAGTAATGGCAAAAACTAGATTTTTGATTCCCTAGGGACCTTGATTTGACATGGCTGAAAATCTTTGCAATCTTTCTTTTGGGTGGTTCATATGGTATACAAGTAAGCTGACGTGCTAGTTTGGAAGTAGACATAGCCTCCCAGTCCATCCTTATTCCTTTCTTTCTTTCCTTTTTTTTTTTTTTTTTTTTTTAATATAGGAAGTAAGGAAAGGAGAGGAGAGGAGGAAGAAGTATTTGAAGGAAGGAAGAAGCACATTTATTTATTTAGTTAGTTATTTTGGTTTTTCACCCTGGTCCCAGGTCATGAATCTAGTGTCTTTTGTTTTGCTTTAACTAAAGACAGAAGTCTTGGCTTAGCCCTTTAACAGAGTTGAAAGTCACGCTTACAAACCAAGACAGTCAATGATGGCGACCTGGGTGGAGCCAAGTCGTGCTGCCTCCCCACAGAACAACTAGGAATCACCTATTTTGCAGACACAAATGATGTGAGAAAGCAGGACCAGAAGCTACAGAGACACCAACATTTACTTCATAAAGGCCAGGTGAAAATGTCAGGGTTCAGACCTGCAGTGCTGATTCAGGATTCCCATCCTTAGAGGGAAAATAAAGGCTGCCATGGAAGGGAAGAACCAGACCTCAGAGACAGTTGCTCCAGCAGCAGCAGAGAGCTCTCCCATCAGGACCGACCAGGGACTCTGAGCTGGAAGAGAGGGTCTTGGCAGAGAGCAGAAGGAAGAGCAGCACCCCAGTGGGCCGAGTAGGAGTGCCTGAGGAAAATCTGCACGGGATGCTGCCATAACTGGTAGGCAGCTAGGCTAAGTCATTTTATCTCTCAATATTGTTGTTGGTCTGTTAATTTTATTGTGCAAAGAAGAAATTTTAGGCTCTTGGTAACATTTTGAGATCTTTGGATACCAAATGAAATGGGCTTTCCACTTGGTTTTAGCAATTTTGTGATAAGAGAAATTTGAAAATGTAGAGGTGATGTGGCAAGGAGGAAGGACCTGAGAAGTATACAATTCTATAGGCAATGTAACCAATGAAATCCTTTGTAACTATATATGGAAAATATGTTGCGCTGCATGTATGGAATCCTGGCTGGAAGGTATAAAAGATAGAGCCCCTGGAGCTATGGGGGCTGGCTCAGCTTTTAGATGTGAATCAGCTGAGCCACTGCTGGGAGAATGAACTTTGCTTCCTGATAAAGCCTTGGTATCCGTTTCCTTGCTCGCCAGGACTGCAACACCTCCAGAGCTATGAAAGTCCAATTCAGTTTTAAGAAAAGTAAATTTGGAGAAATTAAAGGTTTCCCATAATTAGATTTACCATAATTTTTAGAGTCGAAAGCAGGACCAATTGAAGTATCACCAACTGTGGCAGGTGGTCAAGGGTTGTGTGTGTGCGTGTGTGCGCGTGAGTGTGTTTAACAACTCTATTGGGGAAACCTGCATTCCTATTGGCTGATTTGGAACTGGTTGTTGAGTGCGTGTTTGCCAAATAACAACGTTGCTAAACCAGAACAATGCTAGTCAAACCTGGACTCAATAATCATATATAATGCAGGATGTTAACATCCACCCCACACCTTACTTCCCCACCCCCCTTACCCCCTTAACCCCCACCCCTCACCTGACTTTACTCCAAAATTGGTCCTGGTTTTGATAAGGAGACCGTGTACCTTGGAATCTGTAGGGTAGGTATGCAAATGAGGAGCAGAATTGACTGGCTGGCAAAACAAAGACCCTTCCTTAGCAACCCAGGTCTGAGGACCCACACCCTGGTTACTTCAACCGAAAACTCCAGGCAGCCTTACCAACTCCCTGGAGAGAGCCAACCTTAGCGGTTCTCTCCGCTCTCACAGAGCTACACCCCTTGTTACACCCACAAAGGGAATTCCAACCCCCAGGTTTATAAGAGGAAACCACCTTACCTCTACTCATGTAATGCAGGTAACATGTGGAGTGATGCACATGGCCTGCACTCTTTTGTTAATGTCGCATCCCCAGTTCTTTAAACTCACTGCTACTAATTCTTATATACTTGCCATATGATGCCGGCTACAGGATTCTGCGAATTCTTTCTAGGTGGACCCTATGGATTGGGGTGGCCCAGCTCGCTCACCCCTCATGAGTTTCAGCTCTAAAAATTATGGTTAAGTCTATTATAATAGGCATTGGAATTCTAAATTACTTTTAGTTAATTTAGTACACTTCGTTAGAAATGAGTATGTGGAAGGAGCATGGTACCAACACTTAGTATCTAATTTAATTGCAGTTTCAACCTCTCCCAGGAGTAGAATTTTAAACCAAACAGTCTAAAATTCCCTACTCAGCACTTGTGAGATAATCTGCTTCCTTTAAGAAAAGGTGAAATGCCCTGAAACTACCCAGTCGTTTCAGTTAATAACTTTGTCCCACATTCTTTCTGCCTATAAAAAACTTTCATTTCGTACAACTCCTAAAAGAGCCTATCTGTTTGCTAGAAGGGATGCTTCCTTTAATGAATCCTTTAATAAAGTCAATTAGATCTTCAAATTTACTCAAATGTATTTTTAAATGATAGCAACTGTAAGAAGAAAAATTAATTAATATAAATTCTGATATAAATGCATTCATTTATCAACCAAATGCTGTAGGAGGGGCTAATGATGAAAGGGCCTCTTGTGAAAATAAGTGTGAGAAATGTGCACAGTTCAATCTCCAGAGATTTAGGAGAATCATCAGTTTATTATCTTCAAATCACATCATTGCTAATGATTCTGTTTTGGTTCTATTGTTTCTACTTTTATTACACTGTTGATGCTTTGAAGTTCTTATGAATAGTGAGTGTGCAGAGCTTGGCACTCATCCATGCATGAATTTATAATATGGAAATAAGCACAAAAAATAAGACACGACAAAGTTTCGATAAATTAAAAGTTTTTAGACAATTTTGGTATATCCTTGTGGCTCAGTTGCCAAGGACCCAGATTCAAGTCCTGGGATGGGGGCCAATGGTGTGGGGAGGGGCAAGAAAATAAATTTAGGAAGTAAAACTACCAATCTGTTGAATTACAGTGGAGTGGTGTTTAAATCAATCATCTCTGAAGGACACAAGCCACATACTCCTGGTTTGAGTCCCCGGGGAAACAGCCAGTGTAAACAACTTAATGGAAGTAAAACAAAAATGCTTCCTCCTCCTCTTTCCTCCTGCCTGCCTACTGCCTTCATTCCTGCCTGCACCTTTCCTTAAAAACAAAAACAACAACTTCTGAATTGCAAACTTCTGACATATTAATAATAAACTTGATAAAAAGAAAAAATAAGAATAAATAAACTTGACCCTTTCTGATATGAGGATAATGAAGAGGCTCCACACAGAACACCCCAAGACTCTGTAGAGACCCTACTCTGGCATATAGACTTTGAGTTGAAAAAAATGGCAACTTTTGAGGAAAAGCTTAGAACTCTCTCCTAATCTTTTTTTTTTTTTTTTCTTTCTTTCAAGGAAAGGTTCAGGAAGGAATGAAGGCAAGTACGTGGGACTGCTCCCAGGGTGTACTGGAAAGCTAGGCCACTAAGGTCTGCCCTTTCTTAATCTTCTTATCTTCCTCTTAACTACCACTCCCTTAAGCTTCTACCCTTTCTCTAAGAAACCATTGTCCCATTATCACCAAAAAGAATGTTGTCTGGGAAGGTCTTCTTTCAAATCTAAGAAACTTAACTTTTTAAAAAAAAATTTAAAAAGCCCCTGCTAAGAGCATATTTCATAGGAATAGTCATCAAATTCTGATAATGCTAATGACAGAAATAAATATTTGCCAACATTACTGAGATAATTTCAAAGAACATAGAGTTTCCCAGATAAGGCAGCTGATATATTAAAACTCCTAAAAGAAATATTTTAGTGATGTGACAATAATGAAAACGAAAATAATTCTAAATTTTAAAAATGTAGTTAAAAGCATAAACAGAATCTACTGTGTGATTTTTTTAAAAAAAGGCCATTTACAGTCATGGTGAATTTACTGAAACTTAGAAAAATTTAAGGTTCATACAACGTATTTCATTACAATCTAGATTTATGCTCCTACTGCTAAAACATACACCTACTGAGATCAGAAAATAACTGTCCCAGGTGGCTTCTCCAGAAACAGATGCTGAGCTGGAACTGGGGGAAGAATGACTGTTGGGGATGAAGTCAGACAGGAGGGGTGAAAGCAAGACTAGCAGAGAGAGACCTGTGACTCAGGCTTACTGGGCCACCCCACCAGAAAACTCTGAAACAAAACATCAGCACTTACCCAAATTAAACCAAAATGTCCCACCTCACTTAGTCACCTGATGGGGCTTCCCAGGAGGTTGTCACCCCAGGGAGCTGCTCTCTGGGAATCAGGCCCTGAAGGAACAGAGAGTTGGAGGCTCATTTGTACTCCCCCTCCTGAACAATGTCCTTCCTCCCAGTGCAGTTGGACAGCATGTCTCTGAGGCTACTCTCAAAAAATTTTGAATCAGTTTGTAAAATTTCTATCATCATCAATGACACATGTATTATTTCACATCCAAATTTGTTTGTTTTTTTAAAGAGAGGAAAGAAGAAGAGAGAGGAAGAAGCATCTTTATTTATTTAGTTGTTTCTTTTTCGGGTTTTCACCCAGGACCCCAGTCCTTGTGCTAAATATACATGGTCTGTATGCTGGTATCTCGGCCCCCTGAACCACAAAGGTGCACCCCCATATCCAAGAATTTTAATATTGTACTTAAAATGCAAAATTTAAGGTAGGTTTGGTGGATTATGTTTAGCTAGCAGGAACAATATCTAAAATCATATTTTAAAATTGTTAGTCTGGTCCCACCCTGGAGAATGGAGGTGCTTGGGAACACGAGGGCTCCAGAGTCCATCAAGACCTGAACTCTAAAGCCATGTCTGCAACTCTACAGCCACAGCTGTGAACAGCATGGTGTAGTGGCCTCCTGCCTCGAGAAAGTGAGGAACAAGGCTTGTGACATTTTGGTCATTGTTCCTGGTAGAGGATTCTACCATAGAAGATGATCATGATTACTTCCTGTGTCTTCCTTCCAATATCAAGTTTGTATCCTTGACCTGTAATGAGAAGTGGGCATCCAGCAAGATGGAGGTACAGCTTGGCTTTCCCAAGAGTCCTTTGATGTAGATGAAACAGAAAGCGGAGCAGGGTGAAAGTGGAAGAAGGTGGCCAGGTGACTGGAAGATCTCTCCTGTCGAGGAGTTGCTCCCAGTACACTCACTGGTGTCCTTGTTCAGACCTGGCTCACGGACTGTGCCAAAGCCCTGTCGTCATCCAGGGGCTCCAGAACACCCCCCAGCAGGTACTTGACCACAGAGAGGAAGCCTGCCAGTCCAAACAGCTCTTGGAACTTTACTTCCAGGCTTTGGAAAAGGAAGGCAGTGTTTTGTGGTGGCAGCCAGAGTCAAAACTGGCATCATTGACCAGGTGGATTGAGGTGATATGGGTATGAGCAGAGAGAGCTCCTCTGGAATTGCACTTAAAAGCCAGACCCCCACTGCAGTGAAGGAGAAGACTGCTCCAGAGTTGAGTTTGTCTACTCAGGATTTAGAGGTGGGTAAGAACCAGGGGCCCTGAATCACAGAGAACAACTTCCCTTGTAGGTGTAGGAGAAACCTCTAGAAGCACAAACTCCTAGCTTCAATTTGCTTGTTATAAGCCAAAGCATTTGCAGCGATCTTATTTAATCTAAATCCAAATGTCTTAAACAAAATAGGTGTACTTCCTCCAATCATCAAACATTCTTCTCTGGTCCAAAATAGGTAAATGACTAAAGCTGACCTCTGAGATGGCTTCTGGTTCTGTCAATGGTTCAAGAAGGTTTGTTATCACTCTGAGACCACTTTAATACCACAGGAAAGGACATGTTTAAGGGGATCCTCTTGTACTAGCAAATAAGGGAACTAGAAACTTAACGAAGAGAGCTCCTCAGAGTGGGTGCTACTTCTTCATCCTTGTCCCTGTCTCCCGGTAATTTCCTGTGGTAGCTGGAAGGGAAGGAAACTGGGTGGACTTGAGCATGGCTAAATTCCTCAGTAGAGGACTTTGTAGTTGCTCCAAGTAAACTTCTTTCTTTGATGCTATATGGTAAGAAAAGGCTTGTGACCATTTATTATGAAGGAAACATGTATTTCGGCATAAGACTGAACATACACTAATAGCATTGCCTGGTCTCACTCCCTAGGGAAAGTCAGGAGAGCATCAGGGAAGGAGGAAAACTGGGAGATCTCTTCTCAGTGCTTCTTATTCTTGGTTCTTATTCAACTAAGGTTAGTTACCAAGGAAGACCCCAAAGCACTGGCTGTTGCTTTGAACTGGGACATAAAGAAGTCAGAAACTGTCCAGCAGGCCTGCATCCAGGAACTTACCCTGCACCTCCCGCAGATCCAGAGCTTGCATTCTCGCAGGAATATTTCAGCAAGGAAGAATTCACTGCCTGGAGACATGCAGAATCCTAAACAAGTCAAACAAGACCCCATGTAGCTGGAGCTGGAAATATGCCAAAGCAGACCCTTTGATCTTGTTTTTGTTATCAGTATATACCCTCAGTCTAATTATTTTAGCTACTTACACACTTCTCACCCACTTGCTGTTCTCCGAGAATAGACTGCAGGACTGACTTGATGTGTTCTCCAGAAAAGTTTATTCCAGGTCTCATTGACACATGGTCTTCTATCTATTTTGAATGACATAGCTGCACCAACAATATCCCACCTCTTTTAATTACGTATGTGCATGTTCTCTGTTTAATTGTGGGATGCACCCTGTTGGCCTAGTGTATAAGTTCACCTAGTCCAAATACATCCCAAGGACCCAGGTTTGGGACCCAGGACCAGGAAGAACAAACAAGAAGAAAAACTAAATAAAATACTATTTAGCATTTAAAATACAGAAACGTTTTCTCCTCCTTTCTCTTCCTGCTTGTCTGCCTAATCACCTTCATTCCCACCTGCATCTTTCCTTAAAAAAATTTTTTTGTGGGCATGCTCTGGTGGAGTAATAGTTAGGTCAATCACCTCTGGCAAAGTGCAGTCCACATGCATCCCAAGAAAGGTGGTGTGCCTTTTTGAATCAGGAGCTAAGCCAGTGGCTGAAACATAGATCAGGTAAAGCCCAAGGACCCTGGTTCATGACCCAGAATGAGAGGGGACAACCAAAAACAAATAAAAGCAAATAAAAGTGCTTCCACCTCCTCCTCTTCCTTTCTTAAAATGCATCTTCTTCGTCTCCCTTCCTTTCTCTCTCTTTATAAAAAAATTATTTTTCCAGCATGCCCTGGAAGAGTAGCCGTTAGGTCAATCACCTCCGAAGGAACAAAGCCACATACCCCTGGGTTCTAGTCTTGGGTCCAGGGGAAAACAACCAATGTCAACAACTAAATAAAAATAAAATAAAGATACTTCTTCCTCCCTTCTCTTCCTGCCTGCCTGCCTGCTTGCCTTCATTCCTGCCTGCAGCTTTCCTTTTAAAGAAAATACTTCTTTCCAGTACTCAAGAAAAAAAGTTTTGAAGGGACTCAGGGCATGCCGCCCCCAAAGTATGCCACGTTGACATATTATTTTTAATTAAAGTTACTTGTGAAGTGACTAGTGCAAGAAGGACTCTGACCATACTCTCTACTCTGAGAACAGGAGATAAATCTTCTATGTAAGACATTCTCCCTATACAGGGAGACAGAATGACATTCTTATGACCAGAAATAGGGAGTTCAGAGCCAAGAAGGCTACATAAACAAATTCTGCTTCGTTCCTTAACACTTAGTAACCAAGTTAAGTTTCTTTATCTTGTCAGTTTTTCACCAAATTATATTTTCTTTTTCCAAAAATTAAAAAACAATGAGCTTTGAACACTTGTTAGGTTCCATATCTATGAGGCATCTGTAAGTATAAAATTAAATTTTGCTTTTTCTCCGGTTAATCTATCTTAAATCAACTTAATTATTAGATTACCCAAATGTACCTAGGAGAGAGAAGAGAACTATTTTTCTCTTTACAGATTCAATAAGAAATATGTATGTGAAAACTCTATTGGATTTTGTACAGATGATGCCTGTATGTTAGGGAGTGTTAAAAAACAAAAACAAAAACCAGGCCCAAAATGTAATTGGTCCAGTCAGGTCCTACCTATACTAAGCTAATTGCAGTTTGAGTCTCTTCCAAAGCAAATCCTTTTCTTTCTTTCTTCCCCTCCCAATTTTAAGAAAGGAAGGGAGAAGAGGAAGAATCTTCTTTAAAAAAAAAAAAGGAAAGGAGCAGACGGTAATTAAGTTGGGTAGGCAGGCAGGCAGGAAGAGGGAAGAGGAAAAAGCATCTTTTCATATTCTTTAATTTTTAAAAATTTCAGTGTTCACACTGGTTGTTTTGCCCTGGGCCTGAGACTCAAACCCAGGGGTATGTGGTTTGTTCATTTGGATGTGATTGACTTAACTGCTGCTCCACCAGAGCATGCTGGAAGAATCGGAAGGAAAGAAAGAAGGAAGGGAGGGAGGGAGGGAGGATGGAAGGAAGAGGAGAGGGAAGGGAGGGAGGGAGGAAGGGAGGATGGAAGGAAGGGGAGAAGGAAGAAAGGAAGGAAGGAAGGAAGGGAGGGAGGGAGGGAGGGAGGGAGAGAGGACTTACATTTAGTTGCTTATCTATTTTTGGTTATTGCCCCCCTGTCCTCCGGCTCACATGATTCATGCCCTTGCTGCTGATTTAGCACCTGATTCACCAAGGCCACCCCAAAGTGTAATCTTGAAAAAACAAACAAACAAAAACCAATCTGGACACACCCTGGTGGAGCAGTGGTTAGGTCAATTACCTCCAAAGGAGTAAGTCACATACCCCTGAGTTTGGGTTCCAGGTCCAGGGAGAAACAGCCAGTGTGAACAACTAATACAAAATAAAATAAAATGCACCTTCCTCCTCTCTCTTCTGCCTGCCTGCCTGCTTGCCTTCATTCCTGCCTGCAGCTTTCCTTGAAAAAAACCAAACAACCCAACAATCTGTTGTTTCTAGAGTAGCTCTAGTGAGGTAATCTGCATCTGCATGATAAACCCATGCCCAATTCCTTTATCCCCCCAATCCCATCTTCCCCTGTAGGAAGGTGGCTTTGCTGAATGAAATCTTTCATTTCTTTTGCCTATAACTCTGTCCTCTCTCTTTCTGACTATAAAAACTTTCCATTTTGGAAAATCCCTTACAGTGCCTTTCTGAGGTATGTTAGCCAACTACAGGAAAATTAACCAGCATCTCAAAGAAGAATTTCCATCTAAAATATGTGAAAAACAATTCAACCTGACAACCAGCGTACACCCACTAGAACCAGCATGACATCGGAAGTGTCCTGGTTGAAGCTAATGGAACCACTCAATTGTTATCAAAGAATGAACTCCAGGAGGTTTCTGAGACACTCTCAGAGGTTTTATGAAGTCGAATTATTTTTCTAAAAACATTAAGACATCGGAACACCCTGGTAGAGGAGCAGTTAGGTCAATTGCCTCTGAAGGAGCTCAGGCCACATACCGCTGTGTTCAAGGCCTGAGTCCAAGGGAAACAATCAGTGTGAACAACGTAAAATAAAATGCTTCTTCTTCCTCTCTCTTCCTGCCTGCACCTTTCCTTAGAAACAAACAAAAAAAACCATGAAGACATGGACGCACCCTGGTACTTTAGCAGTTAAGTCAGCCAGCACATCCACTTATATTCCAAGGACTTTGGTTCATGACCCTGGTGGGGGTGGGTGGGCAGAAAAAACTAAAATGAACAACTAAATAAAATAAAAATACTTCTTCCTCCTTTCTCTTCCTATCTACCTGCCTTCATTCCTACCTGCACCTTTCCTTGGAAAAAAAAAAAAAAAAAAAGGACAAAAATGAAGACATTGAGACAGGGTCCAGAAACAGTGGGCTCCTTGACTGTTGGCTTATGGAAAATTTTATCTCTCCTTTGTACTGTACAGTCTGGCTGCTCCTTGGTAAATGTTAGGTTAATTGCCAAGTAAGAAAAGAAAGATCAGAAAGCAGACAGAGGTTTATTAGGGAACCTGAATAAAGGTGAACTGAAGCCAATATCGCGTACGTACCAAGGGAGGGGTATTTCTGTTTTTCATTTGCAAGGATGACTGGGAATTGTTAGACTGGCCCAGGGACAAAAGCAGCAGCCGGAAAGGTGGCTGACGTCAGACTAAGGGGTGGAACCCCCACACCTGAATTCACAGGACCAATCCCCATTCACGACATATGAAGCCGCGAAATTCCTTTGCTTAAAAAGCGCGTTTTTCTTTGTTCGGGCGCGACTTCCTCAGCCCTCGTTCTGCGGACTGGAGAATCTCGCCCGGGTGCGCAAACCCCAATAAAGCCCTGGCTATTCGACTTTTTGTTTAATTGACTTTCCTTCCTCGCGGAGCCCAGAAAAAACCTTTCAGGAATCAGGAGCCAGATGTTTCACATAGCTTGCTGGCCTTGACATAGTTGAGCAACTTGTTTTGTTACTGTGGGGTCTTGCTCCAGGGTTCTTGTTGGTCCAAGAGAAGTTTTTTGTGGATGCTCCAGCTCCAGAACAAAGAAGTTAGCATGGCCATTTGAAAACAAAAGCAAATTAAATCTATTGAAGACAATATACCCGCTAAAAGATAGGATGAGGATGGGCCACATTCCAAGAGGGGAACGGGCCCCGGAGCAGCTTTGGGCTGGGGTTTGTAAGAGTCTGGTAGCCCTTATCCCTCTGTCCAGGGATATCCTGGGATGGGACATGTTGGGGACTTGGGCCAGGCCACAAAGCCAGGCTGATGCAAA